>WSPJ01000055.1:0-22418 GCA_009764595.1 Geothlypis trichas
TGGGCATGCAGCACCCAAACACTTCCTGATCTTCTGGGAGCTGCTCCTGAATCCATCCTTTCCTGTTTATTTCTACACTATACTG
Source organism: Geothlypis trichas (assembly GCA_009764595.1). Taxonomy (NCBI): domain Eukaryota; kingdom Metazoa; phylum Chordata; class Aves; order Passeriformes; family Parulidae; genus Geothlypis; species Geothlypis trichas. Next base: position 86 of record WSPJ01000055.1, read on the forward strand.
AATCATGATTTTAAAAGGGTTAAGATTTGGGCTGGGGCTTAGAACCAATTTGTGTTGAAGTTAGATACACCAAGGATAGGTTAATGATTATTAGGTGCTTAAGCTAAAGCTAATTGTTTTATTATGAGCTCATTTGCAGAAGGAAGTTGAGCCAGTGAACCACTCTAGGAACATACAGAAACCAGTAGAACAGTGCCCAGCACCTGGACTCTGTGTCAATCCATCACCAAGCAGGGCCCTTGGATCGTGCCAGAGGGTGACAGAGACCTGACGAAGACAATCCTGACTTCATCCCTGGGACCACTGACCCAATTCAAGAGAAGAATTGTGCACACGTGAAAGACTAATAACCTCATTTTAATAAAAAGCAAGGGTGGGAGGTGCTATTATTGTATTATTTTGGGAAATAAATATGTATTGTTTTGGGAAATATGTATTATTTTGGGAAATAAACAGAAGGCAAAACTCCTTGTACGGCGCGGTCACGCATTTCGGGAATGACCCTCCCCTGTGCCCCCCGCCAGCGTAATGAACATACCACGTTCCAGCTTTGACTAGTCAGAGAGTCTTTGTCCATGATTTTCGGTTTTAATGAGTCACTACTTGTGGCAAAGGGTGTTCCTGCTAATGTTTTAGATTACCTGGTCTAACCACAGCACCGTGAATAGTAAAAGCCAAAGAAATAAATGTATATTTTTCTGACCAATTTACCTGTATTTGGACTTAGATGGGTGATAAAAGTGAGAAATTCCTGGCAAACAGATTCCTGGGAAACAAGTAAGAAGTCATTGGATTTAGCTTATATTTCTTGGATTCCTTATCTACAGAATGGGAAAGAGAACCTTGCTCATTTTCTGCCTTCTTACAGTGTGGTCTTAACCCACTATAGGAACACCTTGACTCCAAATTTTACTTTTACATGACTAAAAATATTTGCATAGGAGGTAGAATCCCTCAGTCAAAGGCAGTCTTCCTGAAACACCAGGTACAGAGTACCCATGCTTTTGACTCCAGTGAATTCAAAACACTGAAACCAGCACTTAGGGAGCCACCTTAGTCTCTGGACTTTAGAGTGTAACAAGAGGGAACATAAAGTCTTTCATACAAAAAACAAAACTGCAAAGCAAAAAGCTATGGTAACTGCTTTGAAAATGCACCTCAGTTTTGGGGTGAACTCGGTGTGAAATGGTTCTTTGCTGAACTTCACCAGCAACTTCTGCCTCTTTCTCTGCTTCCTCACTTGGGTTTGTTTTGTCTGCAAACACCACTTCAGGCTGGTCTGTGCTGCTCCCCCCTGACTAAAATCTCACTGTACATTCCCCAGCCTCAGCTGAATATCTCCAGGAACTGTTTTGTGTGACAACTGCACAGGTCTTGGTACACCTGAGGCTGTGATGCCCTGGTTTGAGTCACCCTGTCTGCTGCACGTGCTGCTCAGGTCTGCCAGGATTGTTATCCTCCCTCAAGTGATCTGAGCTGGTGGAAGCGTGTCAGGGAAATTTAAGAGCCCAGGTAGCTCAAGTGGAAGCAATTCTCATCATCTGTGCCCATTCAGGCTGAGCAGTGTAATAAGTAGCAATATGTTTGTTCATTAATTAAATTAATAGCTGAATAATTCTTACAATATAAAAGCAATAGCTAAATAGTTAAGACTGCTCATGACTGTAACAATAGCCGACCTGCCAAGAATTGCTTAGCTTGCAGAAAATGTATAGTGCTTTGGAAACACATGGTTATAGTTATGTCCTATAAGGAAAAGTCCACACAGGGAACAAAGCGGGCCCCCCTTCTCCTTCAAGACCACCAGAACAAGATACATCATCCCGAGAGGAGAAGAAATAAAAGACCGAGCCCCAGAAAGGGGGATGCGGACTTTCGAGAGCAGAGTTCTCTCAGTCCCTCCAGTGCTGAACTTTTGCTTGTCACTGCTTGCTTTATAATCAAATAAATTCTGATTGGAAAAAGAAATTTACATGCTAAGATTTTTCTTTATAACAAATGGTGCCGTGACTCAGATCCAGGAAACGGGGCCCAGAGACTTCGGGGAGGTGCCCCCACCTCTTTTGGTGGGCCCCGGAGATCCTTGGGCCACCCGGTAACCTGGACCTGACGAACCTAAATTGGGTGAGCAAGCAAAAGAGTATACAGGTGACCCAGTAATCTTTGTGCACGAAGGTCCAGATGAAGACGCAGGAAGCGTGAGTATAAGTTGAAGAAGAAAACTGTTCAGTTTGGGTTGGGAATCCCAGAGCACAGCGAGTGAGACGTCCAATTGCGGGTGAGGCAAGAGGGACCCTCTTGTAGTGCGTTTCCTGTCGCCCGCGAGGGACCGGGCCACGAACGAGGGGCGCGTGTGTGTTTGTGTGTGTGACAGTGCTCTGGAGGATGGGACAGAAGAAAAGCAAGCCTTCTGATCCCATGGCGAAGGGTCCCCAGGTTTCGTTACCCCCGATACCAGGAGATAGTCCCTTAGGGTTAATGATCAGGTATTGGGATGATTTTCCTTCTAAAAAAGGGAAGGATAAACCAAAGATGATAAACTACTGTATGATAGTGTGGGGAGGAAGAAAGTTAAACTCCGGGAGCGTATATTGGCCAGTGTTTGGATGGTTTGAAGACTGGGTTTGCCAGGCTTTGAACATATATGTAAATTCCAAAGAACCCATTAACCCGGAGGAAATTGAATATGCTAAACTCTGGTTAATTGGAAGTAATAATTCAATGGCTAGACTTTTCCCCCTTTCAAACACACAGGCTGAAAATCGGAAAAAGGTCCAACAGAAGGAAGAAGTTCCATTAAATCCCCCTCCATATCTTCCCCCACCGGCAGCGCCTGTACTACCCCTGTCTGCCCCTTCTCCCCAGACCCCACGTACCAGCAGACAACCCCATGAGAGGTCCCCTAACTGCCGTAGGTGCACCTGTAGTCAGACTGTCATTAATTGAGGAAGGAGAAAATAGTGGACTGTTTCCACTCGGGGAAATAGCAATGGGAGGGCCCCAAGCAGGGATAGGAATCATCTCTGTTCCCCTTAATTCAGGGGATGTCAGAGAGTTCAAAAAGGAAATGGGAAAATTATTGGAAGATCCCATAGGAGTAGCAGAAAGAGTGGATCAGTTCCTAGGACCAAACATACATACTTGGGTGGAAATGCAGTCCATTTTAGGCATCCTTTTTACAACAGAGGAAAGAAGGATGATCAGAAGAGCTGGGATGAGGATTTGGGACACCCAACATGTTCAAGGTCCCACGGCTGATGTGAAATGGCCCTTACAAAATCCCAATTGGAACAATTAGGACCCCAACCATCGTGGTCATATGCAGGACTTAAGAGCTATCATAATCCAGGGCATACGAGAGGCTGTGACCCAGGGACAAAATATAAGCAAGGCATTCAAAGAATGCCAAGGAAAAGACGAGACCCCCACTGAATGGTTGGAAAGATTAAGGAAAAGCTTTCAGTTATACTCAGGGGTGGATCCAGAAAGACCAGTGGGGCAAGCACTCCTGAAAACACAGTTTGTAGCCAAATCATGGGATGATGTTCGAAAGAAACTAGAAAAATTAGAGGATTGGCAGGACAGAGGACTTGATGAATTGCTTAGGGTGCCCAGAAGGTATGTGTTAGATGGGAGGAGGAGGCACATAAAAGGCAAGTTCAGATGATGGTGGCAGCAGTCAGGGAGGGACAGCGAAACAACCCCCCACCACGGGAAAGAAATGGCATGAGGAGAGGTCCCCGGGATTTAGGAGGGCCCCCAACTGGAGGGAAAGAAGGAGCAGTGTGCTACTATTATGGTGGGAAAGGACACATGAAGAGGGAATGTCAAAAGAGGCTTAGGGATGAGAAAATGTTTAAAGAGGACTAGGGAGGTCAAGGGCTCTATCTATTAGGGACCCAAATGTCATCGGAGCCCTTGGTAAAACTCAGAGTGGGTCCTCAGCACACCCCCATAACCTTCCTTGTAGATACAGGGGCCGAGAGATCAACAGTTCAATCTTTGCCCCCAGGATGCAAGATCTCATCTTCCACAGTGCAGGTTATTGGGGCAAGGGGAGAACCTTTCAAGGTTCCTGTAATTGAAGATGTTTTAATAGAATCAGAGAAGAAAATGGGGGTGGGATCACTGTTACTAGTCCCCGAAGCTGATTACAATTTATTAGGAAGAGATTTAATGGTGGAATTAGGGATAAATATAAATATTGAAGAAAACCAGTTGAAAGTCAGGTTGTGCCCCTTATGGGTCACTGACAAAGAGAAAATCAACCCAGAAGTCTGGTATACCCCTGATACAGTAGGAAGATTAAATATGGAGCCCTTCACAGTCAAAATTCAAAGCCCAGAAATCCCAGTAAGAATAAAACAATATCCCATGTCAGATGAGGGGCCAAGGGGACTAAAACCAGAGGTAGAACGGTTAATACAACAAGGGCTCTTGGAACCTTGCATGTCCCCCTTCAACACTCCCATCCTGCCTGTAAGGAAACCAGATGGAAAATACCGACTCATACATGATTTAAGGGAAATAAATAAGAGAACTATTGCCCGGTTTCCTGTAGTAGCAAATCCCCATACATTGCTCAGTCAATTGGAACCAGATGATCAGTAGTATAGTGTTATAGATTTAAAAGACACCTTTTGGGCATGTCCCTTAAAGGAAGAATGTAGAGATTATTTTGCATTTGAATGGGAAGATCCCGATACCCACCAAAAGCAATAATTAAGGTGGATGGTACTTCCCCAGGGGCACACTGAATCTCTGAATTTATTTGGGCAGGCACTAGAGCAAATAATGAGATCCTATACCCCAAACCAAGGAATAACCCTTGTTCAATATGTAGATGACTTATTAATTGCTGGAAAGAGCGAAGAATCAGTTGGGGAAGAGGGCATTAAGCTTCTAAACTTTTTAAGCATCCAGGGGCTGAAGGAGTCTAAAAGCAAACTGCAATTTGTAGAGGAAGAATAAAGTATCTAGGACACTGACTCAGTAAAGGAACTAAAACATTAGACCCAGGGAGGGTTAAGGGGATCCTCTCCCTTCCTCCCTCAAGAAATAAGAGACAAATCAGGCAGCAATTGGGTCTCGTGGGATACTGCAGACAATGGATTGAAAACTTTAGTGGTAAGGAAAAATTTTTGTATGAAAAACTAACTGCTGAAGGTGTGATAAAATGGACTGAGAAGGATGATGAATCATTAGAAAAACTAAAAGAGGAATTAGCTAACGCCCTGGTGCTAAGCCTCCCAGATGTTAGGAAGCCTTTCTATTTGTTCGTTAACACTGAGGCAGGAGTAGCATTTGGGGTGCTGGCTCAGGACTGGGCTGGCAGTCGAAAACCAGTAGCATCTATTTCTGAACTACTAGACCCCGTAAGTAGGGGGTGGCCAACATGTTTACAGATTATAGTGGCAACAGCCCTCTTAGTGGAGGAAGCTCTCAAAATTACTTATGGAGGAGAACTGAAAGTCTGTACCCCCCATAATATACGGGCAGTATTGCAACAAAAGGCAGAAAAATGGATAACAGACGCAAGGCTCCTGAAATATGAGAGCATTTTGCTCTTGTATTCTCAGTTGAAACTTGAAACCACCTCTCTGCAAAACCCCGCAGAATTCCTGTTTGGAGATCCACAGGAGAATTTAACTCATGACTGCCTACACATTATAGAAAAACAAACAAAAATTAGGCCAGACCTCGAAGAAGAAGAACTGGAAGAGGGAGAAAGGCTATTTGTGGATGGGTCCTCCAGGGTTGTTGAGGGAACGCGAATCTCTGGATATGCGGTTGTGGGAGATAAAAATTTAGAAATAATAGAATATGGACCTCTGAGTCCTAGTTGGTCAGCCCAGACCTGTGAGTTATATGCAGTATTGCGGGCCTTGAAACTCTTGGAAGCTAAAGTTGGGACCATCTATATGGACTCAAAATATGCCTTTGGAGTGGTACATACTTTTGGAAAAATTTGGGAAGAAAGAGGGTTAATAAACTCCCGAGGAAGAGAATTAATACATCAGGAACTAATTACTCAGGTACTACAAGCTTTAAGAGGCCCAAAGAAAATAGCAATAGTACATGTTAAAGGACATCAAAAGGGCCTCTCCCATCTGACTAGAGGACACAACACAGCAGACAGAGAAGCAAAGGAAGCTGCCCTCAGAAGATTCCAGGGTCAGGGAATAAAAAAAACACTGGATAATGAGAAAATTCATGTCCTGAGCTTCACAGCCCAGGAAAAGGAGAAATCAGATGAAATGGGAATAAAAGACACTGGGGGTATTTGGAAATTGCCAGACGATAGGGAGGTGCTGCCAAAATCTATGGCCCGAAGAATAATGCAGCAACTGCATGACCAGACTCATTGGGGAACCCAAGCCTTAGTAGATCAATTTTCCATTAAGTATATGTGTATAGGAATTTATGATATAGCAAAACAAGTAGTTAGGGGATGTATAACATGCCAAAGAGTTAATAGACATCAAGTTAGAGAAAGGATTCCAGGAGGAAGGGAATTAGCACACCGGCCTTTTTCACATGTACAAATAGATTTTACCGAACTACCAAAAGTAGGGAGATACAAGTACTTATTGGTATTGGTAGGTCATCTAACCCACTTTGTAGAAGCATACCCTACATCGCGGGCTACTGCAAATGTAGTGATTAAAACCTTGTTAGAAGAAATAATCCCCAGGTATGGAATTATAGAAATACTAGACTCTGATAGGGGCCCCCATTTTGCAAACAAGGTAATGAGAGAGGTAACCATGGCCTCAGGCACTAAATGGCAATATCACACCCCTTGGCATCCTCAAAGCTCAGGGAGGGTGGAAAGGGCAAATGGATAAATCAAGAAGCAACTCACCAAACTCATGGTAGAAACTAAAATGTCTTGGGTCAGATGTTTACCCATGGCACTGCTAAACATTAGAACCCGACCCAGGACGGATGTAGGAATCTCTCCTTTTGAAATGCTTTATGGAATGCCTTACGACTTAGAGCTCCCGGGAAACCGTCCTTGTATACAAGATAGTCAAATTCAGGGTTACATACAACAGTTAATGAAACGGAGGGAAGAATTAAAACAAAAAGGGCTATTGGTACAAAGACCCCCCTTGGATGTAATGATGTATAAACTTAAACCCGGAGATAGAGTTCTAATTAAGACATGGAAAGAGACAACCCTAACACCCCAATGGGAAGGTCCCTATGTTGTTCTGTTCACCACAGAAACAGCCATCCGAACTGCTGAAAAAGGCTGAACACATGCCAGTTGGGTGAAAGGACCCATCACTGCAGACACCCCTTGGGAGGTGACCAGTTGCCCCGGAGATCTATGGTTAACTCTTTGAAGGCACAGAAGCCTGCGGGTAATGTGAATGACTGAATTAGGGGACAGAGAACTATACCGACTGAGACTCTTGGTAAGAAAACCCCTACAGGAACTGGAACGGGAGTTAGAGTGTCCTCTACTGTGGAAAACCTGGAATGAACTGACACTTCTCTTTCAGTGGTGGCTGAAGTGAGGCGAGAATTATTCGATTGCACCGAGTGTCTTAAATGTCGGGAATCTTCTTGCCGGGCGTGGGTAAAAATCTTTTGCGGGGGGTGTAAAAACAAATGGTGGATTTTCCAGTCACAGTTGGTGGGAAGCACATGGTGTCTTACTTATGATTGGCATTGGAGAAGAGCAAATCCATTAAGAGCCTTAAGAGAATTTATAAAGATCCCTGGAGGGCGGGAGATCCCCGACAGAGAAGCAGTGTCACTAGCTGAAAACCTAGAACAGAGAAGGAATTGGGCCCTAGTGTGGGAACTCCAACACCAACTGCATAGGATTACAAGCCAAAACCAGACAGTCATATTAACTACCTTGTGTAAGAAGGGAATCCACGTTCCTCTGGTGTGGCAAGTGAGGCCTGACGAGTGGAATAACACGGTTCGCCGCTATTCCCGAGTTCATAAACAACAAAAACGTAAAGAACGTAGGGAAGAACGACGCAACTCTAGGAAATCGAGAGAAAGGGAATAAAGACAGAGGGTGAACCCTAAGTAGGTGTGAGACTTAGGTCCTGTAAAGCTCGCTAGGGACGGCAGAGTTCATCATAAAACCAAGGAGATCCTTTGCCTGGAGGCCAGACAGCCTGCCCTTAGGAGTGGGGGCAGGAGTTAAGGAGATAGCCCAAATAATGCACCCCCTGAAGACTACCCCTGCTGCCGAGAAGATAATGATCCCTGCAGACCGATGCAGCCGGGCTGGCAGGCGAGGCAGAGAGGTAAGGGATAGTGGGGGAGAGCAACGGGCCACAGGAATAGAAACGGAGCACAGGAAAGCTCCAGATAAAAGAGGTACGATTACGAAAAACGGAAGAAATTTGTTGCTAGGAACCTGCCCTGATTGGCGAGCTACCTTAATTATTATAACCCTGAGCCTCCCGGCTGCCTGGGGAAACCCTCTTCAGCCTTACAAAGGGAACCTGATCCCTGACTGGTCCCAGGCCTTCTTGAGGTCTACCGGATCTATGGGGGATACCACAGGTTTAAATTTACTAACATTAGTACTGCATGATGGTCTGCTGTACGCTAGACACGAATGGAAGAGGCAGAAAACCTGGCAGCTCCAAGGAGTAGTGGGAGAACAAATTAATATTGGATGTCGAATGGTTAATGGATCTGATTATACTAACGCAATTACAATCAGTGTTTCCATGAGTCAGGAGGATAAACAAATAGAGTGTAAATACCCAATTGCATGAGACTGCTGGCAAAGCTTCACATTAACTCACACAGCAGAGATAGTCTGCCTCTGGTCAAATGATACACAGGCCCTTTCTTTTAAATCTATAATAGCTGCTAAAACACACTCTACCACTATTGAACCTCACACTATCACCACTCCACCTACAATACCAGTCATACTCACCCCAAAAATTTTCCAAATAGGACCTTACATAATTAGGAAAACTGGTCAACAACAAATATTATTCAATCCAGCATGGTCCCTCAAACAGGTCGAACTGCTGATGCAAACCAATGTTTCAGACATCCAACCAGCATGTTCTCCGTTTTTACAAACATCCTTTGAAGGCTGGACCACTTGGCTCTGGAAATGCAGCTTTTTTAAAACAAGGAAACTTAGAGACGTGATCGGTGTTCTAGGCACAGGATTGGGAATTCTGAATAGTATTGACTCGGAAGTACTAATGAGCAAATTGGCTGCTATGACTAGAGATCTGTCCAAACTACAGCAACCACTGAAGTCATCTCTGTTAGCCTTGGGGACACACCAGTGGATGCTGTCAAATATTTTGCCAAATTGGGAAAAAGTAAATGTGAACGATCATAAATTGGTGATTGATGCACTTAGTGCTACACAAAATAATGTTTCCTTAGCCCTCAGCTGTATCCAGGCACAACTGTGGATGCAGTCGGTCTCTGCCTCGATTATAAGAGAAGGCGAGGAAGGCACTTTCGCCACAGAAATTCGGAAAATAATCTGGGACAATGCCACTGAATTTGAAAGAGAATTCCAATCCTGGTGGAAATTGGTGAATTTTACCTATAACGCTATTTCAAACACAGCTACTGCTTTTGTCCTAACCATACGAAATGCCTTTGTACGTCCAGTTTTTCCTGTTATTGCATTAGGAGTAAACCATGACGGAGCTGTTCTCTATCCTACAGAACATAGAGGATGGGCCCGTCAGTTTGGAGATAAATGGAAAACTGTTGATTTGGAATCTTGCATTGTCCGAGAACAATTGGGGTTTATCTGTGAGGTTAATGTGATTATAGCTCAAGATATTTGTTTAGACACGGAGCAAAATATCTGTCAATTTGAGATTCGTCCTAACGAGACTTCTAAAACAGTTCTTGTATATAAAGGTAATGGGTGTGCATGTTTTAGAACTATTTGTGACTCTGTGCTTATAGATAATATTGTGGTGAATACAAAAAATCACTCAAACTTCTGTACTTGCAACTTTACTAAGATTACAGGGTGTGACATTACTTATGAAGCTACAGTTACCTCTCACTACCTATTGCAATCCAACTACACACTGATTCACAAACTACTGCCCACCCCGATTGGGATGGACAACACCCTAGTGAGACAACTGCTGCTCCATCAAGACCTGATCAAAATCCTCGAGTAAATCAAGAAGAACGGACAGAAGACCCTGGTGACTGTTCATCATGACATAGGAAAAATACACCGAATTATAGAGAGGGTGAAGCAAGATGGTGAGTATAATTGGTGGGATACTCTCTTTGGGTGGATCCCCACTACCACAGGTGTCCTAAATAGTATATGCCATCCCATTGTTGTTCTTTTCATTCTGGCTGTACTTGGTTTTATTCTGTTAGTAATTCTATTTGTTATGAATTGGGATATGAGGAAAAAGCAAAGGAAATTAGCACCTATAATAATTGCACATAGTTTAACTGATGAAGCAGCTTATTTAACACTTGCTAGGACTGAACTAAAAAGATTTAATGAACAAAATTAGTAATTAAAAGAGATGGGGGAATTGTAATAAGTAGCAATATGTTTGTTCATTAATTAAATTAATAGCTGAATAGTTCTTACAATATAAAAGTAATAGCTAAATAGTTGAGATTGCTCGTGACTGTAACAACAGCCGACCTGGCAAGAATTGCTGAGCTTGCAGAAACGTATAGTGCTTAGAATTACTTAGCTTGCAGAAAATGTGTAGTGCTTTGGAAACACATGGTTATAGTTAAGTCCTATAAGACAAAGTCCACCCAGCGAACAAAGCAGAGCCCCCCTTCTCCTTCAAGACCGCCAGAACAGGATACGTCATCCCGAGAGGAGAAGAAATAAAAGACCAGCCCCAGAAAGGGGGGTTGTGGACTTTCGAGAGCAGAGATCTCTCAGTCCCCCAGCGCGGAACTTTTGCTTGTCACTGCTTGCTTTATAATCAAATAAATTCTGATTGGAAAAAGAAATTTACATGGTAAGATTCTTCCTTATAACAGTACAAAGCTCTCAAGGGTCTCTTTAAAGCAGAAAATTGGGGCTGTGATTGCAGAAACCTCTCACACAGTCTGTATCAAAAGAGAAATACCAAATACCTTTAAAAAACTGAAGTACCTTAAAGCATTATTAACCCACTGAGTGTCATTCCTGATAAAGTCTCTCAAGGGACTAATTACAGCAGATAATTGGAGGCCAGGATTACACAAAGCTCTCACAGACTGCCAGGCAAAAGCCAAACCCAAAGCCTTTCAAAAAACCTGCAGTCCCTGCAGGGAGCATTCAGGAGCCCCCAGGGCCATTGCTGAGCAAGGCTCCCCAGGGACTCCTTCCAGCAGATCCTTGAGGCCACTGGGATGTGGGCTAGGGGGGGATGCTGAGGGCAGGACAAGGGGCTGACAGTGCCCAGCCTGGCTGGGGCTGTGCCAGGAGGCCCCAGGGCCTCAGCACAAGGTGTCTCCTCCCAGCCCTTGGTGGCACAGACCCTGCTGTGCCCCAGGCCACCAAGACTTGGCTTCTCTTTGTCCCCTCCTGTCATCACTGCCTGCAGTTCTCTGCTCTGCCTGGGGCCTGGGGACACTTTCTCTGTGGTGTTCTCAGTGGGACCCATTAAAAGTCCAAGAAACCTTGGAGTTGGATTCTGCCTTGGAGTTCTGGAGAGGTTTCTTCATCTCCCTCTCAGGGACTGATGTTCAGGACCTGAGCACAAAGCCCCAGAGGCTCATTAAAGTCCTTGTGCTGTGTCTGTGCTGCTGAGCTGGGCTGGGCTCCTGGCACAGAGGCAGCTCCTGGTAAGCAAGAAGAGCTACAAAAGCACATTTCTCTTGATGAGCAGCTCTTCTGCCAGCCCAGCAGGGCTGGGGCACTGCCTGCAGCCAGCCCGGGCACAGCACAGAGGCACAGAGAGCTTCAATCAGTCAGGGCTGGGAAGGTGCTGAGAAGTGCCTGGGGCACAATCACTGCCAGCCCTTGGCACAAGAACCTCTGGCTCCAGGACAATGCAGCTGCAGCTCCTGGAGCCATCTCCTAAAGCTGGAACATGCCAATGCCTGCAGAGCCTGTGAGTACATTCTCTGATTGTCTCTTGTGCAGAGCAGCCAGGGGTGCCCAGGGCTGTCGTGCAGAGCAGGGTCCTGCAGCCCAGGGCGCTGTGCTGGGGCAGAGACTCTGCTGCCTGCCAGGGACAGCTCTCAGCCAGCCCTGGCAGCTGCTCCCAGCACTGGGGGACAAGGTCTGGGTGGGAGGAGACAGCTGGTAAGGCTTGGAAGTGTTCTCCTTGTGTGAGGAGGATGCTGCATTGCTCAGGACGGCTCCCAGCATGGCATTTAACTGCAAAAATTAGAATATACATGGAGCACAGCAAGGCACAGGATGCATAAAAGGGGATGACCTGCTTTTTCATTCTGCTGTCTTGGGTTGCTGGGATGGAAACTGCACACAGATATTCAGCTCTCAGTTCAGGCTGAGAAAAATAAAAAAATTTCTCTGAGGTCTTAATAAACCAGGCAGTGGCAGAAATCAGCACAGGGCCCCTCACAGGCAACATCAGTGTCACTTTTCCAGCCTCCTCAGGGCTGCTCTGACGTTTCCATCAGAGCCTGCAGAGCCAGAGCTGCCCCTGGGCAGTGCCTGAGCTGGGAGGGGTCTGCAGGGCAGAGCTGAGCCCCCAGGGCTGGGCTGGGCTCTGGCAGCACTGGCAGGGCCCAGCCCTGGGCACAGGGAAGCAGCTGCTGGCAGGGACAGCTCCAGGCAGCAGAGCCCTGGGCAGGCAGTGGGGGGAAAGTGCCCCCAGGCTGTGCTGGGATATTTAAAGTCATCTCCAAACACAACTATTCCATGATTTCTTCTCTTACAGATCCCCATCCAGGGATAGAACAAATGTCCAACAGCAGCTCCATCAGGCACTTCCTCCTGCTGGCATTGGCAGACACGCGGCAGCTGCAGCTCCTGCACTTCTGCCTCTTGCTGGGCATCTCCCTGGCTGCCCTCCTGGGCAACGGCCTCATCATCAGCGCCGTAGCCTGCGGCCACCACCTGCACACGCCCATGTTCTTCTTCCTGCTCAACCTGGCCCTCAGCGACCTGGGCTGCATCTGCACCACTGTCCCCAAAGCCATGCACAATTCCCTCTGGGACACCAGGGACATCTCCTACACAGGATGTGCTGCTCAGCTCTTTTTCTTTCTGTTTTTCATCTCAGCAGAGATTTCCCTGCTGACCATCATGTGCTACGACCGCTACGTGTCCATCTGCAAACCCCTGCACTACGGGACCCTCCTGGGCAGCAGAGCTTGTGCCCACATGGCAGCAGCTGCCTGGGTCAGTGCCTTTCTCAATGCTCTGCTGCACACAGCCAATACATTTTCCCTGCCTCTGTGCCATGGCAATGCCCTGGGCCAGTTCTTCTGTGAAATCCCACAGATCCTCAAACTCTCCTGCTCACTCTCCAAGCTCAGGGAACTTGGTCTTCTTGTGGTTACTGGCAGTTTATCATTGTGTTGTTTTGTGTTCATGGTTTTCTCCTATGTGCAGATCTTCAGCCGTGCTGAGGATCCCCTCTGAGCAGGGACGGCACAAAGCCTTTTCCACCTGCCTCCCTCATCTGGCCGTGCTCTCTCTGTTCATCAGCACCGGTACAGTTGCTCACTTAAAGCCCTCCTCCATGTCCTCCCCATCCCTGGATCTGTCCCTGTCAGTTCTGTACTCGGTGGTGCCTCCAGCCATGAACCCCCTGATCTACAGCCTGAGGAACCAGGAGCTCAAGGCTGCAGTGTGCAGAATAATGAATGGACGGTTTCAGAAACTATAAACCACCTAAAATTTCTGTAAATTGCTAGTATTAAAATTCCTCTTTGATATTTCTTGTTGATTTCATTTCAGAATTTCTCTTTCATTCTTTTATTTTTTAAATGTTGTCCCAAAGAAATGTCATTGTTTGTGCCAGTTCTTGTTTTGTTCCTCTCCTCCTTCCCTGTGGCCACAGACTGTGTCTATGAGGGGCTGTGCTCTTGGTGGCTTTAAAGGAACTGAAGGATCTCCCAGCAGAGTTTTCTGCAGAGATGCCCTTTTGTTGCCTTCTCTGGAGCTGCAGCAGTAATGTCTGTGTGCAGAGCTGGGGCAGATCAGTGCTGGCCCAGCAGCTGTGCCCAGCAGCAGCAGCAGCACTTGGTGTTGCCAGTGCTGCTGCCGTGGCCCTGCCCCGCTGCCCTGCTGGCCCTGGTGTTGCTGCAGGGCCTGAGTGCTCTCGGGGCCGGGCACAGCCCTGGGGGTGGCAGTGCCGGGGCTGCAGCAGGGACAGGCCATGGGCACTGCTGGGGCAGCGCTGACGCCTCAGGCCAGGCCCTGGGGGCTCCAGGCTCCTTGCCCAGGCTCTCTCAAGAGCACGGCCAGGCCAATGCTCAGCATAGAAAACCCCGTGAGCAGCGCCAGGCTGGCCGTGGGCAGGCTGGGGGCAAACAGCATGGCTGGGGCTCTGCAAGGGCCCTGGGGCACACGGGAAGGAGCAGCAGAGCAGGGGCTGATCCATCCCCAGTGCGCTGCACAGCCCAGGGCAGCGTCCCAGAGCGTCCTGATGGAGCTGCCAACAACATCCCCCCTCTGCAGCCCTGGCCTCTGCCCCAGCTCACACAGGTGCCCCATCCTTGCAGGCACAGACACGGCAGCACTGGCTCAGCAGCCCCTGTTTGCATTGCACACAGCAGGGGGAGCACCCCCATGCTGGTGCTGTGGGGACATGAACCTGAGGGAGCACAAATGCCATCAGCCCCTGGGGCCAGCAAGGGCTGGGGGACACCAGGGAAAGCACTCAGCTTTGTCCTGGCCTCTGCACTCAGCCAGAAAGTTTGTTCCCATCAGCTGGGAGTTTCCTGTGCCACTGCAGACGCTGTTGCTCAGAGCCAGGGCTGCCTGGCAGCCACCCCCAAACTGCCCTCAGCATTTCCTTTGCTTCACCTTTGATTTCTTTTTCCTTGTTACAAATTTCTTCCTCTTGCCCAGGCCTGTGCTCTCCCCTGCATACAGCCCATCCCTGTTTGCCCTTTCCTCTCTGGCCCCACTCCCCATTGCAGTTCCTGACTTGGCACCATGGGAACGTCCCTTGGGCAGCAGGATCATCCTACAAGTGCTGCAGGAATTGTCTGCAGGCTCCTGCAGTGCCTGCTGCTGCTCCCTTGCCAGAGGCACCCCAGGCCCGGGGGGCACATCTGGGCTGCTGTGTCTGCCTCTGGGGCTCCCTGTTCTGGGCAGTGAGGAGGAGCTGCAGAGGCTCTGCAGGACTGACAGGATGGGCTTTGGGGCTGGCAGGAGAAGCTGAGGGACCTGGGCTGCTGGAGCTGCTGAAGAGGAGGCCCAGGGTTCATCCTGCAACTTCTGCAAGGGTGGTTCCAGAGAATCCCAGAATCAGAAAGGATGGAAAAGACCTTGGAGATCATCAATTCCAACCTGACACTGCTCTGTCTCCTCTGAGCCTCCTCTTCTCCAGGATAAACAACCTCAGCTCCCTCAGCTACTCCTCACAGGACTTGTGCTCCAGACCCCCCCAAGCCTTGTTGCCCTTCTCTGGACACGCTCCAGCCCCTCCATGTCCTTCCTAAACTGGGGGCCCAGAACTGGACACAGCCCTCGAGGTGCTGCCCAACCAGTGCTGAGCACAGGGCAAAGATCACTGCCCTGCTCCTTCTGGCCACACCATTTCTGATCCAGGCCAGGAGCCATTGGCCTTCTTGGCCACCTGGGCACACTGCTGCCACATGTGCAGCCTGCTGTCCATCAGTCCCTGCAGGTCCCTTTCTGCCTGGCTGCTCTCCAGCCACTCTGTCCCCAGCCTGTAGTGCTGCAGGGGTTTCTGTGGCCAAAGTGCAGGACCCGGCACCTGAACTTGTAAAACCTGACCTTGTTGGATTTGGGCCCTGGATCCAGCCTGTCCAGGGCCCTGTGCAGAGCCCTCCTACCCTCCAGCAGATCAACACTCCCAGACATCTTGATGTCACGATGGTTCCACAAGGCCTCAGAGTGTCCCAATGGTCTCCATGATTCCATGAGGCCTCCCAGTGTCACAATGTCCCTTTGCTTCCAGGGGACCACTTGGTGTCACAAAGTCCCTTGGATCCTTGGGCCCTGCAGTGTCACAATGGCCCTTGGTCCCCCAAGGCCCTGCAGTGTCACAATGGATCCTTGGTTCCATGAGGTCTGGCAGTGCAGCAATGCTCTCCTTGGTTCCACAGTGTCACAATGGCCTCTTGGTCCCAAGGGCCATCACGGTGTCAAACATGTTTCCTTCATTCCATGAGTCCCTGAGGAGCAGCACTGGCCCCTTGGTTCCATGGGGCCCTGCAGTGTCCCATGGCCCCATCATGACACCAGGTCCTGCTCTGCCACAATGCTCTGCATGGTTCCACAAGGCCCTGCAGGGTCACAGTGGCCTCTGTGGTTCCACCAGGACCCAGACTGTCACCATGGACTCCTCGCTTCCATTCAGCCCCACAGTGTCACAATGGCCCCTTGCCTCTGTGCTGCCATGTCATAGACAGTGTCACCATGGTCCTCATAGTGCCACCAGGCCCTGCAGTGTCACAATGGCCCCTTGCTTCCCCAGGGCCCTGCAGTGTCACAATCATCCGAGAATCAACCAGGCTGGAAAAGACCTTGGAGAGCATCAAGTCCCACCTGGGAACCACCACCATCTTGTCACCCAGACCATGGAACTCAGTTTATATGGTTTCTATCTGAGCTAGGTCTAATGAGGTCACAGAGAACCTATCACACCGAGATAGCCCAGCTACCTCAAATGACATGAAATTAGTAGGATGGCTTCTGAGGTTGTGTTGGAAACAGAAAAGTTTTAATAAAAGGCAAAACCACAAAGCTCTTGCAGAGAAAAACTTAGCTAGAGGCAAGAGGTTCTTGCTCCTGCTAAAGACACCTACCAAAAATGAGGATTTCTTCTCTTCTTTTTCGAGTGAATTACTTAGGCGGGATCTTTTAGCTTCAGTCTAATTGGGTGGCTTTAGTTTTGAGTTGAAGTCCCAAAGGTCCTATGAATTTCACCAAATTCAGGAGAGAATCTTCTGGGCTTTTTTCCTTTTTAAGGAGACAAAGGATAATTTGGTCACTCTGTCAACAGGGGGCACATTCCTACACTCAATGCAACATCCAGTCTTCCCTTAAACATTTCCAGAGATGGTGACTCACCCATCTCCCTGGGCAGCCCTTTCCAATGCCCAGTTCTTTCTGTGAAGAATATTTCAAATGTCCAGTCAAAAGGTCCCCTGGTGCATCATAGGGCTTTTGTCCTCTTGTCCTGTCACTGCACCACGAGAAAGGAGATATGCTCCAGCCCCTCCATGTCCTTCCTGAATTGGGGGGCCCAGAACTGGACACAGCACTCGAGGTGCTGCCCAACCAGTGCTGGGCACAGGGGAAGAATCACTGCCCTGCTCCTGCTGGCTACATCATTCCTGATCCTTAGGAGTCCCAGGGCATGGATGAGGGAAATGGTGGGGAGGCAGTGCAGACAAAGTGCTACTGATTGTCAGCCATGAAGGGTCTTGGTATTTATATCTATTCAGACTGCATTAGAAGGTGCTGTGGGTCAATATCAACTGGGAATTGTAAATAGCAAACTATAAACAGGAAAAGAAAACATGACAAAACTGTTCTCTCTGCATTTTCTTTTTTTTTTTAAGATGGCAGATGAGCTTTGAATACACTTCTGAAATGTGTAATAATTAACCACAGAAGAATTGAAAACTTAAATTATTCCCAAGAGCTTTTCTTGTTCAGGTCTTTTGAACAAATGTTTATGAGCATTTCTCACTGCATTCCTGAACTGAAGAGCTCAAGAAAGAAGAGGCCTCTGGAGGAGCAAAATTCATCACCAGTCTTCAAGTGGCTGAGGATCCATCCCCATCAGAGCAGCAATGAACAGAAATGGGCACAGCTTTGTGGCTGCCCCAGCTTTGGCATGGGCCCTGGGCCTGGAGCAGGAGCAGCTCTGGAGGGCCCCAAGGCCGGGGCTCTTGTGCTGCCCTGGGCAGATGGGATGGCAGCAGGGGCTGCAGAGCTCTCAGCACCTCAGCCCGAGGGGAGCAGGGCAGCCAGGGAGCCTCCTTTGGCCTTGGCCAAGCACCTTCCCCCATGGCTGGGGCTGAGTCCTGTGGCAGCTGCAGCTGCTGCTGTGCCCTTGGCAGGGGCTGAGGCCGTGGGGCAGTGGCCAGAGCAGCCTGGGCTGAGCAGAGCTGTGGGGCCAGAGCCGGCTGGGCTGGGCTGGGGAGAGGCCCTTGGTGCTGGCCAGAGCTCAGGGCAGCTGGCAGAGCTTGCAGGGAGCTGGGCTGGGCTCAGAGAGCCTGGCCCAGAAACCATCAGTGTCCATCTCAGCCTGGCTGAGCGTGCAGGGGCCAAGAAGAGCACCCAGGGTCCACAGGTTCTCTGTGTGGGAGCTGAGCTTGTGACCCCCGGAGCCCTGCCAAGTGCTGGGGCTGCACCTTCAGCTCCAAAGGAGATGTGAAAGATGGGAGTAGACACAAATAATTCCTGCTGGATTCTTTCTTGTGTTTGCTTATACAGGTGACCTGTGTAAGGTGTTGTTTTGTGTCAGATAACACTGGTTGAGTGATAAGAAAAATATTTTTTAGCTGAAATAGTGTTTCATGCATAATGCACAATGGGAAAAAAAAAAAAACCCCATATGATCAGAGGAGCATCTGAGTTTTTAAGAGTGTGAGACTCATTTAAGTTCCAGCAGTCAAATCTGTTCAAATACTTTCCTCAGGGCTTCCTTGAGATGAGAGGTGACCACCAGAGGCCAAGGCCAGGCCAAGTTCTCTGTCTTGGCAGCTTTTGTCTGGGACAACCCTTGCATACAGGGAATTTTTCAGGGGTAGTATCCATTTTGGCCATGGGCACCTGGAAAGACAGATGGATGGTTCTTCTCTGCAGGAAGGAAAGCACAGGACTCCAGTTCTCCAGGGTCTGATGGGAGGGAGCCCTCAACACTCCCAGATCAGCTGGATCTGTCAGGTGGGAAGCAAAGCCCACCTGGGAAGCAAAGCCAGCCAGATCTGTTCCACGTTTCCTTGGTTTCATGGCACTCTGCAGAGTCACAATGTTTTCCTTGCTTCTGCAGTGTCACAATGGCCCTGTGCTTGCATAAGGCCCTGCAGGGTCACAATGGCCTATTGGTTCCATGGGGCCCCACAGTGTCATAATGATCTCCATGATTCCATGGGCCCTTGCAATGCCACAATGCTCTCCATGGATCCACGGTGCCCTGCAGGATCACAACGGCCCTTTGGCTCCATGAGGCCCTGAAATGCAGCAATGGCCTCTTGGTTCCACAAAGCTCTGCTGCTTCACACTGGCACCTTGGGACCATGTGGCCCAACAGAGCCACAAAGATGTTTTTGGTTCCATGAGGCCCCACAGAGTCACATTGATTTGCACAGAAAGGGAACATCAGAACCCTTGTGTTTGAGGGGCCAATGAACTGCAGTCACCAGAGGCCAAGGCCAGGCAGACCTGTGTGTCCTGGAAGGTTTTTCTGGGAGCAGCCTTTGGATATTTGAATTTTTGAATGTTGAATCCCAATTTCAGCCCATTTTGCCTGGAGGAGAAGGCGAGATCTTTTCCATAGGAAGGAAATCATGGAGCCCCTGTCTTCAGAAGGCAGGTGAGAGCTGGTCCTATGGAGGCCAAGGCCAGACAGACTGGTCTGTAATGGCAGCTTTTGTGTAGGAGCAATCATTGGATATAGGACCTTGGGAAGTGGAATCCCAATTTCGGCCATGGGAACCTGGAGAAGAAGGATGGTTCTTTTCCATGGGAAGGAAAGCCCCAGTGTTGCAGGGCAGAACAGAGGTGACCACCAGAAGCCAAGGCCAGCCAGAGCAGTCTGTTCTGTCAGCTTTTGTCTGGGACAACCCTTGCATATAGGGAATTTTGGAGGAAAAGTACCAGTTTAGACATGGGTGCCTGTGCAAGAGGAAGGAGGTTTCTTTTATGTAGGAAGGAAAGCACTGAGCCTTACAGTGTTTGAAAGCAGGTGAGAGCCAACTCTCAGGAAGTAAAGGTCAGACAGACTTTGGAAATGGCAACTTTGTCAGGGAGCAATCCCTCAATATTCAGAATGTTGGAGGGGGAATCTCATTTTGGCCATGGATACTTGAATGAGAAGGGCAGTGCTTTTCCATCTGAAGGAAAGCCCAGAGCCCCAGGGTCTCAGGGGCACATGAGTATAGACCCTTGACATGACAAGTGCAGTTGGACAAGTCAGGCCAAGCCAACCAGAGATGTTACCTGTTCCCTTGTTTCCATGGGACCCCACGGTGTCACACAAACTCCTTGTTTCCATGGGGCCCTGCAGTGTCACACTGGTAGTGTCATATTGGATCCTTGGTTCCATGAGGCCCAGATGTGTATCACTGACCTCTTGTTTCATGGGGCCCCATAGTGTCACAATGGTCCCTTGGTTCCATGAGGCCTTGCAGTGTCACAGGGGTCTCCTTGGTACCACAGTGTCACACTGGACCTTTGGTTCCATGGGGACTCACAGTGTCAGAAGGGTCTCCTTGGTTCCATGAGGCCCTGCAGAGCCCCTTGATTCAACGAGGCTTCAAAGCATCATAATGGCCTCCAGGATTCCATGAGGCCCCACAATGTCACAATGGACGTTTGGTTCCATGGAGTCCCACACTGTTACATGGGTCCTTAGTTCCATGGGGCCCTGTAGTGTCACAATGGACTCCTTGGTTCCATGGTACCACACAGTGTGACAACTGCCCCTTGACCTGCCAACACTGCATAGTGTCACAATGGTTCCTTGCTACCATGAGGCCTTGCAGTGTCACAATGGCCCCTTGGTTCAGTGAGGCCTTTGGTGTCACAACACTCTCCATGATCCCATAAGGTCTTGCAGTGTCACAACAGACCATTGGTTTCACTGAGCCCCACAGTGTCACTGTGGTCCCCTTGGCTCCACAAGGCTCTGAAGTGCCACAATGGCCCTTTGGTTTCACAAGGCCTCAAAGTATAAAAATGGCCTCCATGGTTCCATGAGGCCCTGCTGTGTCACAATGGATCTTTGGCTCCATGAGGCCCCAGAGTGTCACAATGGTATCCTTGGTTCCACTGGACCTTTCATCCCATGGAGACCCATGGTGTTCACTATAGTCTCCTTGATTCCATGAGGCCCTGCCATGCTGTAATGGCCCCTTGGCTCCAGTGGGTCGCAAAGTGTCAGAACAGTCTCCATTGTTCCTTGAGGCCCCACCAAGTCACCATCATTCATTTGGTTCCACAGGGCCCCACAGTGTAACAATGGACTCTTGTTTCCATAAGGTTTCTCAGTCACAATGGTCTCCTTGGATCTGCAGTATCACAGTTGCCCCTTGGCTCCACATGGCCACGCTGTGTCACAATGGCTCTTGGTTCCCTGAGGCCACACAGTTTAACAATGGACCCTTGGTTCCACGAGGCCTTGCTGTGTCACAATGGACTTCTGGTTCCATGAATGTTCATACTGTCAACAGCAGTCTCCTAAGTTCTGCAGCATCACCATGGCCCCTTTGTTTCATGAGGTTCTGTAGTACAACATGGTCACCGTGGTTCTCTGAGGTTCTGCAGCGTCACAATGGACCCATGGTTCTGCGAGGCCTTGCTGTGTCACAATGGCCCCTTTGTTCCCAGAGGTTTCTCAGGGTCACAATGTTCTCCTTGGAGCTGCAGTATCACAATGGGCCATTGGTTCAATGTGGCCCCAATGTGCCAAAATGGATTTTGGTTCCATGGGGTTCTGCTGTGTTACAATGGCCCCTTTGTTCCATGAGTTTGCCAAGTGTCACAGTTGACTCCTTGGTTCTGTGAGGTCCCGCCATCACCAAATATCCAAAATACCAGAATAAGACTCATTATCACTAATTTCCTATTTAAAAGGGTATCATTTATTTAGACATGAAGTCTAGTGATGGATAACCCCAACATTATACGACATGTAATTCTACGAGTGTCACTAAATGTGTATTACAATTTACCCATTACCATAAAACCCACTTCACATTCCCAGATTCAGTCCTTGTTTTTTCTGCCATTACATTCTTGAGCCAGATGTCTTCTTGTCTTCCAACCATCCTTGCTGGGAAAGGAGCCCCTGCATGCCTTGTTCCTGTGCTAAAAGTTCACAGGCAGAGTAAAAATTGAATTAACACTTTTGATATGAAGCCCAATGCTTTGTGTGGGCAGGCAGAGGCAGGCAGGAGGCAGAGCTGTCAGCAAAGTAAGGGCCCAGCCAGGTGGGGCAGCCGGGGGATGCAGACAGCCTGCAGGGACAGAGGCAGGGCAGGG
>WSPJ01000055.1:22918-53794 GCA_009764595.1 Geothlypis trichas
CCACCTGCTGCTGCCCAACCAGCTCCTGCTTTCTGCAGGAGCAGCCCTGGGAACTGCTTTTGTTCCCTCAGTGGCACAACATCCCTGTTCTCACACTGCCAAAGAAAGCTGTTGGTGCCCAGTGCGGCCAGGATGAACCATGGCTGGGACTGCAGCCCCTCTCTTGGGGCCCTGCACACAGCGCTCCAAAAGGAGCCCTTGGAGCTCTCCTGGGCCAGCCACTCCCTCTGAGTGGGGCCTCTCCCAGCCGGGAACTCTCCCGTTTGCTGCACTCGGGGATCCCCAACAACGACGGAGCCTGGGCCGATCCCCCCACTCCTCCAGGCTCAACCCTTCACCCGCTGGGGAGATGCCAAAGGATCCACAGGGAGCATTTCCTGCCCTCAGGGGAATTGCTCACAGGTGCCTTGCACTGACTCTGTGTGTCTGTGTGCACACAGGAGTGCCTGTGCTGGGGAAATGTGGCAGAAATGCTGCTCTCTGAGGGGTTTGAGTGCCGTGGATAGCTGAGTCAGTCAGGCCTGTAAGTGAGGTTAAGTCATGAGGTCTAAGTGAAGTTAAATGCTACTAAGAGTTGTTCTTTTCCTAAGTTGTTATGTGTAATATATGTTATAAGCTAAGTTTAACATTTTTAAGTGTTATTCTTCTGTTAAATTGCATAGTCATAGGTTATAAGGTAGGTTCAATACTGTTAAGTGCTGTTCTTTTGCTAAATTGTGAAGTTGAAGGTATCAATTAAGGTTAAGTTCTACGTTAAGTCCTTTTAAGTTTGAGCTCTGTTAAGCTTAAGGCCATATTCCTTTTATCCTTGCCCCCACTGTCCTTCTGTCACACACACACAGGGACAGTTCTCAGTTAATTTCTGGTTTGATTGCCTGGATTTTGTTTGGTTTTGTTGTTGCTTTGTTTCCTTGGTGTGCCTGAAGTGTCCAGTCAGGAGCAGAGTGACTCTTGCCAAGGAACTTTGTGCTGCTGTCCCTTAATATTCAATCTGGTTTTTGCTGATCCCTTGCTGGGGATTTTTTCAGCGCTCTCAAGGCCTCGTTGGTAACAGGGTGAAGGAGCCCTGGCCCAGGCTCTGGCCCTGGGGGACACGGGGACGCTGCCGGGGGGTCCCTGTCCCCCTGTGCCACCCCCAGGGCCCCGGCCCCCCGTCCCCGTGTCAGGCTCTGGGGTCGATCTCGTGGAACATCCTCTGGGGGAGGCTGCGGGGCCGGGGGCGGGGGGACCCAGGGGGGACAGGGGACCCCGCTGTGCACGAGCAGGGTTGGACTGCTCTGGGGGGAGCTGTGAGGGGGGCCGGGGCAGAGTGACCTCCCCAGTGACCTCACACAGCCCCTGTGACTTCACACAGCCCCTGTGATGTCACACAGCCCCTGTGATGTCACACTACCCCTGTGGTGTCACACAGCCCCTGTGGTGTCACACAGCTCCCCCTGTGATATCACACAGCATCATGTGATTTCACACAGTCACCTTGGATGTCCAACAACCTCCTGTGATGTCACAGAGCCATCTCTGGGATGTCACCCTTGAATGTCATGCAGCTGCACTGTGATGTCACTGAAGTCTCTGGGATGTCAGAGTCTGTTCTGTGATGTCACATCTTCCTCTATGATGTTTCACAGCCACCTGGTGATGTCACTACCCACTCTCTAATGTCACAGAGACACCGTCTATGATGGCAAGATCTGTTTCAGGGCCTCACACCCTACTCTATGATTTCACAGACAGCTATGTCTTCTCACAACCCCTTCAGTGATGCCACAAAACCCTCTCTGTTATGTCATGCTCCCACTCTGTAATGTCACAGCACACACTTTGACCTCACAGTCTGCTCTATGATGCCATAGAGCCATGCCATGATGTCACTGCCTGCTCTGTGATGTCACAGTATCCCTTCTATGATGCTGTAGCTGCTCAGTGACCTCTCACAACAAACTCTGTGATGTCACAGCCCAACCTGTGACCTCACACAGCCCACTCTGTGCTGTCACACAGCACTTTGCTGACATCACAGCTGCTCTGTGCCTCTATGACACAGCCACAGAGGAGCTGCTGTGACACAGCTCCCTCTGGGGCATGCCACAGCCCCTGCCAGTGCTGAGCCCCTGTGAGCTCTGTCTGTGCCCTGCTGGTGTCCCTGAGGGGCCCTGGCAGTGCCCCAGCCCTGCTGGGCTGTGCACAGGAGCTGCTCCTGGCCAGAGCTGTCTCTCTGCAGCGCTGCCCTTGCCAGGAGCTGCCTCTGGGCCAGGAGCCCGGCCCAGCTCAGCAGCACAGACACAGCACAGGGACTTTAATGACCCTCTGGGGCTTTGGTGCTCTTAGTGTCTGCCCTGGCCAAAGTGCTGCCCAAGTTGGCTCTGTCAGGGCTGTCTTGCAGCTGCTGCCCATCCCTGTGCAGCCCAGGCTGTCCCACGGTGTCCCTGCCCTGTGCCTCTGTCCCTGCAGGCTGTCTGCATCCCCTGGCTGCCCCACCTGGCTGGCCCCTTCCTTTGCTGACAGCTCTGCCTCCTGCCTGCCTCTGCCTGCCCACACAAAGCATTGGGCTTCATATCAAAAGTGTTAATTCAATTTTTACTCTTCCTGTGAACTTTTAGCACAGGAACAAGGCATGCAGGGGCTCCTTTCCCAGCAAGGATGGTTGGAAGACAAGAAGACATCTGGCTCAAGAATGTAATGGCAGAAAAAACAAGGACTGAATCTGGGAATGTGAAGTGGGTTTTATGGTAATGGGTAAATTGTAATACACATTTAGTGACACTCGTAGAATTACATGTCGTATAATGTTGGGGTTATCCATCACTAGACTTCAGGTCTAAATAAATGATACCCTTTTAAATAGGAAATTAGTGATAATGAGTCTTATTCTGGTATTTTGGATATTTGGTGATGGCGGGACCTCACAGAACCAAGGAGTCAACTGTGACACTTGGCAAACTCATGGAACAAAGGGGCCATTGTAACACAGCAGAACCCCATGGAACCAAAATCCATTTTGGCACATTGGGGCCACATTGAACCAATGGCCCATTGTGATACTGCAGCTCCAAGGAGAACATTGTGACCCTGAGAAACCTCTGGGAACAAAGGGGCCACTTGTGACACAGCAAGGCCTCGCAGAACCATGGGTCCATTGTGACGCTGCAGAACCTCAGAGAACCACGGTGACCATGTTGTACTACAGAACCTCATGAAACAAAGGGGCATGGTGATGCTGCAGAACTTAGGAGACTGCTGTTGACAGTATGAACATTCATGGAACCAGAAGTCCATTGTGACACAGCAAGGCCTCGTGGAACCAAGGGTCCATTGTTAAACTGTGTGGCCTCAGGGAACCAAGAGCCATTGTGACACAGCGTGGCCATGTGGAGCCAAGGGGCAACTGTGATACTGCAGATCCAAGGAGACCATTGTGACTGAGAAACCTTATGGAAACAAGAGTCCATTGTTACACTGTGGGGCCCTGTGGAACCAAATGAATGATGGTGACTTGGTGGG
This sequence comes from Geothlypis trichas, assembly GCA_009764595.1. NCBI lineage: Eukaryota > Metazoa > Chordata > Aves > Passeriformes > Parulidae > Geothlypis > Geothlypis trichas. Next base: position 26,420 of record WSPJ01000055.1, read on the forward strand.
GCCTCAAGGAACAATGGAGACTGTTCTGACACTTTGCGACCCACTGGAGCCAAGGGGCCATTACAGCATGGCAGGGCCTCATGGAATCAAGGAGACTATAGTGAACACTGTGGATCTCCATGGGATGAAAGGTCCAGTGGAACCAAGGATACCATTGTGACACTCTGGGGCCTCATGGAGCCAAAGATCCATTGTGACACAGCAGGGCCTCATGGAACCATGGAGGCCATTTTTATACTTTGAGACCTTGTGAAACCAAAGGGCCATAGTGGCACTTCAGAGCCTTGTGGAGCCAAGGGGACTACAGTGACACTGTGGGGCTCAGTGAAACCAATGGTCTGTTGTGACACTGCAAGACCTTATGGGATCATGGAGAGTGTTGTGACACCAAAGGCCTCACTGAACCAAGGGGCCATTGTGACACTGCAAGGCCTCATGGTAGCAAGGAACCATTGTGACACTATGGAGTGTTGGCAGGCCAAGGGACAGTTGTCACACTGTGTGGTACCATGGAACCAAGGAGTCCATTGTGACACTGCATGGCCTAATGGAACTAAGGACCCATGTAACAGGGTGGGACCTCATGGGACCAAAGGCCCATTGTGACATTGCGGGGCCTCATGGAATCCTGGAGGCCATTCTGACACTTTGAGGCCTCATTGAACCAAGGGGCTCTGCAGGGCCTCATGGAACCAAGGGACCAATGTGACACTGTGGGGTCCCATAGAAACAAGGGGTCAGTGTGACACAGGTGGGCCCCATGGATCCAAGAGAACAGGTAACAGCTGTGGTTGGCTTGGCCTGACTGGTCCAACTGCCCTTGGTGTGTCTAGGGTCTCTTCTCCTGTACCCCTGAGACACTGGGGCTCTGCCATTTCCTTCAGATAGAACTTCTCATTCAAGCATCCATGGCCAAAATGGGATTTCCCCTTCAAAATTCCCAATATTCAGGGATTGCTCCCAGATAAAGCTGCCATTACCAACAAGTCTGTCTGACCTTTACTTCCTGAGAGCTGGCTCTCACCTGCCTTCAAACACTGTAAGGCTCAGTTGATATTGACCCACAGCACCTTCTAATGCAGTCTGAATAGATATAAATACCAAGACCCTTCATGGCTGACAATCAGTAGCACTTTGTCTGCACTGCCTCCCCACCATTTCCCTCATCCATGCCCTGGGACTCCTAAGGATCAGGAACAATGTAGCCAGCAGGAGCAGGGCAGTGATTCTTCCCCTGTGCCCAGCACTGGTTGGGCAGCACCTCGAGTGCTGTGTCCAGTTCTGGGCCCCCCAGTTCAGGAAGGACATGGAGAGGCTGGAGCATATCTCCTTTCTCGTGGTGCAGTGACAGGACAAGAGGACAAAAGCCCTATGATGCACCAGGGGACCTTTTGACTGGACATTTGAAATATTCTTCACAGAAAGAACTGGGCATTGGAAAGGGCTGCCCAGGGAGATGGGTGAGTCACCATCTCTGGAAATGTTTAAGGTAAGACTGGATGTTGCATTGAGTGTAGGAATGTGCCCCCTGTTGACAGAGTGACCAAATTATCCTTTGTCTCCTTAAAAAGGAAAAAAGCCCAGAAGATTCTCTCCTGAATTTGGTGAAAAGACACCTCATAGGACCTTTGGGACTTCAACTCAAAACTAAAGCCACCCAATTAGACTGAAGCTAAAAGATCCCGCCTAAGTAATTCACTAGAAAAAGAAGAGAAGAAAAGAAATCCTCATTTTTGGTGGGTGTCTTTAGCAGGAGCAAGAACCTCTTGCCTCTAGCTAAGTTTTTCTCTGCAAGAGCTTTGTGGTTTTGCCTTTTATTAAAACTTTTCTGTTTCCAACACTATCTCAGAAGCCATCCTACTAATTTCATGTCATTTGAGGTAGCTGGGCTATCTCGGTGTGATAGGTTCTCTGTGACCTCATTAGACCTAGCTCAGATAGAAACCATATAAACTGAGTTCCATGGTCTGGGTGACAAGATGGTGGTGGTTCCCAGGTGGGACTTGATGCTCTCCAAGGTCTTTTCCAGCCTGGTTGATTCTCGGATGATTGTGACACTGCTGGGCCCTGGGGAAGCAAGGGGCCATTGTGACACTGCAGGGCCTGGTGGCACTGAGAGGACCATGATGACACTGTCTATGACATGGCAGCACAGAGGCAAGGTGCCATTGTGACACTGTGGGGCTGAATGGAAGCGAGGAGTCCATGGTGACAGTCTGGGTCCTGGTGGAACCACAGAGGCCACTGTGACCCTGCAGGGCCTTGTGGAACCATGCAGAGCATTGTGGCAGAGCAGGACCTGGTGTCATGATGGGGCCATGGGACACTGCAGGGCCCCATGGAACCAAGGGGCCAGTGCTGCTCCTCAGGGACTCATGGAATGAAGGAAACATGTTTGACACCATGGTGGCCCTTGGGACCAAGAGGCCATTGTGACACCTTAGAACCAAGGAGAGCATTGCTGCTCTGCCAGACCTCATGGAACCAAGGATCCATTGTGACACTGCAGGGCCTTGGGGGACCAAGGGCCATTGTGACACTGCAGGGCCCAAGGATCCAAGGGACTTTGTGACACCAAGTGGTCCCCTGGAAGCAAAGGGACATTGTGACACTGGGAGGCCTCATGGAATCATGGAGACCATTGGGACACTCTGAGGCCTTGTGGAACCATCGTGACATCAAGATGTCTGGGAGTGTTGATCTGCTGGAGGGTAGGAGGGCTCTGCACAGGGCCCTGGACATGCTGGATCCAGGGCCCAAATCCAACAAGGTGAGGTTTTACAAGTTCAGGTGCCGGGTCCTGCACTTTGGCCACAACAACCCCTGCAGCACTACAGGCTGGGGACAGAGTGGCTGGAGAGCAGCCAGGCAGAAAGGGACCTGCAGGGACTGATGGACAGCAGGCTGGACATGAGGCAGCAGTGTGCCCAGGTGGGCAAGAAGGCCAATGGCTCCTGGCCTGGATCAGGAATGGTGTGGCCAGCAGGAGCAGGGCAGGGATTCTTGACCTGTGCTCAGCACTGGTTGGGCAGCACCTCGAGGGCTGTGTCCAGTTCTGGGCCCCCAGTTTAGGAAGGACATGGAGGGGCTGGAGTGTGGCCAGAGAAGGGCAACAAGGCTTGGGGGGTCTGGAGCACAAGTCCTGTGAGGAGTAGCTGAGGGAGCTGAGGTTGTTTATCCTGGAGAAGAGGAGGTTTAGAGGAGACAAGGCAGTGTTAGGTTGGAATTAATGATCTCCAAGGTCTTTTCCATCCTTTCTGATTCTGGGATTCTCTGGAACCACCCTTGCAGAAGTTGCAGGATGAACCCTGGGCCTCCTCTTCAGCAGCTCCAGCAGCCCAGGTCCCTCAGCTTCTCCTGCCAGCCCCAAAGCCCATCCTGTCAGTCCTGCAGAGCCTCTGCAGCTCCTCCTCACATCCCAGAACAGGGAGCCCCAGAGGCAGACAGAGCAGCCCAGATGTGCCCCCCTGGCCTGGGGTGCCTCTGGCAAGGGAGCAGCAGCAGGCACTGCAGGAGCCTGCAGACAATTCCTGCAGCACTTGTAGGATGATCCTGCTGCCCAAGGGACGTTCCCATGGTGCCAAGTCAGGAACTGTAATGGGGAGTGGGGCAGAGAGGAAAGGGCAAACAGGGATGGGCTGTGTGCAGGGCAGGGAACAGGGCTGGGCAAGAAGAAGAAATTTGTACCAGGGAAAGAGTAAAGAAAGCAAAACTGGAGCAAAGGAAACGCTCAGGGCAGTTTGAGGGTGGCTGCCAGGCAGCCCTGGCTCTGAGCAACAGCGTCTGCAGTGGTACAGGAAACTCCCAGCTGATGGGAACAAACTTTCTGGCTGAGTGCAGAGGCCAGGACAAAGCTGAGTGCTTTCCCTGGTGTCCCCCAGCCCTTGCTGGCCCCAGGGGCTGATGGCATTTGTGCTCTCTCAGGTTCATGTCCCCACAGCACCAGCATGGGGGTGCTCCCGCCTGCTGTGTGCAATGCAAACAGGGGCTGCTGAGCCAGTGCTGCTGTGTCTGTGCCTGCAAGGATGGGGCACCTGTGTGAGCTGGGGGAGAGGCCAGGGCTGCAGAGGGGGGATGTTGTTGGCAGCCCCATCAGGACGCTCTGGGACGCTGCCCTGGGCTGTGCAGCGCACTGGGGATGGATCAGCCCCTGCTCTGCTGCTCCTTCCCGTGTGCCCCAGGGCCCTTGCAGAGCCCCAGCCATGCTGTTTGCCCCCAGCCTGCCCATGGCCAGCCTGGGGCTGCTCACGGGGGTTTTCTGTGCTGAGCATTGGCCTGGCCGTGTTCTTGAGAGAGCCTGGGCAAGGAGCCTGGAGCCCCCAGGGCCTGGCCTGAGGCGTCAGCGCTGCCCCAGCAGTGCCCATGGCCTGTCCCTGCTGCAGCCCCGGCACTGCCACCCCCAGGGCTGTGCCCGGCCCCGAGAGCACTCAGGCCCTGCAGCAACACCAGGGCCAGCAGGGCAGCGGGGCAGGGCCACGGCAGCAGCACTGGCAACACCAAGTGCTGCTGCTGCTGCTGGGCAGAGCTGCTGGGCCAGCACTGATCTGCCCCAAGCTCTGCACACAGACATTGCTGCTGCAGCTCCAGAGAAGGCAACAAAAGGGCATCTCTGCAGAAAACTCTGCTGGGAGATCCTTTACTTCCTTTAAAGCCACCAAGAGCACAGCCCCTCATAGACACAGTCTGTGGCCACAGGGAAGGAGGAGAGGAACAAAAGAAGAATTGGCACAAACAATGACATTTCTTTGGGACAACATTTAAAAAATAAAAGAATGAAAGAGAACATCTGAAATGAAACCAACAAGAAATATCAAAGAGGAATTTTAATACTAGCAATTTACAGAAATTTTAGGTGGTTTATAGTTTCTGAAACCGTCCATTCATTATTCTCCACACTGCAGCCTTGAGCTCCTGGTTCCTCAGGCTGTAGATCAGGGGGTTCATGGCTGGAGGCACCACCGAGTACAGAACTGACAGGGACAGATCCAGGGATGGGGAGGACATGGAGGAGGGCTTTAAGTGAGCAACTGTACCGGTGCTGATGAACAGAGAGAGCACGGCCAGATGAGGGAGGCAGGTGGAAAAGGCTTTGTGCCGTCCCTGCTCAGAGGGGATCCTCAGCACGGCCCTGAAGATCTGCACATAGGAGAAAACCATGAACACAAAACAACACAATGATAAACTGCCAGTAACCACAAGAAGACCAAGTTCCCTGAGCTTGGAGAGTGAGCAGGAGAGTTTGAGGATCTGTGGGATTTCACAGAAGAACTGGCCCAGGACATTACCATGGCACAGGGGCAGGGAAAATGTATTGGCTGTGTGCAGCAGAGCATTGAGAAAGGCACTGACCCAGGCAGCTGCTGCCATGTGGGCACAAGCTCTGCTGCCCAGGAGGGTCCCGTAGTGCAGGGGTTTGCAGATGGACACGTAGCGGTCGTAGCACATGATGCTCAGGAGGAAATACTCTGCTGAGATGAAAAACAGAAAGAAAAAGAGCTGTGCAGCACATCCTGTGTAGGAGATGTTCCTGGTGTCCCAGAGGGAGTTGTGCATGGCTTTGGGGACAGTGGTGCAGATGCAGCCCAGGTCGCTGAGGGCCAGGTTGAGCAGGAAGAAGAACATGGGCGTGTGCAGGTGGTGGCCGCAGGCTACGGCGCTGATGATGAGGCCGTTGCCCAGGAGGGCAGCCAGGGAGATGCCCAGCAAGAGGCAGAAGTGCAGGAGCTGCAGCTGCCGCGTGTCTGCCAATGCCAGCAGGAGGAAGTGCCTGATGGAGCTGCTGTTGGACATTTGTTCTATCCCTGGATGGGGATCTGTAAGAGAAGAAATCATGGAATAGTTGTGTTTGGAGATGACTTTAAATATCCCAGCACAGCCTGGGGGCACTTTCCCCCCACTGCCTGCCCAGGGCTCTGCTGCCTGGAGCTGTCCCTGCCAGCAGCTGCTTCCCTGTGCCCAGGGCTGGGCCCTGCCAGTGCTGCCAGAGCCCAGCCCAGCCCTGGGGGCTCAGCTCTGCCCTGCAGACCCCTCCCAGCTCAGGCACTGCCCAGGGGCAGCTCTGGCTCTGCAGGCTCTGATGGAAACGTCAGAGCAACCCTGAGGAGGCTGGAAAAGTGACACTGATGCTGCCTGTGAGGGGCCCTGTGCTGATTTCTGCCACTGCCTGGTTTATTAAGACCTCAGAGAAATTTTTTTATTTTTCTCAGCCTGAACTGAGAGCTGAATATCTGTGTGCAGTTTCCATCCCAGCAACCCAAGACAGCAGAATGAAAAAGCAGGTTATCCCCTTTTATGCATCCTGTGCCTTGCTGTGCTCCGTGTATATTCTAATTTTTGCAGTTAAATGCCATGCTGGGAGCCGTCCTGAGCAATGCAGCATCCTCCTCACACAAGGAGAACACTTCCAAGCCTGACCAGCTGTCTCCTCCCACCCAGATCTTGTCCCCCAGCGCTGGGAGCAGCTGCCAGGGCTGGCTGAGAGCTGTCCCTGGCAGGCAGCAGAGTCCCTGCCCCAGCACAGCGCCCTGGGCTGCAGGACCCTGCTCTGCAGGACAGCCCTGGGCACCCCTGGCTGCTCTGCACAAGAGACAATCAGAGAATGTACTCACAGGCTCTGCAGGCATTGGGATGTTCCAGCTTGAGGAGATCACTGCAGGAGCTGCAGCTGCATTGTCCTGCAGCCAGAGGTTCCTGTGCCAAGGGCTGGCAGTGATTGTGCCCCAGGCACTTCTCAGCACCTTCCCAGCCCTGACTGATTGAAGCTCTCTGTGCCTCTGTGCTGTGCCCGGGCTGGCTGCAGGCAGTGCCCCAGCCCTGCTGGGCTGGCAGAAGAGCTGCTCATCAAGAGAAATGTGCTTTTGAAGCTCTTCTTGCTTACCAGGAGCTGCCTCTGTGCCAGGAGCCCAGCCCAGCTCAGCAGCACAGACACAGCACAAGGACTTTAATGAGCCTCTGGGGCTTTGTGCTCAGGCCCTGAACATCAGTCCCTGAGAGGGAGCTGAAGAAACCTCTCCAGAACTCCAAGGCAGAATCCAACTCCAAAGTTTCTTGGACTTTTAATGGGTCCCACTGAGAACACCACAGAGAAAGTGTCCCCAGGCCCCAGGCAGAGCAGAGAACTGCAGGCAGTGATGACAGGTGGGGACAAAGAGAAGCCAAGTCTTGGTGCCCTGGGCCACAGCAGGGTCTGTGCCACCAAGGGCTGTGAGGAGACACCTTGTGCTGAGGCCCTGGGGCCTCCTGGCACAGCCCCAGCCAGGCTGGGCACTGTCAGCCCCTTGTCCTGCCCTCAGCATCCCCCCCTAGCCCACATCCCAGTGGCCTCAAGGATCTGCTGGAAGGAGTCCCTGGGGAGCCTTGCTCAGCAATGGCCCTGGGGGCTCCTGAATGCTCCCTGCAGGGACTGCAGGTTTTTCAAAGGACTTTGGCTTTGGCTTTTGCCTGGCAGTCTGTGAGAGCTTTGTGCAATCCTGGCCTCCAATTATCTGCTGTAATTAGTCCCTTGAGAGACTTTATCAGGAATGACACTCAGTGGGTTAATAATGCTTTAAGGTACTTCAGTTTTTTAAAGGTATTTGGTGTTTCTCTTTTGATACAGACTGTGTGAGAGGTTTCTGCAATCACAGCCCCAATTTTCTGCTTTAAAGAGACCCTTGAGAGCTTTGTACTGTTATAAGGAAGAATCTTACCATGTAAATTTCTTTTTCCAATCAGAATTTATTTGATTATAAAGCAAGCAGTGACAAGCAAAAGTTCAGCGCTGGGGGACTGAGAGAACTCTGCTCTCGAAAGTCTGCAACCCCCCTTTCTGGGGCTGGTCTTTAATTTCTTCTCCTCTCGGGATGACGTATCCTGTTCTGGTCGTCTTGAAGGAGAGGGGGGCTCTGCTTTGTTCGCTGGGTGGACTTTGTCTTATAGGACTTAACTATAACCATGTGTTTCCAAAGCACTATACATTTTCTGCAAGCTAAGTAATTCTAAGCACTATACGTTTCTGCAAGCTCAGCAATTCTTGCCAGGTCGGCTGTTGTTACAGTCACGAGCAATCTCAACTATTTAGCTATTACTTTTATATTGTAAGAACTATTCAGCTATTAATTTAATTAATGAACAAACATATTGCTACTTATTACACTGCTCCCCCATCTCTTTTAATTACTAATTTTGTTCATTAAATCTTTTTAGTTCATTCCTAGCAAGTGTTAAATAAGCTGCTTCATCAGTTAAACTATGTGCAATTATTATAGGCGCTAATTTCCTTAGCTTTTTCCTCATATCCCAATTCATAACAAATAGAATTACTAACAGAATAAAACCAAGTACAGCCAGAATGAAAAGAACAACAATGGGATGGCATATACTATTTAGGACACCTGTGGTAGTGGGGATCCACCCAAAGAGAGTATCCCACCAATTATACTCGCCATCCTGCTTCACCCTCTCTATAATTCGGTGTATTTTTCCTACGTCATGATGAACAGTCACCAGGGTCTTCTGTCCGTTCTTCTTGATTTACTCGAGGATTTTGATCAGGTCTTGATGGAGCAGCAGTTGTCTCACTAGGGTGTTGTCCATCCCAATCGGGGTGGGCAGTAGTTTGTGAATCAGTGTGTAGTTGGATTGCAATAGGTAGTGAGAGGTAACTGTAGCTTCATAAGTAATGTCACACCCTGTAATCTTAGTAAAGTTGCAAGTACAGAAGTTTGAGTGATTTTTTGTATTCACCACAATATTATCTATAAGCACAGAGTCACAAATAGTTCTAAAACATGCACACCCATTACCTTTATATACAAGAACTGTTTTAGAAGTCTCGTTAGGACGAATCTCAAATTGACAGATATTTTGCTCCGTGTCTAAACAAATATCTTGAGCTATAATCACATTACCCTCACAGATAAACCCCAATTGTTCTCGGACAATGCAAGATTCCAAATCAACAGTTGGCCATTTATCTCCAAACTGACGGGCCCATCCTCTATGTTCTGTAGGATAGAGAACAGCTCCGTCATGGTTTACTCCTAATGCAATAACAGGAAAAACTGGATGTACAGAGGCATTTCGTATGGTTAGGACAAAAGCAGTAGCTGTGTTTGAAATAGCGTTATAGGTAAAATTCACCAATTTCCACCAGGATTGGAATTCTCTTTCAAATTCAGTGGCATTGTCCCAGATTATTTTCCGAATTTCTGTGGGGAAAGTGCCTTCCTCGCCTTCTCTTATAATCGAGGCAGAGACCGACTGCATCCACAGTTGTGCCTGGATACAGCTGAGGGCTAAGGAAACATTATTTTGTGTAGCACTAAGTGCATCAATCACCAATTTATGATCGTTCACATTTACTTTTTCCCAATTTGGCAAAATATTTGACAGCATCCACTGGTGTGTCCCCAAGGCTAACAGAGATGACTTCAGTGGTTGCTGTAGTTTGGACAGATCTCTAGTCATAGCAGCCAATTTGCTCATTAGTACTTCCGAGTCAATACTATTCAGAATTCCCAATCCTGTGCCTAGAACACCGGTCACGTCTCTAAGTTTCCTTGTTTTAAAAAAGCTGCATTTCCGGAGCCAAGTGGTCCAGCCTTCAAAGGATGTTTGTAAAAACGGAGAACATGCTGGTTGGATGTCTGAAACATTGGTTTGCATCAGCAGTTCGACCTGTTTGAGGGACCATGCTGGATTGAATAATATTTGTTGTTGACCAGTTTTCCTAATTATGTAAGGTCCTATTTTGAAAATTTTTGGGGTGAGTATGACTGGTGGTGTAGGTGGAGTGGTGATAGTGTGAGGTTCAATAGTGGTAGAGTGTGTTTTAGCAGCTATTATAGATTTAAAAGAAAGGGCCTGTGTATCATTTGACCAGAGGCAGACTATCTCTGCTGTGTGAGTTAATGTGAAGCTTTGCCAGCAGTCTCGTGCAACTGGGTATTTACACTCTATTTGTTTATCCTCCTGACTCATGGAAACACTGATTGTAATTGCGTTAGTATAATCAGATCCATTAACCATTCGACATCCAATATTAATTTGTTCTCCCACTACTCCTTGGAGCTGCCAGGTTTTCTGCCTCTTCCATTCGTGTCTAGCGTACGGCAGACCATCATGCAGTACTAATGTTAGTAAATTTAAACCTGTGGTATCCCCCATAGATCCGGTAGACCTCAAGAAGGCCTGAGACCAGTCAGGGATCAGGTTCCCTTTGTAAGGCTGAAGAGGGTTTCCCCAGGCAGCCGGGAGGCTCAGGGTTATAATAATTAAGGTAGCTCGCCAATCAGGGCAGGTTCCTAGCAACAAATTTCTTCCGTTTTTCGTAATCATACCTCTTTTATCTGGAGCTTTCCTGTGCTCCGTTTCTATTCCTGTGGCCCGTTGCTCTCCCCCACTATCCCTTACCTCTCTGCCTCGCCTGCCAGCCCGGGTGCATCGGTCTGCAGGGATCATTATCTTCTCGGCAGCAGGGGTAGTCTTCAGGGGGTGCATTATTTGGGCTATCTCCTTAACTCCTGCCCCCACTCCTAAGGGCAGGCTGTCTGGCCTCCAGGCAAAGGATCTCCTTGGTTTTATGATGAACTCTGCCGTCCCTAGCGAGCTTTACAGGACCTAAGTCTCACACCTACTTAGGGTTCACCCTCTGTCTTTATTCCCTTTCTCTCGATTTCCTAGAGTTGCGTCGTTCTTCCCTACGTTCTTTACGTTTTTGTTGTTTATGAACTCGGGAATAGCGGCGAATCGTGCTATTCCACTCGTCAGGCCTCACTTGCCACACCAGAGGAACGTGGATTCCCTTCTTACACAAGGTAGTTAATATGACTGTCTGGTTTTGGCTTGTAATCCTATGCAGTTGGTGTTGGAGTTCCCACGCTAGGGCCCAATTCCTTCTCTGTTCTAGGTTTTCAGCTAGTGACGCTACTTCTCTGTCGGGGATCTCCTGCCCTCCAGGGATCTTTATAAATTCTCTTAAGGCTCTTAATGGATTTGCTCTTCTCCAATGCCAATCACAAGTAAGACACCATGTGCTTCCCACCAACTGTGACTGGAAAATCCACCATTTGTTTTTACACCCCCCGCAAAAGATTTTTACCCACGCCCGGCAAGAAGATTCCCGACATTTAAGACACTCGGTGCAATCGAATAATTCTCGCCTCACTTCAGCCACCACTGAAAGAGCAAGTGTCAGTTCATTCCAGGTTTTCCACGGTAGAGGACACTCTAACTCCCGTTCCAGTTCCTGTAGGGGTTTTCTTACCAAGAGTCTCAGTCGGTACAGTTCTCTGTCCCCTAATTCAGTCATTCACATTACCCGCGGGCACAGGCTTCTGTGCCTTCAAAGAGTTAACCGTAGATCTCCGGGGCAACTGGTCACCTCCCAAGGGGTGTCTGCAGTGATGGGTCCTTTCACCCAACTGGCATGTGTCCAGCCTTTTTCAGCAGTTCGGATGGCTGTTTCTGTGGTGAACAGAACAACATAGGGACCTTCCCATTGGGGTGTTAGGGTTGTCTCTTTCCAAGTCTTAATTAGAACTCTATCTCCGGGTTTAAGCCTATGCATTATTATATCCAAGGGGGGTCTTTGTACCAATAGCCCTTTTCGTTTTAATTCTTCCCTCCGTTTCATTAACTGTTGTATGTAACCCTGAATTTGACTATCTTGTATCCAAGGATGGTTTCCCGGGAGCTCTAAGTCGTAAGGCATTCCATAAAGCATTTCAAAAGGAGAGATTCCTACATCCGTCCTGGGTCGGGTTCTAATGTTTAGCAGTGCCATGGGTAAACATCTGACCCAAGACATTTTAGTTTCTACCATGAGTTTTGTGAGTTGCTTCTTGATTTCTCCATTTGCCCTTTCCACCCTCCCTGAGCTTTGAGGATGCCAAGGGGTGTGATATTGCCATTTAGTGCCTAAGGCCATGGTTACCTCTCTCATTACCTTGTTTGCAAAATGGGGGCCCCTATCAGAGTCTAGTATTTCTACTATTCCATACCTGGGGATTATTTCTTCTAACAAGGTTTTAATCACCACATTTGCAGTAGCCCACGATGTAGGGTATGCTTCTACAAAGTGGGTTAGATGATCTACCAATACCAATAAGTACTTGTATCTCCCTACTTTTGGTAGTTCGGTAAAATCTATTTGTACATGTGAAAAGGGCCGGTGTGCTAATTCCCTTCCTCCTGGAATCCTTTCTCTAACTTGATGTCTATTTACTCTTTGGCATGTTATACATCCCCTAACTACTTGTTTTGCTATATCATAAATTCCTATACACATATACTTAATGGTAAATTGATCTACTAAGGCTTGGGTTCCCCAATGAGTCTGGTCATGCAGTTGCTGCATTATTCTTCGGGCCATAGATTTTGGCAGCACCTCCCTATCGTCTGGCAATTTCCAAATACCCCCAGTGTCTTTTATTCCCATTTCATCTAATTTCTCCTTTTCCTGGGCTGTGAAGCTCAGGACATGAATTTTCTCATTATCTAGTGGTTTTTTATTCCCTGACCCTGGAATTTTCTGAGGGCAGCTTCCTTCGCTTCTCTGTCTGCTGTGTTGTGTCCTCTAGTCAGATGGGAGAGGCCCTTTTGATGTCCTTTAACATGTACTATTGCTATTTTCTTTGGGCCTCTTAAAGCTTGTAGTACCTGAGTAATTAGTTCCTGATGTATTAATTCTCTTCCTCGGGAGTTTATTAACCCTCTTTCTTCCCAAATTTTCCCAAAAGTATGTACCACTCCAAAGGCATACTTTGAGTCCATATAGATGGTCCCAACTTTAGCTTCCAAGAGTTTCAAGGCCCTCAATACTGCATATAACTCACAGGCCTGGGCTGACCAACTAGGACTCAGAGGTCCATATTCTATTATTTCTAAATTTTTACCTCCCACAACCGCATATCCAGAGATTCGCTTTCCCTCGACAACCCTAGAGGACCCATCCACAAATAGCCTTTCTCCCTCTTCCAGTTCTTCTTCTTCGAGGTCTGGCCTAATTTTTGTTTGTTTTTCTATACTATGTAGGCAGTCATGAGTTAAATTCTCCTGTGGATCTCCAAACAGAAATTCTGCGGGGTTTTGCAGAGAGGTGGTTTCAAGTTTCAACCGAGAAGACGAGAGCAAAATGCTCTCATATTTCAGGAGCCTTGCGTCTGTTATCCATTTTTCTGCCTTTTGTTGCAATACTGCCCGTATATTATGGGGGGTACAGACTTTCAGTTCTCCTCCATAAGTAATTTTGAGAGCTTCCTCCACTAAGAGGGCTGTTGCCACTATAATCTGTAAACATGTTGGCCACCCCCTACTTACGGGGTCTAGTAGTTCAGAAATAAATGCTACTGGTTTTCGACTGCCAGCCCAGTCCTGAGCCAGCACCCCAAATGCTACTCCTGCCTCAGTGTTAACGAACAAATAGAAAGGCCTCCTAACATCCGGGAGGCTTAGCACCGGGGCGTTAGCTAATTCCTCTTTTAATTGTTCTAATGATTCATCATCCTTCTCAGTCCATTTTATCACACCTTCAGCAGTTAGTTTTTCATACAAAAATTTTTCCTTACCACTAAAGTTTTCAATCCATTGTCTGCAGTATCCTACGAGACCCAATAGCTGCCTGATTTGTCTCTTATTTCTTGGGGGAGGAAGGGAGAGGATCCCCTTAACCCTCCCTGGGTCTAATGTCTTAGTTCCTTTACTGAGTCGGTGTCCTAGATACTTTACTTCTTCCTCTACAAATTGCAGTTTGCTTTTAGACACCTTCAGCCCCTGGATGCTTAAAAAGTTTAGAAGCTTAATGCTCTCTTCCCTAACTGATTCTTCGCTCTTTCCAGCAATTAATAAGTCATCTACATATTGAACAAGGGTTATTCCTTGGTTCGGGGTAAAGGATCTCATTATTTGCTCTAGTGCCTGCCCAAATAAATTTGGGGATTCAGTGTGTCCCTGGGGAAGTACTGTCCACCTTAATTGTTGCTTTCGGTGGGTATCGGGATCTTCCCATTCAAATGCAAAATAATCTCTACATTCTTCCTTTAAGGGACATGCCCAAAAGGCATCTTTTAAATCTGTAACACTATACCACTGATCATCTGGTTTCAATTGACTGAGCAATGTGTGGGGGTTTGCTACTACAGGAAACCGGGCAATGGTTCTCTTATTTATTTCCCTTAAATCATGTACGAGTCGGTATTTTCCATCTGGTTTCTTTACAGGCAGGATGGGAGTGTTGAAGGGGGACATGCAAGGTTCCAAGAGCCCTTGTTGTATTAACCGTTCTACCTCTGGTTTTAGTCCCCTTCGCCCCTCATCTGACATGGGATATTGTTTTATTCTTACTGGGATTTCTGGGTTTTGAATTTTGACTGTGAAGGGCTCTATATTTAATCTTCCTACTGTATCAGGGGTATACCAGACTTCTGGGTTGATTTTCTCTTCGTCAGTGACCCGTAAGGGGCACAACTTGACTTTCAACTGTTTTTCTTCAATATTTACATTTATCCCTAATTCCACCATTAAATCTCTTCCTAATAAATTGTAATCAGCTTCGGGGACTAATAACAGTGATCCCACCCCCATTTTCTTCTCTGATTCTATTAAAACATCTTCAATTACAGGAACCTTGAAAGGTTCTCCCCTTGCCCCAATAACCTGTACTGTGGAAGATGAGATCTTGCATCCCGGGGGCAAAGATTGAACTGTTGATCTCTCGGCCCCTGTATCTACAAGGAAGGTTATGGGGGTGTGCTGAGGACCCACTCTGAGTTTTACCAAGGGCTCCGATGACATTTGGGTCCCTAATAGATAGAGCCCTTGACCTCCCTAATCCTCTTTAAACATTTTCTCATCCCTAAGCCTCTTTTGACATTCCCTCTTCATGTGTCCTTTTCCATTATAATAGTAATACACTACTCCTTCTTTCCCTCCAGTTGGGGGCCCTCCTAAATCCCGGGGACCTCTCCTCATGCCATTTCTTTCCCGTGGTGGAGGGTTGTTTCGCTGTCCCTCCCTGACTGCCACCACCATCATCTGAACTTGCCTTTTATGTGCCTCCTCCTCCCATCTAACACATACCTTCTGGGCCTCCTTAAGCAATTCATCAAGTCCTCTGTCCTGCCAATCCTCTAACTTTTCTAGTTTCTTTCGAACATCATCCCATGATTTAGCTACAAACTGTGTTTTCAGGAGTGCTTGCCCCATGGCGTGTCCTGGATCCACCCCTGAGTATAACTGAAAGCTTTTCCTTAATCTTTCCAACCATTCAGTGGGGGTCTCGTCTTTTCCTTGGCACTCTCTGAATGCCTTGCTTATATTTTGTCCCTGGGGCACAGCCTCTCGTATGCCCTGGATTATGATAGCTCTTAAGTCCTGCATATGACCACGATGGTTGGGGTCCTGATTGTTCCAATTGGGATTTTGTAAGGGCCATTTCACATCAGCCGTGGGACCTTGAACATGTTGGGTGTCCCAAATCCTCATCCCAGCTCTTCTGATCATCCCTCTTTCCTCTGTTGTAAATAGGATGCCTAAAATGGACTGCATTTCCACCCAAGTATGTATGTTTGGTCCTAGGAACTGATCCACTCTTTCTGCTACTCCTATGGGATCTTCTAATAATTTTCCCATTTCCTTTTTGAACTCTCTGACATCCCCTGAATTAAGGGGAACAGAGATGATTCCTATCCCTGCTTGGGGCCCTCCCATTGCTATTTCCCCAAGTGGAAACAGTCCACTATTTTCTCCTTCCTCAATTAATGACTTAGTCTGACTACAGGTGCACCTACGGCAGATAGGGGACCTCTCATGGGGTTGTCTGCTGGTACGTGGGGTCTGGGGAGAGGGGGCAGACAGGGGTAGTACAGGGGCTGCCGGTGGGGGAAGATATGGAGGGGGATTTAATGGAACTTCTTCCTCCTGTTGGACCTTTTTCCGATTTTCAGCCTGTGTGTTTGAAAGGGGGAAAAGTCTAGCCATTGAGTTATTACTTCCAATTAACCAGAGTTTAGCATATTCAATTTCCTCCAGGTTAATGGGTTCTTTGGAATTTACATATATGTTCAAAGCCTGGCAAACCCAGTCTTCAAACCATCCAAACACTGGCCAATATACGCTCCCGGAGTTCAACTTTCTTCCTCCCCACACTATCATACAGTAGTTTATCATCTTTGTTTTATCCTTCCCTTTTTTAGAAGGAAAATCATCCCAATACCTGATCATTAACCCTAAGGGACTATCTACTGGTATCGGGGGTAACGAAACCTGGGGACCCTTCCCCATGGGATCAGAAGGCTTGCTTTTCTTCTGTCCCATCCTCCAGAGCACTGTCACACACACAAACACACACGCGCCCCTCGTTCGTGGCCCGGTCCCTCGCGGGCGACAGGAAACGCACTACAAGAGGGTCCCTCTTGCCTCGCCCGCAATTGGACGTCTCACTCGCTGTGCTCTGGGATTCCCAACCCAAACCGAACGGTTTTCTTCTTCAACTTATACTCACGCTTCCTGCGTCTTCATCTGGACCTTCGTGCACAAAGATTACAGGGTCACCAGTATACTCTTTTGCTTGCTCACCCAATTTAGGTTCGTCAGGTCCAGGCTACTGGGTGGCCCAAGGATCTCCGGAGCCCACCAAAAGGGGTGCGGGCGCCTCCCCAAAGTCTCTGGGCCCTGTTTCCTGGATCCCAGTCACGGCACCATTTGTTATAAAGAAGAATCTTACCCTGTAAATTTCTTTTTCCAATCAGAATTTATTCGATTATAAAGCAAGCAGTGACAACCAAAATTTCAGCGCTGGGCGGCTGAGAGAACTCTGCTCTCAAAAGTCCGCAACCCTCCTTTCTGGGGCTCGGTCTTTTATTTCTTCTCCTCTCGGGATGACGTATCCTGTTCTGGTGGTCTTGAGGGGGGGGCTCTGCTTTGTTCGCTGGGTGGACTTTTCCTTATAGGGCATAACCATAACCATATGTTTCCAAAAGCACTATACATTTTCTGCAAGCTAAGCAATTCTAAGCACTATACGTTTTCTGCAAGCTAAGCAATTCTTGCCCAGTCGGCTGTTGTTACAGTCACGAGCAGTTTTAACTATTTAGCTATTGCTTTTATATCGTAAGAATTATTCAGCTATTAATTTAATTAATGGACTAACATATTGCTACTTATTACACTATCATGTGGCCCTAAAACTCTTCCCCGGGGGTGCAGCTCGGTGACCCCCACCGAGGCACCTGCCCCGCTCGCCGTGGGGGCACAGAGGGTTCCTCTCTGCCCCGCCTTACGGAGCCGCCTGTCTCAACGATGACGCTGCGGCGATGGAGCTCCCAGCGCCGCCCCCGGGTTCCTCCGGGGGGCTTCGCGGGCTCCCGCTTCCGGCACAGCGCCCCTGCTCCCGTCTCCGGCCCGCGCGGGCCTGGGACCCCGTCCCGAGGCAGTACGGGGAGCCGCACCGGGCGGGTCCCGGTGCCGCGGGCAGGGCAGGGCAGGGAAGGGGCGGCCAGCCCAGGGTCGCGCCGGCGTCACGAACAGCACGCCCGGGCGGGGCATCCCGCGCCTCTCCCGCCCTTCCCCGCGCCTCCGAGCGTTGCGCACCTTTCGGGACTGGGCACTGATTGGCGGAATGCTGCAAGGGACATCTGCCAGCTCACTTCCCATTGGCCGGCCCGTTGCTGGGACCGTAGGACTTCCAGGGAGCCGCTTCACCCGCTCGGCGCCGCCGCCCCGCGCCGCCCCCACCGCGGGCCCCCGCCCGAGGCCGCCACCGGCGCCTACGGGCCGCGGCCGGGCCGGCGGCGCGACCCCCGCGGCGGGGAGCGGAGCCGCGGCACCCCCGCCATCGCGGCTTTAAGCGGTCGCGGCGGGGCGCCCGGAGTAGCACGCGGCCTGGGGAGGGAGCGCGGCGATTGGCTGGGAGGCCGCCCGGCGGACACGCCCCCTCCTAGAAAAGGGGCGGCGTCAGTGGCGGGGGGAGAAAGTAAACACAACCGGCCGGGCCTGCCTGCGGACCGGCCGGGGCGGGAGGGGCTCCGCGCCTGACGCGATGGGCCCCGGCGCGGCCGCCCCCGGGCAGGAGCACGCGGGGCGCGGGGTATCCTCTCCCCCGGCCCCTGCGCCGGACTCGGGCCGGCCGCGCGGGCGGCGCTCCCCCCTCGCCGACTGCGCGCCGCCCTCGGGGGGCGGCGGTGAAGGACCTGCCCGGCGCCCCGCTATTTATTCGCCCCCCACGCCCCCTTCCTCCTCCGCCCCGCTCTGTCCCGCGCCGCGGGCGGGCCATGGCCGCCGGCGGCGCGGTCGGCCCGGCGGACGAGCGGTGAGGGCGGACGGAGCCCCCCTTCTCGTCGGGGCGCGGCCGCACCATGTCGGCCGTCGCGTACGTGGACTTCGTAGCGGCGCAGTGCCTGGCCTCCATCTCCAACCGCTCCGCCGTGCCCGAGGAGGCGCGGCTGAAGGTGCCGGGCGAGGGGGAGGCGGCCCGGGAGCTGCGCGACCCCCGCGACGCTTGGAAGGACTACTGCGCCCTGCTGGCTATCGCCAAGAGTCTGCTGGAGCTGAACAAGTACCGGCCGCTGCCCGCCCCCTCCGTCTGCGCTGACAGCCTGGAGAGCCCCGACGAGGACGCGGGCTCCGACAGCGACGCGGCCACCGAGCAGGGTTCCAGCCCGCCCCGCATCCCCCCGCCGGGGCCGCTCCCCCGTCTGCGCGCCGCCGGGGCCTCCCCTAAGGGGAAGCTGGCGGCCGAGAAGAGGCACAAGTGCCCCTTCAGCGGCTGCTGCAAGGTCTACGGCAAATCTTCCCACCTCAAGGCGCACTACCGGGTGCACACAGGTCAGCGGTGGCGGAGGGAAGGGGGCGGGAGCGAGCGCTTGTCCTCGAATGAACCCGGCCAGCGGCGCGCCCGGCATCCCCGCGCACTCCCGGCTGCCCTGCCGCGCCGCTCTGGCTTCGCTCGGGGCTGGCTCGTGTGTCCCCCTGCTTCACGCCCCCTCTGCTTTCCCCCGGCTCTCATCGGCGCCCCTTGTCCGGCGGGAGCCGGCGGCCGCCCCGGGCGGGGCTGCGGCAGCGCCTCCCGCCGCGCCCTGCCCGCCGCCCACCTGCGCCGGCCGGGAACCGGCCCGGGCCCCGCCGGGCAGCGCGGGCCGGCGGCAGATGCCGGCGAGCGGAGCGAACTCGGCGCGGCTGGGAGGGGAGGATGGCGGCGGGGGCCGCCGAGTTCGCTCGGGGCGTCGGCGAGGGAAGCACAGGGGCAGCGGCATTCGGGTTTCCTGCCGCTGTAGGGTCAGAACTGGGCGCCCATTCCGTAAGGGAGGCGAGGGCAGCGCCGTCCCGCCCGCGCCCCTCTCGCTGCTCCCGCCGTCGGAAGCCGCGGCCTGGGCCGCAGAGTTGGCGGCGAGCTCTGCCCGGCTGCGGGGACTGGATGCCGCGGGGCCGTGGCGCCGGAGCAGGGGCTGCCGGGGCTGCCGGCTCCGCTCGGGACGGGGCGGCGGCGGCCTCTCCCTGAGCCTGGGCAAGCGGCACCTCTGGGGCTTGCGGACACACCCCCTCCGGCGGGCGGCATGGGCGCGCTCGGGGAGCGCGACAGCTGGAGCCGGTGTCGGGCGCTGGAGCTGAGCACCGCCGGCTGCTCCCGAGCCGCCCCGGCGCTGCCCGCGCTGCGCCGCCGGCCGGGGCCATTGAGGCGCCGGACAGGGAGGACCGAGCCCGCTCTTGCCGGCGGCAGCGCCTCGCACTATCGGTTACCGAGATCCAGGTTTGACGCGTTCCACAAGGGCTTCATTCATCAAGCTGTGTGCTCCCATTCCCGGCCCTCGCCCGGGCGTCTCGGAGGGTGTGGCAACATGGAAACCTGAAGATAAAACGTATCTGCGGCAGCCTAGGCCCAGGGGGACAGCAGCTGCAGACTTCCCTGTTCGTTTGTTGGTTTTCGTTTTGGTGGGTTTTGTTTGTTTATTTGTTTAGTTTTAGACCTTCAGTGCAAGTGATTGAATAAAAACCTTTATGGGTCTGAATTGCTCTTGGGATCATAGTGGAGTACAAAATGCTGCTTTAAAAACGTTCTGAATTAAAGGGTTGTGTTCAGGAACAGAAAGGCGTGAATAAAATGAGACAAACACTGCCAAGGCATTTCACATGCCTTACATCAGTTCTGTCAATGACGGTATACTTTTGGATTTTGTATATTGGTGGTGATGGTTAGCGGTGTGATACAAAGTGAGTTGATCACCCAAGGAATGTACCGTCAGGCATTGCTGTAGAATTTAATATGGATTGGGTAGGATATGGCCACATCTGAGCTCCAGCTCGGCCTCCATTGCTCCGTTCACCGGTGTGCCGAGGTGTGCATGCACTGCAGAGGAAGAGGCTCGGGGCTCCTTGCTGACCGGTGCTCTGCTGGCACGTCTGCTGGGTGCTTAGCTCTGGAGGCTGGAGAGAAGGGGGTAGGATTACTGGATATGGCTCAGCCATGAGCTCTGCTGTTAGACTTTCTCTCTGAGCTGGGAAAGAGGATGGTCAGTGGTGACCCTATGCTGACCTCATGAGCAGTGCCAAGAGTTGTGTTACCAGCTCAGAGACTGCAGCTCAGATGCTCTTTTGGAGGCTGAGTGTAACTGGTGGTCTCCAAAATGTTGTCTCATAAGTGACAAAGAAAACGTTAGTATCATTTCCATTTACTGCCCCATGCTCAAATATCTACCCTGATAAGAGAACCAGAATAGATGTTGGCTGAGATAGCATTTGTGTGATGACATGTAAATTAATGTACTGTACAACCCACACAGCCTGCTGTAAGCAGTAGTGTTATAGTAAGTACTGCTCAAGTGGTATGAGGTTTAGCATGTGATGCTCCCAAGTGGGTGGCCTTAGCTCCAAGTATGAGGCATTTGACTCAGAAACACTGATGTACTGTCGTGGTAGTTCTGTGTGATTAAAATCACTGCAGACATCCAGGAATAATGAATTTTCAGAGCTTCCTAATGTGAAGTTAATTGTAGCTGAAATGCTAAATGATACTGATAATGTTAATTATTTTTATAGATGACAACAATTCCTTAGCAACAGTGGGATTCAATGGGACCTCTGGAGTTATTCATAACTATATATTACAGAGCATTAATGGGCCCTCCTTAGTACCATTTTATTTCCTTTTTTTCAAATAATGTCTCTCTCATCTGTCTGCCATTTTTCACCAGGCCATCAACTAGGATACTTGCTGCAGTGTAGCCTTTAGTGGAAATAGGTGCACAGCCACCAGCTGAAGCTTCCTGGTAATAATTTTTAATATTTAATCCCAGTATTTCTGTCTTGCAAAATGGCTTAAGGATTTCTGTTCAGACGCATGAACTTGTGCGTACTCACAGTTCTCTTTAATCATTAGTCCTAACCAAGCAAGTTGGGAAGCTCTAGATCCTTCTTTCTGTGTAGTGGTTGGGCATCTGAAAACTCACCAGTTCATCTTTGGTAGCCTAATGCAAAGCAAGAAACAAAATACCAAATCAAGGTAGAAGAGTAGAAGGCAAAAACCTGATTCTGAGAGGTTAGAGGTCTCTATCTTATTAATCATTCTTTAAACTTGTTGTTTCAAAGATTACGTATTTCAGATAATAAAAATGTCTATATAACTGTTTGCTGGAAGTTCGGGCCTTTGATAATGCTAGTTCAATTTCCAGGAGGTCCAAATTAGCCATCCATCAGAAGTTGTCTTTTGAGTTGATCTTTACAGAAAAAGATCAGCAGATGGCACTGCACGTCCTGCTTGTGCAAGCAGTCCCCTTGCTTGTGCTGTCGGGCCTGGGTGACACCCAAGCCCTGGAAGTCGTACAGAGGTTGGGAAAAGGTGAGGGACCCATCTAAGCAAGAAAAAGACAAGCAACAGCAGATAAGCAGAGTTACCTTCAAAATGAAGAAGAAACAGAAATTCTCTAAATAGGTGGGTATAGAGGTTTGGTTATGACAGGTGTAGGGTTACAAGTGTTCAGGTGACAGGTGTAGGTGTTTAGTGCTATTATTAGCCTTAAAGATGGAGAAGGGGGAACAGCTTAATAGAGCGGGATGTGCAGGCCAGGAGGTTTCCAGGGAAAATGAAGGCATACAGCAAAAAAGCAATCTCAGTCAGGAGGCCTGGCCAGGGACTGCAGGGCAAAGGGCAGGGAGAGAAACTGGCAGGAGAAACAAGCTGTACGAAATTCATGTTTGCTATGATGGTGTGAATATAATCCAGTTAAAGGGTGCATTACCACTGACACTAGATCTTCTCTGTTCCTCCTTCCTGACCAGAAAGATACCATAAAAGTAGCTTGTGAGATGCTTCCTCCTGCTAGACTTTGAGGAGTGTGCTTGCCTGGGGAGGCTGGGGATTGATGGGAATTTCACATACACGTCAGATGCCCTTAATTGAGAGTTTAGATGCTCAAAATCCAGATGTGGGAAAAGTTCTCCCTCATCAGCTCAGCTTTCCAGCCAACTGTATCATCATGTAAACTGGATCCAAACAATGCCGAGAGTTTTGTTACACCAGGCAGCTGATGCACTCTTAAGTGCTCCCAGCATCTGGCTCTCGCCAGGGCTCGGAAGCAGGGGTTGGACAGAGGCAAGAACCCATAGGCTGACAGTCTGCACAGGGAAGTGGAGGAGCATTTCCAGTAGAGGGTAGAACAGGCACTGCAGCTGCCTGTTGCTGCTATCCAGATGTCGTGGTGTTGGACCAGCCCCTGTATTGGTTTGGTTGAACTGTACTGCTTTGTTATTTGTGTTCTAGATTATCTCACTCATCAGACTGTACAGATGCTGGTATGTTGACAGTCCTCTGCTCACTGAGATCTTTCTCAGTAATTTTGTTTGAGCATAATCTGAAAGAGTGTTTTAAGACCCTCCTGTCCAGCTCATGCCATGTCATTTATGCAGATCCTTTAGAATAGGACCCAAGAGCAAAAAGTGGAGCCGACAACAGATTTTTTGTTGAATTCAGATTGCCATGTGAAATACCATGGTTAATGAAAATGCACAAATTGCTGGAGTTCTAATGGGCATGTTTCCAGGTCTTGGAGAAACATGATGATCCTGACTGGGAGCCTTGCCAGCTGAATAAGATAGGCAGAAATCCTCAAGATTAGGTTCAGAATTGTCCGAATCCCAGTTGTCTTTTTTTCTGATAAAAATTTAAGATTTTAAGCAAGTGTATGTGTCAGCTGTGGGAAAGTGCTCCCGAAAAGTTTATCAGTTGAGTCAGCATGACAAAGTTTATGTGCAGGACAGAAGCAGTGAGCAGGCATTATCCATAAGAGCATAACTCCTGCTTCCAGATGGATGTGTTGAAATTGCAGTTTTACCGAGTTCTGCTCAGTGTTTGTGCTGTGACACTGGAGACCATGTGGTGGGTGTCACTGCTCTTCTTAGCTTGCGTTTCTTGCAGTGCCAGCTGTTTGGATTGCTGCAGGAGCTCCTTTGTTCCTCTTTGTTGGCTGCTGTGTTGTTGTGCACCAGGCTGCTGCTCCTATGCTTCTGGCCTTGAACAGCTTCCAAGCCTGCAGCTGGAAGAGCAGGGGAGGGCCAATTTAAGATTAAAGAAACAGGGTCTGAGGGAGTGATGGCAGAGAATACCTCAGGCACTGTACACTTGTGGTAGTGCAGTTCACCATCTGTATTCAGGTTATGATTAATGTGCACCGCCTGAGAGCACTCCATAAATACCTTAAACTTGAGGGAAAAGTCTGTTGAAACACTGGCTAATAAATTCAGAGTGAAATATCATAAGTTACATTATCTTTCTGAATGCATGTGAAATTGGATTCCTCCTTTCCCTGTCAAAGCTATTTCATCTTAGTAAGGAAATTTGATTATTCATATAGGACAGGAGCTTAAACCCAGTGTCCTTTGTTCCCAGGTAAGTGCACTAGGTATGGAAGCAGCAGGCTAGGAGTTGGTGTCTCTCCATTATTGTTGTTATTCGAGTATTACTGCAACATGGAGGAAGTTGGCATGAAGATGAGCTGGGAAAGGAGAAGAGCTAGGAACCTGTCTCACATACCCATGAATGTACTGCTGAGGGCTCTTGCCTTAGCTACAAAAGCAGGGATTTTACTGTCTGGTGAGGTTTGGAAAGATCTTTCCCCCAAGTAGCTTACCTGACTGATCTCTCTCTCTCTCTCTGTGTATGTTTGTGTGTATGGAGGCACAGTCCCCCAGAGAAAGCCTTCTGTAGCATGCTTGAAGGAGGTTTGTGCTCTGACAGAGAAGCTGAAAGGGCATCTCTTGTGTCTGATACTGCATTGCAGTGGGATAACACCAAGACAGTTTTCCTGGAATTTAGACTCAGCAGCAGCAGGTTGTAGCAGGTGGTTTTGCATCTGGACTTTGGAAGGAGACTCAAAACAGCTGTATGTCCAAGCAGCTGCTGACTGGTAGTTTAAGAATGTCAGAACACCCTAAATAGTTGCCAAAGGCAGCATTTTTATACTTGAACCATCCTATTGTGTTTAATCCTAAGTCCTGGCAGACTAAACCCCTTGCTGGAGCCCATCCATCTGCTGCCTATCCCATCTTTTTGGTCAGTTGTCTGCTTCGATGACCGTGGTTTAGGTGCTCCAGACAATGTTGGTTTAGGCATATGGTCCCGAACATCCACACTGCTGATCTCTCTCTGCACCAGTATCTGTACCTGGTTGCCATGTGTTTTAATGATCTGATTTTGGAATATCTCAGAAGAGGAAAAAGCCTGCCTGAAAGGCCTCCAGTCTGTCTGCCCAGATGATCTATCTTCACCAGAATATCTGGCATGTGGACACTCAGTCAGTCAAAGTCCAATGTCCCACAGGAAATTGCTCATTCAGGGTGTGTGGGGCAAATAACTGGGGAGAAAGTAGACCTGAGACAGCAGATATTCTGTGTGTTAAAGCCACCATGAACTTCAGCTCCTAACCTCAGTCATCCACGCATAAAGCAGAGTTTTGTGGCGAGGAGGCAGATGACTAATCAGTATCCCACTACTACCTGTACTTATGTTAATGAACCTGCTAATGCCCACTCTGTATTCGTTTTTCAGAATTATTTTTTCTGTGTAAGACTGCAGTGTGGGAAAATCTGGAATGTCCCAGGATAGGAGGAAAAAGATTTTTTCTTAATCTATTCAGAATAAAATAAAATCGACCTGCCTCAAGTCATACAAAGTAGCTTGAATATAGAGTTTAAACTTGCCCAGAAAGAACAAACTAAACATTTGTTGTAGAGGATGGAGAGAAGGAAAAAGTTGAAAATGGCAGGTGTAGCAAGAGGGCTAAGATTAAAAGGATCTGCAAAGGTCTTTACATCCAATTTAAAGCAAGCCAGGATTGCAGTAGTTCTTTACACTGTAGAGAAGACCTGTGAAACACCACTGTTAACTTATACTGAGAATAAACGGTCTCATTCTATTCCCAGTGTCACAAGGAATGGCAGTCTGCAGATGCACCTGTTCCTATTACCTGTAAATCAGTTTCTCATTCACTTTTTACTTCTGTAAGCTGCTCTGGATATATATGTGTATACATATTCATCTTATTTTCTAAAGAAAATTATTCACCTCTTGTGTCTGTTATGTTAGGATCCAATCACACACAGTTTCAGATTATCATGATGTACCATTGACCATTTCTTGATGGAAAATCCCATCGGAGGCATAATGTAAAAAGTCAGCAGCATACAGCCACTAAGAGAAGCAGTGTGTAACAGCACTGCATGCTGATGTTTCAAGCTTTAGCATTACTACCCCCAAAACTAAGGGAGAAGAATCCTTAGGAAGATGCATGCCTTGCCTGAGCTGACTCAGAAATCCACGTCTCCAGATGGAGGCAGCACCAGCTTGCACTGCAGCTCTCTCAGCCACTGCCTGCTCAGCAAGCAGATGAATTGCAAGACTTGTTTTCTCAGAGGGCTCTTCCACAGACATCTCTGTTGCTGCAGAAAGCAAGCCTGTCAAATACAGCAGATCCAGCCACCATCTTTGTAGAGTGGATGGCTATCACATGCCATCAGCCATCTCTGCCTTGCTTTACGTGCTTCCCTGAGACACACTCCACGCCTGCCTTGCACCTATTGAGGCTGTCACTGAGGTGCCATCTCTTTGGGCTGCTCTCATCCCTTATAGCTTTGTGACCAAGGGGAGACGTGAATTCTTGGGCTCAGAGATGACCCCTGAGGGCCTGGAAAAGCCTCGCTCCCACTTGTCTCTGCTCTGAGAAGTTTGGAATTTAATACATCTAGGTGTCAGGGATTGTGCCTACTTTCATATGGGCACTTCCAAAGTGGCTGTGACAGCTTCTGCAGGTTTGTATTGCTGAGGTGATGGAGTCATTCTTTACTACTGTACTTGGGAGCTCTGCAGTGGATGGGGGCCATGCTGGTGGCATCCAGGTGCCTCCAAGGGAGCGTGGCCACCCATCTCTGGCCGTGATCTGTGCTGTGGCCCATCCTCATGCACAGCAGCTTTTCTGTTGGTAGCAAGGTGTCTGCACCATGACAGGCTCCTGCAGCCTTTGTATCTTCCCCCAGCTGGGCCCAGGGTTGATTGCCTGCAGAGTGCAGTAGCAAAGCACAGCAGGTGAGGCGATCCTCATGTGATCCTGAGCAATCCCTGCCTTTCCCTGAAGCTTTGTGGTTACACTGCAAACCCTTAGAGTGGTTTCCCCTGGCGTGTGCAATGGATGCGTGGGGTAGCGATGGTGGAGGTCATGCTGCCCCTGTAATGTGTCAGAGGGAATTCCAGAAGCAGGGCTTCATTTTATCTTCCCAGGTGAAATTCCAGGAGGGCGTGGGGTGCAGAGTTCAGTTTCTTAAGGGCTGCTTTGAGGCCAGATTTTAAACACTACTTTTAACACTCAGGTTGGATACTACCATGCCTAAAATAGGTGCTGCTCCCCAAAGACTGATGCAGCCTAGGCACCTAATCTCCCTGTTTACAGCTGGGCATTTCTGCAGACTGAAGAGCTGTTCTTGAGGGAGATGGTTGGAAATGTGGTTTCCAGAGATGAGGCAGGATGCCTCAGTTGCTCCCACTGCTCTGGGGTGTAAGTGCCTGACACAGAGGCATACACTAGATAGCTCCACATGTGCAAGATGTGTAGCACTCTCCCATGCTCCCGGGGGACAAGAAAGCTGTTCTGCACCTCCCACTGCCACCTGCTTCCAGGAGCTGTGACAGAAGCCATGACATAGATTGCAAAGGAGCAGCACAAGTGAAACACTTGTCTCAGATGCTAAGGGCTGGGCAGGGGTGGTGTTATGAGGCCTCCATACAGCTCCCGGTGCTGGTCCACAGTGGAGCTGTGGCTGTGGCGTTCAAGCACCCGTGACCCTCCATGCTGTTTTAATTAATTAGTTTTATACAGGCTGTGGTTGTTCAGAAGGTCTTTCCATGCATGGCTAAACACG
>WSPJ01000055.1:54294-82816 GCA_009764595.1 Geothlypis trichas
AAAGAAATTTACATGCTAAGATTCTTCTTTATAACAAATGGTGCCGTGACTGGGATCCAGGAAACAGGGCCCAGAGACTTTGGGGAGGCGCCCTGCACCCCTTTTGGTGGGCTCCAGAGATCCTTGGGCCACCCAGTAGCCTGGACCTGACGAACCTAAATTAGGTGAGCAAGCAAAAGAGTATACTGGTGACCCTGTAATCTTTGTGCACGAAGGTCCAGATGAAGACGCAGGAAGCGTGAGTATAAGTTGAAGAAGAAAACCGTTCAGTTTGGGTTGGGAATCCCAGAGCACAGCGAGTGAGACGTCCAATTGCAGGCAAGGCAAGAGGGACCCTCTTGTAGTGCGTTTCCCGTTGCCCGCGAGGGACCGGGCCACGAACGAGGGGCGCGTGTGTGTTTGTGTGTGTGACAGTGCTCTGGAGGATGGGACAGAAGAAAAGCAAGCCTTCTGATCCCATGGGGAAGGGTCCCCAGGTTTTGTTACCCCTGATACCAGTAGATAGTCCCTTAGGGTTAATGATCAGGTATTGGGATGATTTTCCTTCTAAAAAAGGGAAGGATAAACAAAGATGATAAACTACTGTATGATAGTGTGGGGAGGAAGAAAGTTGAACTCCGGGAGCGTATATTGGCCAGTGTTTGGATGGTTTGAAGACTGGGTTTGCCAGGCTTTGAACATATATGTAAATTCCAAAGAACCCATTAACCTGGAGGAAATTGAATATGCTAAACTCTGGTTAATTGGAAGTAATAACTCAATGGCTAGACTTTTCCCCCTTTCAAACACACAGGCTGAAAACCGGAAAAAGGTCCAACAGGAGTAAGAAGTTCCATTAAATCCCCCTCCATATCTTCCCCCACCGGCAGCCCCTGTACTACCCCCGTCTGCCCCCTCTCCCCAGACCCCACGTACCAGCAGACAACCCCATGAGAGGTCCCCTATCTGCCGTAGGTGCACCTGTAGTCAGACTAAGTCATTAATTGAGGAAGGAGAAAATAGTGGACGGTTTCCACTCGGGGAAATAGCAATGGGAGGGCCCCAAGCAGGGATAGGAATCATCTCTGTTCCCCTTAATTCAGGGGATGTCAGAGAGTTCAAAAAGGAAATGGGAAAATTATTAGAAGATCCCATAGGAGTAGCAGAAAGAGTGGATCAGTTCCTAGGACCAAACATATATACTTGGGTGGAAATGCAGTCCATTTTAGGCATCCTTTTTACAACAGAGGAAAGAAGGATGATCAGAAGAGCTGGGATGAGGATTTGGGACACCCAACATGTTCAAGGTCCCACGGCTGATGTGAAATGGCCCTTACAAAATCCCAGTTGGAACAATCAGGACCCCAACCATCGTGGTCATATGCAGGACTTAAGAGCTATCATAATCCAGGGCATACGAGAGGCTGTGACCCAGGGACAAAATATAAGCAAGGCATTCAGAGAGTGCCAAGGAAAAGACGAGACCCCCACTGAATGGTTGGAAAGATTAAGGAAAAGCTTTCAGTTATACTCAGGGGTGGATCCAGAAACACCAATGGGGCAAGCACTCCTGAAAACACAGTTTGTAGCCAAATCATAGGATGATGTTCGAAAGAAACTAGAAAAGTTAGAGGATTGGCAGGACAGAGGACTTGATGAATTGCTTAGGGTGCCCAGAAGGTATGTGTTAGATGGGAGGAGGAGGCACATAAAAGGCAAGTTCGGATGATGGTGGCGGCAGTCAGGGAGGGACAGCGAAACAACCCCCCACCACGGGAAAGAAATGGCATGAGGAGAGGTCCCCGGGATTTAGGAGGGCCCCCAACTGGAGGGAAAGAAGGAGTAGTGTGCTACTATTATAATGGAAAAGGACACATGAAGAGGGAATGTCAGAAGAGGCTTAGAGATGAGAAAATGTTTAAAGAGGATTAGGGAGGTCAAGGGCTCTATCTATTGGGGACCCAAATGTCATCGGAGCCCTTGGTAAAACTCAGAGTGGGTCCTCAGCACACCCCCATAACCTTCCTTGTAGATACAGGGGCCGAGAGATCAACAGTTCAATCTTTGCCCCCGGGATGCAAGATCTCATCTTCCACAGTACAGGTTATTGGGGCAAGGGGAGAACCTTTCAAGGTTCCTGTAATTGAAGATGTTTTAATAGAATCAGAGAAGAAAATGGGGGTGGGATCACTGTTACTAGTCCCCGAAGCTGATTACAATTTATTAGGAAGAGATTTAATGGTGGAATTAGGGATAAATGTAAATATTGAAGAAAAACAGTTGAAAGTCAGGTTGTGCCCCTTACGGGTCACTGACGAAGAGAAAATCAACCCAGAAGTCTGGTATACCCCTGATACAGTAGGAAGATTAAATATAGAGCCCTTCACAGTCAAAATTCAAAGCCCAGAAATCCCAGTAAGAATAAAACAATATCCCATGTCAGATGAGGGGCGAAGGGGACTGAAACCAGAGGTAGAACGGTTAATACAACAAGGGCTCTTGGAACCTTGCATGTCCCCCTTCAACACTCCCATCCTGCCTGTAAAGAAACCAGATGGAAAATACCGACTCATACATGATTTAAGGGAAATAAATAAGAGAACCATTGCCCGGTTTCCTGTAGTAGCAAATCCCCATACATTGCTCAGTCAATTGAACCAGATGATCAGTGGTATAGTGTTACAGATTTAAAAGATGCCTTTTGGGCATGTCCCTTAAAGGAAGAATGTAGAGATTATTTTGCATTTGTATGGGAAGATCCCGATACCCACCGAAAGCAACAATTAAGGTGGATAGTACTTCCCCAGGGGCACACTGAATCCCCAAATTTATTTGGGCAGGCACTAGAGCAAATAATGAGATCTTATACCCCAAACCAAGGAATAACCCTTGTTCAATATGTAGATGACTTATTAATTGCTGGAAAGAGCGAAGAATCAGTTAGGGAAGAGAGCATTAAGCTTCTAAACTTTTTAAGCATCCAGGGGCTGAAGGTGTCTAAAAGCAAACTGCAATTTGTAGAGGAAGAAGTAAAGTATCTAGGACACCGACTCAGTAAAGGAACTAAGACATTAGACCCAGGGAGGGTTAAGGGGATCCTCTCCCTTCCTCCCCCAAGAAATAAGAGACAAATCAGGCAGCTATTGGGTCTCGTAGGATACTGCAGACAATGGATTGAAAACTTTAGTGGTAAGGAAAAATTTTTGTATGAAAAACTAACTGCTGAAGGTGTGATAAAATGGACTGAGAAGGATGATGAATCATTAGAACAATTAAAAGAGGAATTAGCTAACGCCCCGGTGCTAAGCCTCCCGGATGTTAGGAGGCCTTTCTATTTGTTCGTTAACACTGAGGCAGGAGTAGCATTTGGGGTGCTGGCTCAGGACTGGGCTGGCAGTCGAAAACCAGTAGCATTTATTTCTGAACTACTAGACCCCGTAAGTAGGGGGTGGCCAACATGTTTACAGATTATAGTGGCAACAGCCCTCTTAGTGGAGGAAGCTTTCAAAATTACTTATGGAGGAGAACTGAAAGTCTGTACACCCCATAATGTACGGGCAGTATTGCAACAAAAGGCAGAAAAATGGATAACAGATGCAAGGCTCCTGAAATATGAGAGCATTTTGCTCTCATCTTCTAGGTTGAAACTTGAAACCACCTCTCTGCAAAACCCTGCAGAATTTTTGTTTGGATACCCACAGGAGAATTTAACCCATGACTGCCTACATAGTATAGAAAAACAAACAAAAATTAGGCCAGACCTCAAAGAAGAAGAACTGGAAGAGGGAGAAAGGCTATTTGTGGATGGATCCTCTAGGGTTGTCGAGGGAAAGCGAATCTCTGGATATGCGGTTGTGGGAGGTAAAAATTTAGAAATAATAGAATCTGGACCTCTGAGTCCTAGTTGGTCAGCCCAGGCCTGTGAGTTATATGCAGTATTGCGGGCCTTGAAACTCTTGGAAGCTAAAGTTGGGACCATCTATACGGACTCAAAGTATGCCTTTGGAGTGGTACATACTTTTGGGAAAATTTGGGAAGAAAGAGGGTTAATAAACTCCCGAGGAAGAGAATTAATACATCAGGAACTAATTACTCAGGTACTACAAGCTTTAAGAGGCCCAAAGAAAATAGCAATAGTACATGTTAAAGGACATCAAAAGGGCCTCTCCCATCTGACTAGAGGACACAACACAGCAGACAGAGAAGCGAAGGAAGCTGCCCTCAGAAAATTCCAGGGTCAGGGAATAAAAAAACCACTAGATAATGAGAAAATTCATGTCCTGAGCTTCACAGCCCAGGAAAAGGAGAAATCAGATGAAATGGGAGTAAAAGACACTGGGGGTATTTGGAAATTGCCAGACGATAGGGAGGTGCTGCCAAAATCTATGGCCCGAAGAATAATGCAGCAACTGCATGACCAGACTCATTGGGGAACCCAAGCCTTAGTAGATCAATTTACCATTAAGTATATGTGTATAGGAATTTATGATATAGCAAAACAAGTAGTTAGGGGTGTATAACATGCCAAAGAGTAATAGACATCAAGTTAGAGAAAGGATTCCAGGAGGAAGGGAATTAGCACACCGGCCCTTTTCACATGTACAAATAGATTTTACCGAACTACCAAAGGTAGGGAGATACAAGTACTTATTGGTATTGGTAGATCATCTAACCCACTTTGTAGGAGCATACCCTACATAGTGGGCTACTGCAAATGTGGTAATTAAAACTTTGTTAGAAGAAATAATCCCCAGGTATGGAATCGTAGAAATACTAGACTCTGATAGGGGCCCCCATTTTGCAAACAAGGTAATGAGAGAGGTAACCATGGCCTTAGGCACTAAATGGCAATATCACACCCCTTGGCATCCTCAAAGCTCAGGGAGGGTGGAAAGGGCAAATGGAGAAATCAAGAAGCAACTCACCAAACTCATGGTAGAAACTAAAATGTCTTGGGTCAGATGTTTACCCATGGCACTGCTAAACATTAGAACCCAACCCAGGACGGATGTAGGAATCTCTCCTTTTGAAATGCTTTATGGAATGCCTTATGACTTAGAACTCCCGGGAAACCATCTTTGGATACAAGATAGTCAAATTCAGGGTTACATACAACAGTTAATGAAACGGAGGGAAGAATTAAAATGAAAAGGGCTATTGGTACAAAGACCCCCCTTGGATATAATAATGCATAGGCTTAAACCCGGAGATAGAGTTCTAATTAAGACATGGAAAGAGACAACCCTAACACCCCAATGGGAAGGTCCCTATGTTGTTCTGTTCACCACAGAAACAGCCATCCGAACTGCTGAAAAAGGCTGGACACATGCCAGTTGGGTGAAAGGACCCATCACTGCAGACACCCCTTGGGAGGTGACCAGTCGCCCCGGAGATCTACGGTTAACTCTTTGAAGGCACAGAAGCCTGCGGGTAATGTGAATGACTGAATTAGGGGACAGAGAACTGTACCGACTGAGACTCTTGGTAAGAAAACCTCTACAGGAACTGGAACGGGAGTTAGAGTGTCCTCTACCGTGGAAAACCTGGAATGAACTGACACTTGCTCTTTCAGTTGTGGCTGAAGTGAGGCAAGAATTCTTCAATTTTACTGAGTGTCTTAAATGTCGGGAATCTTCTTGCCGGGCGTGGGTAAAAATCTTTTGCGGGGGCTGTAAAGACAAATGGTGGATTTTCCAGTCACAGTTGGTGGGAAGCACATGGTGTCTTACTTGTGATTGGCATTGGAGAAGAGCAAATCCATTAAGAGCCTTAAGAGAATTTATAAAGATCCCTGGAGGGCAAGAGATCCCCGAGAGAGAAGTAGCATCACTAGCTGAAAACCTAGAACAGAGAAGGAATTGGGCCCTAGCATGGGAACTCCAACACCAATTGCATAGGATTACAAGCCAAAACCGGACAGTCGTATTAACTACCTTGTGTAAGAAGGGAATCCACGTTCCTCTGGTGTGGCAAGTGAGGCCTGACAAGTGGAATAGCACGATTCGCCGCTATTCCCGAGTTCATAAACAACAAAAACATAAAGAACATAGGGAAGAATGACGCAACTCTAGGAAAACAGGAGAAAGGGAATAAAGACAGAGGGTGAACCCTAAGTGTAGAGAGTCTTTTTTTTTACTGAGACATAGTCCATGGGAAAAGTAACGTGAGAAAGAGCATCTGAGTAAGCCACAGCTGCCTAATTCAAGGACATGGTTTCTTTGAGCAAGAAGTTGTTTTATAAACTATGTGATAACAGGAGGTAAAAAAGAAGCCACAAACATCTTGAGAAAAGGTGTGGCTGACTTTTATAGCTGACCAATAGTGAGCTATAATTTTGCAATATGCATGAGCCTTATTATTGTGATTATAAAAGTATTGCTGTTAATCAATAAAGTTGAGATTTTGCTGCATTAGAGGATGAGCAAGTCTCCTGTCGAACTCGTCAAATGGTGACCCCTGACCACGGACGAGCGACGTAAGACAGAGTTCGGGTCCCAAGCAGCAGGGACGGCAAATAAGTGCGAACGAAGAGGGCTGGTAAGGCCGCACCGTGCCCTGGGTGACCGTACAGACGAGCCTGGCCGATACGTGCTGCCGAGACCTTGAAGGAGGCTGCAACAGTGCTGACGAATTAGGTATGGAAAGGCAAGCAGCATATGATTTATTCACCGCTTTCTTGCAAAAGCGGCAGATTAAGGGGATGACAAAGGAGTTACCGAGGCTCCTGCCATATAGGTATGCTAAGGGAATGTTCGTAAATCCTTGTACTGAACATGAGCTAACAGAGTGGAGTAAGTTTGGGGATGTGTTCTGGGAAGCTACTTTAGATGATGATAAGACAGCTGAAAAGATAGGGAAACTTTGGAGGGTGATTCATAATGAGTTTCTGCAGTATCAAGCAGAAGACAAAGCAGCGGTGCAGGCATTTGCTGCTTATACAAAAAACAGAACCTATAAGGGAGATTTATCCCAAGACACTATATTACCCCCTGTGTTTAATAGGGTGTCCTTACCTCCCCCGGCACCACCGCCTTCTGATTCTGGTACCGAGGCAGCGAGCGAGCCGTCCGCACCCCCCGGAGAGAATGATTCATGGCCAAAACCGGCCCCGGCTGCCCTCCCTCTGAGCAGTGAGCCCATCCCTGGGACGGAAAACGGCCTAGCGGGGGCCACTGCCAGGGAGCGCAGGGAGGCTTGGGCTGCGCTGGCAAAGGAGGGCTTGGAGAAGGGGGATGACGATGCAGTTGCGGCGGCTACACAAATAACATGCCCGGTGAATTTTCCAACTCAGGCGGGGGGAGGTCTGCGAGCAATAACATCTGCGCTTAACTGGAAGTCGCTATCGAAGTTGCGATAGGGAATTAGTCAATTTGGAGTGACAGCTGATGAGTTTATAGGGCTGAGAGTGTTTCTTTGTGCTAAAACTCAGGCTCTGACAGGACCAGATAAGTGCCGAGAGGCTGTGAGATTGATTAGACTGGCTATAGACAGAGTAAAAGAACCTGGAATTAAGCAGGGCCAGGAAGAATCTTATGGTTTGTTTATAGATCAAGTTGCTGCATCGATAGAGAAAGCAGGGGTACCTGATGATGTGACAGAGGCTATGTTGAAACAGTGTGCTCTTCAGGACAGCAGGCAGGCTGCGAGGAATGTGCTTAACACGTTAGGTGCGAATTGGGCCATAAAAAAGGCACTAGAAAGGATAGCTCAGATGCCGGTAGGATCAAAAGCATTTTTTGTAGATGCTATCAAACAGCTGGGGTTAAGGTTAAGGTTGCAGGCAAAGGTTTCCCAAGATCAGGTGTTAGCTGCCCTTGCACCTCTTCAAGGTCTGACGCAGTTAAGCCGGCTCCAACAGACAACCGTACGCGATGCTACCGATGTCTCTGCTTCAAACCTGCCACCGCAGGGAGCCTCGGGCTGGACCTGGCAGCCGCTGTAGAAATCACGCTAAGGACTCCGCACCCACAAAACATCCTGACGAAGTTAAAGGACCTATTGTTATACAAGGTCGAGTGATGGGTGCACTGCTTTCAGGGAGATCATCTGCCTCTATGCTTGGATTATTTGTTTTACCTGGAATTATTGATGCAGATTTTACCGGGAAAATTATGGTTATGGCACACACCCCCTTTCCACCACTTCAAATTAACAAGGGGCGATTCTTGGAATACCGAATGGGCTGCTGACTGATTTACGTCCACTTCTTAAAGGAACGCACCCGACAAGTCCGATCTGTGTTACTCTGGAGCAGCAACACATTTTTCAGCAAATTATGCACTGTGTTACTCAAGGCCAAGTTTATCAGCGGGACTCAGAGTTGTCTATACACCTGACAATTTGGCACGGTCCCAAATACCTCCTTGGGGCACTGACTCAGTTGCAAAAGAAAACGGGGGAGATACGGGGGCTGTGTGGGTACCTGCCAGGTGGACTGGGCCTGTTTTTGATGCAGTGACTGACAAGCAAGCTGCGATCGCTGCTGTTACAGCTGAAAGGACACTCGAAGGCTGTCAACGGGACTGTGGCCTGCTGCTGGACCTTTGAAAGACTGATTACAACTGTTGGGTCGCTGTTAGAATTTTGCATGTGGGGTCCGGCGGGTCAAAAATGTCTTGACTGTAATAACCTGTATTGTGCTGCTTGAGTAGCTTTGTATTGCGAGAGCTGTGGCAAAACCTTTTGGATAAGAACAGTCTGTAGTATGTGAATTGTAGTGTAACAAGTGCTCATTTAACCATGATTTTAACGGCTAGCAGAGAGAGTTACAAGAACAAACAGGATGAGGAGTCAGTCTGGCTTTAGAGCATTTTAAAACACCTGAGCAAAAGATCCTAATTTGTTATTGTTAAGAACTAAAGCATATCATTTGAAAGGGTTACAGCTCAGAGTAAGTCTCATATTGTCTCTGCGAAGTATAGACAATTAGTATAATTGTGAAAAACGCCAATCACTTGCTTTTGAAATTGTTAAAAGTTTAATAGTAATGGAATGGTTATAAAAATAGTAATACAATTGGAGTTATAGTAATTTGGATAATTTAAATCAGGACATTATGAGACAATAAAAGCAAAGAGTTGCAGACTTCCAGGTACTTTTTTCTGGGCATCATGAGGCCGAAAGGGGACACCTGTTAACAAAGTATTAACCCTTGAAAATAATAGCCTCTTGCATACTGCTTAAATTCCATTCAAACACAGGATTCTGTCTGGTCAGGGTCAACTTCTTCCTTCTAATCCTAACAGTGCCTTCAAAGCGGGAAGAAGTTAGTTTCTTCTGATAAGAGGGCAGTAAATTTCCTTTCTCGGAGTGATTTAAGTGTTTTGTAGCTGCTATCTCACTGCAAGACTTTTCTATTTAGCAAAGCATTTTTCATAGCATAGTTTCTATTTTAACAATTTTTATAACTTAAAACTATTTTTGACACAGTACTTAAGAGAATTAGTATAACATTGCTTCCTAACACAGCACATATGGTGTTCATTTTGGTATTTGCAAAAAGCCAATCATAAAATACATGTATTTTTCACAGTACCCATAACACAGCATTTCATGATAAGGCCAATTAGCAGAGATCCCAACAAAGAACCAAATCAGTGCTTGATCAGATTACAAGAGTTAACTAATCATCGCTTTGTTTTAGTTTAAGAAGAGTTACTAATCTTTTTTAAACTTTTTTTATAAATTTACCTGTTTGGTTTTCAGGGGAATTTCGTGGTTTTGGGAACAGTGACAGTTTATATAAAAACTTGTCCTTTTCGGCCCATTGCCAACATCAAAGCAAACAGGACGGATGCCAGCAGTGTGAGTTCATATTGTCCTTGAACACATCCCTGCGCTTCCCCCAGAGGAGTCAGATCTTTTTGGGAGTTCAGGTGCCGGCCTTGCAGGCAACCCGCAAGGGGGCAGTAGGTTAAGCATTGACTCTTAAATGCCCAAGATTTAAATAAGAATAGAGTGAAATAGGGCTAATTTAGACTCAGCTCTGAAATGGCATACCAGTAGAACCACAGAGGGGGTCGTATTATTTGAGAAAACTATCACTGTTCCATTTTAATGTATCTTTCCTAATGTAAGGGTGTATAAACACAAGAAATAATTAAACATAGAAGAATTTAAGTTTTTAGACTTAGCTGCATCAGATGATAATAACTACTATTTTAGTGGAAGTGTAGCAGATAAAGCAGAAAACTTCACAAAACAAAACAGGGTGCTGGGTTAAAGATAAACTGAATAAGAAATTATAGATTTTAGATATGCTTATTATAGATGTATAAAATGCTTATTATGCAATGCTTTAGAATAAAGCTATTATAGATTTTTGCTTTTAGCACAGGAGCATAGAGGTAGAGAATTTAAAGATATGTGTTGTATTACTTAAAAAAGCTTAAGTTTAGAATTATGGTTAAGGAGCCTTTTAGTATATGCACTATTTTAAGCATAGTTTTGATGCTTTTATTTGTTTTGCTTTGTATTTTCATCTGTATTTTAGAACATAGTCAGTCGCTTGATACCAAAAGATGTGGCAAACATGGCTTCTTGCTCTAAAAAGAAACGGGGGAAAATGTGGACAGTTTTTTTACTGAGACATAGTCCATGGGAAAAGTACCGTGAGAAAGAGCATCTGAGTAGGTAACATCTGCCTAATTCAAGGACATGGTTTCTTTGAGCAAGAAGTTGTTTTATAAACTATGTGATAACAGGAGGTAAAAAAGAAGCCACAAACATCTTGAGAAAAGGTGTGGCTGACTTTTATAGCTGACCAATAGTGAGCTATAATTTTGCAATATGCATGAGCCTTATTATTGTGATTATAAAAGTATTGCTGTTAATCAATAAAGTTGGGATTTGGCTGCATTAGAGGATGAGCCAGTCTCCCGTCCACCTCGTCACACGGCCAGCCTGGGGCAGCTCACGGGGGTTTTCTGTGCTGAGCATTGGCCTGGCCGTGTTCTTGAGAGAGCCTGGGCAAGGAGCCTGGAGCCCCCAGGGCCTGGCCTGAGGCGTCAGCGCTGCCCCAGCAGTGCCCATGGCCTGTCCCTGCTGCAGCCCCGGCACTGCCACCCCCAGGGCTGTGCCCGGCCCCGAGAGCACTCAGGCCCTGCAGCAACACCAGGGCCACCAGGGCAGCGGGGCAGGGCCACGGCAGCAGCACTGGCAACACCAAGTGCTGCTGCTGCTGCTGGGCACAGCTGCTGGGCCAGCCCTGATCTGCCCCCAGCTCTGCACTCAG
Organism: Geothlypis trichas; assembly: GCA_009764595.1. NCBI lineage: Eukaryota > Metazoa > Chordata > Aves > Passeriformes > Parulidae > Geothlypis > Geothlypis trichas. The sequence continues at coordinate 65,507 of WSPJ01000055.1, forward strand.
ACATTGCTGCTGCAGCTCCAGAGAAGGCAACACAAGGGCATCTCTGCAGAAAACTCTGCTGGGAGATCATTTAGATCCTTTAAAGCCATTGAGAGCACAGCCCCTCATTGACACAGTCTATGGTCACAGGGATGGTGGAGAGAAACAAAATGGATAATGGAACAAACAATGACATTTATTTGTTGAAAATATTAAAAACCAAAATTCAGAACAAAATATCCCACAAGCAAACCAACAGAAAGTATAAAACATGACTTTTATTACAAATGATTTGCAGAAACTGGCCAGCAGTTTAATGTTTCCGAAACCATCCAGTCATCAGTCTCTTCACAGCAGCCTTGAGCTCCTGGTTCCTCAGGCTGTAGATGAGGGGGTTCAGGGCTGGAGGCACCACCGAGTACAGAACTGACAGGGCCAAATCCAGGGATGGGGAGGACATGGAGGGAGGCTTCAGGTAGGCAAATATAACAGTGCTGAGGAACAGAGAGACCACAGCCAGGTGAGGGAGGCAGGTGGAAAAGGCTTTGTGCCGCCCCTGCTCAGAGGGGATCCTCAGCACAGCCCTGAAGATCTGCACATAGGAGAAAACAATGAATACAATACAACCAAACAAAAGAAAAGCACTACCCATAAGAGGACCAAGTTCCCTAATGTAGGAATTTGAACAGGTGAGCTTGAGGATCTGTGGGATTTCACAGAAGAACTGGCCCAGGACATTACCATGGCACAAGCGCAGGGAAAATGTATTGGCTGTGTGCAGCAATGAATAGAGAAGGGCAGTGGCCCAGGCAGCTGCTGCCATGTGGGCACAAGCTCTGCTGCCCAGGAGGGTCCCGTAGTGCAGGGGTTTGCAGATGGACACGTAGCGGTCGTAGCACATGATGGTCAGGAGGAAATACTCTGCTGAGATGAAAAACACAACGAAAAAGAGCTGAGCAGCACATCCTGTGTAGGAGATGTCCCTGGTGTCCCAGAGGGAATTGTGCATGGCTTTGGGCACAGTGGTGCAGATGGAGCCCAGGTCAGTGAGGGCCAGGTTGAGCAGGAAGAAGAACATGGGCGTGTGCAGGTGGTGGCCGCAGGCTACGGCGCTGATGATGAGGCCGTTGCCCAGGAGGGCAGCCAGGGAGATGCCCAGCAAGAGGCAGAAGTGCAGGAGCTGCAGCTGCCACGTGTCTGCCAATGCCAGCAGGAGGAAGTGCCTGATGGAGCTGCTGTTGGACATTTGCTGTGGTGTCTTGGCATGGGGAGCTGTAAAAAATATAATTAGGAATAGTTGGGTTTGGAGAGGACTTGAAATATCCCAGCACAGCCTGGGGGCACTTTCCCCCCTTACCTGCCCAGGGCTCTGCTGCCTGGAGCTGTCCCTGCCAGCAGCTGCTTCCCTGTGCCCAGGGCTGGGCCCTGCCAGTGCTGCCAGAGCCCAGCCCAGCCCTGGGGGCTCAGCTCTGCCCTGCAGACCCCTCCCAGCTCAGGCACTGCCCAGGGGCAGCTCTGGCTCTGCAGGCTCTGATGGCTAGAAAAGTGACACGGATGCTGCCTGTAAGGAGCCCTGTGCTGATTTCTGTCACTGCCAAGTTTATTCAGATTGGAGAGAATTTCTTTTTATTTCTTCTCGACCTGAATGGAGAAATGAATATCTGTGCATGATTTCCCATCACGACAACCCAGAGCAGTAGATTAAAAAGCAGGATTTTCCCTTTTATGCAGCCCCTGCCTCGCTGTGCTCCCTGTATTATGTACATGGAAACGTTCTGCAGTTAAATGCCATGCTGGGAGCAGTCCTGAACAATGCAGCATCCTCCCCACACAAGGAGAACACTTCCAAGCCTTACCAGCTGTCTCCTCCCACCCAGATCTTGTCCCCCAGTGCTGGGAGCAGCTGCCAGGGCTGGCTGAGAGCTGTCCCTGGCAGGCAGCAGAGTCCCTGCCCCAGCACAGCGCCCTGGGCTGCAGGACCCTGCTCTGCAGGACAGCCCTGGGCACCCCTGGCTGCTCTGCACAAGAGACAATCAGAGAATGTACTCACAGGCTCTGCAGGCATTGGGATGTTCCAGCTTTAGGAGATCACTGCAGGAGCTGCAGCTGCATTGTCCTGCAGCCAGAGGTTCCTGTGCCAAGGGCTGGCAGTGATTGTGCCCCAGGCACTTCTCAGCCCCTTCCCAGCCCTGACTGATTGAAGCTCTCTGTGCCTCTGTGCTGTGCCCGGGCTGGCTGCAGGCAGTGCCCCAGCCCTGCTGGGCTGGCAGAAGAGCTGCTCATCAAGAGAAATGTGCTTTTGAAGCTTCTCTTGGTTACCAGGAGCTGCCTCTGTGCCAGGAGCCCAGCCCAGCTCAGCAGCACAGACACAGCACAAGGACTTTAATGAGCCTCTGGGGCTTTGTGCTCAGGCCCTGAACATCAGTCCCTGAGAGGGAGCTGAAGAAACCTCTCCAGAACTCCAAGTCAGAATCCAACTCCAAAGTTTCTTGGACTTTTAATGGGTCCCAGTGAGGGACACGACTGAGAAAGTGTCCCCAGGCCCCAGGCAGAGCAGAGAACTGCAGGCAGTGATGACAGGTGGGGACAAAGAGAAGCCAAGTCTTGGTGCCCTGGGCCACAGCAGGGTCTGTGCCACCAAGGGCTGGGAGGAGACACCTTGTGCTGAGGCCCTGGGGCCTCCTGGCACAGCCCCAGCCAGGCTGGGCACTGTCAGCCCCTTGTCCTGCCCTCAGCATCCCCCCCTAGCCCACATCCCAGTGGCCTCAAGGATCTGCTGGAAGGAGTCCCTGGGGAGCCTTGCTCAGCAATGGCCCTGGGGGCTCCTCAATGCTCCCTGCAGGGACTGCAGGTTTTTCAAAGGACTTTGGCTTTGGCTTTTGCCTGGCAGTCTCTGAGAGGTCTCTGCATCCTGGCCTCCAATTATCTGCTGTAATTAGTCCCTGGAGAGGGTTTGTCAGTAACAACACTTAGTGGGCTCATTAATACTTCAAGGTACTTCAGTAATTTTAAGGTACTTGGTGTTTCCCTTTTGATACAGACTCTGTGAGAGGTTTGTGCAATCATGGCCCCAATTATCTGCTTTAAGGAGTCCCTTGAAAGCTTTGTACTGACACTCAGTGGGGCTCATTAATGCTTTGAAATACTCAAGGTTTTTAAGTTACTTCGGAATTTCCTTTCCACACTGAGTCTCTGAGAAGTTTTTGTGCCATCCTGGCCTCCAATTCTCTCCTCCAAGGAGTCAATGAGGAGCCTGTGTTGGGATGGACCTCACTGGAACCCATCCATGCTTTGAGACACTTTGGAGTTTTCTTGTGACTTTGAATCCTGGAAAGGTTTGTGCAGTCTCCTCTCAGGCTCTGAGGTTCCAGGGCTCAGCTCCAAATGCACCACGTGGCTCATTAGGATCAAGCAAGTCCTGACAAACCATGGCTGTACCTTGATTTCCCTCTCCTCTAGCCCACTTCAGCAGGAAGTTTTCCTTTTACAGTTATGGAGAAATATTGCAAAGAGCTTCTAAGAAATATGTAAATCTATTTTAAAGAGTGTATTTTATTACTGCTCTCTTAAGGAAGAGATGATTGCAGCATTCTGTGCTTGATATTGGTGTAGGGCCACTCTTAGGGAGATCTGGCCAGGTCAGAAAAGTTGTGCCTTGGAGCTGACCCAGTGTGGACAACCTTGCCCCACATTCCCCAACCCCATGGGAGAAACGATTTTTACTTTCTAAAATTTAAATGCTTTTTTAAGTCCTTATGAAAATGCAATAGAAGACTGAATAAAGAAAAGAATAGAGCACCAAGAGCAAAGAATTCAGTCACTGTGTGCTCATGTACAAAAGGGATGCTCTGTATTTATACCTCTAGCCCCTCCAAAAGTCTTGTCAATCGACTCCTTCTTCCCTGTCCAGTGGTGGAGATCACTGTCTCACACCTTGATTGGAGGTCAGGTGCTGCCATAGGAACAAGCCGACCCTCCCAAATGCCCCAACCACTGAGGCCATCCTGTGATAACAATGCAAGGGGAGGGGAAGGATAACTATACATCTACAAAACTTCTCTTTACATATATTTAATATTCACCACTTAATTGTGAGAGTCAGCCATAGGATTACTCGTCTTTACCAAACTGCACTTTTCTTTTTCTATAAGTCATTTTGCTCAAACAATTAGGTCAAACATTTTCTTTCTCTCTTGAATGAGTCATAGCAGCATGTGTTGATGTGGGCAAGGGCAGTGGGAACAGGAGAAAAAGTCTCAGGTTTTCCTTAGACACACTTATTTGGAATGGACTAAAGGGCATCCCAGAGGTCCAGTATGATTTTGACTCCCATCTACCATGCCTATGTGGCTGCTACCCACAGTCAGTGTATCTTAGGGGTGAGTGCAGAGGCCAGCTTAGTCCTGCCCTTCAGTCCCTGTTGAATTAAAAGACAACTGAGGAATGACAGAGGTCTGGTATGGCCTTTTGTCCCTACCTTACCATGCCTACAGGGTTGCTACCCACAGCAGGGCTATGGGGCCTTCTTGGTAGCAAACAAAGGGGCCAACCCAGTCTTGCCATCCTTCCTTTGTCTTATTTTCTTAATGAAGCTGTCACATTACCTTTTCAGTCCCTTGTGTACTTCTCCTCAACAGATGCTGGTAATTCTCACCCAGTAAAACAGGAAGACAGTTCTCGAGGTGGTTGGTGGAAGCTTGACTCTACTTTTTGGGTGTCTTAGTGTTTTTCTGGTTGTCTTTTAGTCTCTGCTTGAGAGTCAATCTTGTTTCACCCAGCCTGGATGTTACAGTCCACTCTTTGGGTTTTTCTACTGGGCCTTTGGCTCTGTTGCCATGAGTCCATCCCCGCTCTGCAGTTCACACGGCCGATTCTGTGGTGAGCAGTACCTGAAAGGGACCTGTACTGAGGAGTTAGAGGCTGATCTCTCCATGACTTGATCATCACCCAATCCCTCGGATTAATATTATGGATTCTGAAATCCAAGGTGGTAGCTGGAGGAATTGCCCCTTTATGTCTTAGCCCTTCTAAGCTTTGTGCTATAGACATCATTTATTTCTTGGCATTGGCTTCCCCTTCCTCGTAGGTGGCAACCTTCTGGGGCGAGGTCAGGAAGGGCAACCCAAACATCATTTCATAGGGTGAGACCCCCAGATCTGACTGGGGTTGGGTTCTAATTCTTAATAAGGCCAAAGGGAGACATTTTATCCATGGCATTTGGGTTTCAATCATTAGCTTAACTAGAGCTCTTTTAAGAGTTTGATTCATTCTCTCATCCCATCCGGAACTCTGTGGATGCCATGGAGTGTGTAATTCCCATTTTAATTCCAGGGCCTGAACAACTTTCTGCCATATCTTCAATGTGAAATGAGTTCCCCAGTCTGAATCAATCCTGTTTGCCGATCCCATATCGGGGAATGATTGATTCTAGAAGTGTTTTACTCACAACATTGGCATTGGCTTTCACAGCGGGTACCACCTCTACCCAATGAGTCACGTGATCTACTATCACTGGCAGAAACTTCCACCGTTGTACCTGGGGAAGCTCAGTAAAGTCTACTTGGATGTTTGGAAGGGCCGTAAGGCAGTTCTCACCCTCCCCTGGGTGTTTTCCTCATGATTTTCTTATTCACTTGTTGACATATCACACACCATTCAGTTACTTGTTTAGCTATCCAAAAATTTATATGCATCCCCAATCCCTTAGAAACTGATCACTTAGCACTTGTGTACCCCAATGTGCTGTTCCATGTATGCCTTTAGCATTTTCTTGGCAAGGGGTTTATTTAACATTTGCCTCCCATCTGCTAATCTCCATTTCCCTTTATTATCTTTCTTGGCTCCTCTTTTAAGGAGTTCTTCCTCTTTAGTCCCACTGAATATGGGGACTTTCTGCCTTTCTCTCATGGGTAATAATACTATTATTAGTTTTTCTGTCTCTGATTCAGTTGCATTTTTAGCTTTTAAATTGGCTAAATTGTTCCCTTGCTCCTGTTTTTGATGTCTTTCAACATACACCACTACTACTTCCTCTGGTAATTGTAAGGTTTCTAACTCTTCTAAAAGAAATTTTTTGTGAATCAGTCCCTTTGCCTTTGAATTTAATAACCCCCTCTCTTCCCAAATTTTTCCAAAGGTATGCACTACTCCAAAAGTGCATTTTGAGTCCTGTATATATTGTTCTCCTTTTCTGTGCTAATATTTCCAGAGCTCATTTTAGGGCATATAGCTCACAGGCTTGGGCTGACCAGTTGGAAGGTAACTTTCTCTTTTCTATGGCTACCAACCCTTCATGCACTATAGCGTACCCCGATACCCTGTGCCCCTTTATTACCCAGTGAAGATCCATCGATGTACAATCGTTTTCCACCTCGGAGTGATTGATCTTTTTGGTCCTCTCTTCCTTTAGTTTGATAGTTCATAACCTCTAGGCAATTATGTATTAGTTCCTCATCTGGTTCTCCATACAAAAACAGGGCAGGGTTGAGTCGTTACTCACAATTAGTTCTAAACCATTATCTGTTAAGATGGCTTCATACTTTAGCACTCAGGAATCAGTGAGCCATTTCTCAGCCTTTTGTCTCAGGATACTCCTTACTGAGTTTGGGACATATATCTTCAATTTTCTCCCAAAAGGTTAATTTTTTGCTTTATGCTATGAGTAGGGCAGTCACTGCCACAGCCTGAATGCAGGTTGGCCACCCCCAGCTGACAGGGTCTAGGAATTTTGATAAATAGGCCACTGGTTTCCTGGATCCTCCCCAGTTCTGGGCTGGTACTCCATGAGCTATTCCTCTTTCTACATCTACAAACAGATAAAAGGGTTTGTCTAAGGCAGGAAGACTCAGTGCTGGTGCACTGACTAATTTTTGCTTAACACCTCAAACTTTTGTTCATAGTCTTTTTCCCACCTAATCTCTTCTTCAACTAACTTTTCATACAAGAATTTGATGGCCTGCATGTATCCTTCAATCCATAGCCTACAATATCCTAACAGGCCTAAAAACCTTCCGACTTCCCTCTTAGTTTTTGGCCATGGGAGTGAGACTATCCCCATAATTCTCTCAGGGTTCAGCTGCAAGCTCCCTTGAGAAATCATATGTCCTAGGAATTTTACTTCTCTCTCTAAAAATTGGAGTTTCCCTTTTGATACTCAAAGTCTTTGGTCCCTCAGAAAATTTAACAATACTATGGTGGATTCCCAAACTTCTTTTTCTTCCTGTCCTGAGAGAAGCAAATAATTTTCATACTGGATGAGATTTATCTCAGGTTTGATGTAGAAGAGTTGTAGTGCTTCTCCTAGGGCTTGACCAAACAGATTTGGGGAGTCAGAAAACCCTTGGGGTAACCCAGTCCACCAAAGCTGCTGCTTCCTCCTGGATTTGGGGTCCTCCCATTCAAAGGTAAATATATTCCACTTTCCTCTGCCAGTGGGCACACCCAAAAAGCATCTTTTAAGTCTATCACGCTGAAGCACTGGTGTGCTTGTGGGATATTACTCAATAGTGTATAGGGGTTAGGCACTACTGGGTACCAATTCACAGTTCTTTTGTTCACTTCTCTCAAATCTTCTCAAATCTTGGACAAGCCTGTAAGTCCCATCTGACTTCTTTACTGGTAATATGGGTGTATTATCGGGGGACATACACGGTTTTAAGGTCTTGTCCTCAAGAAGGTCCTGGTTCACCGGCCGCAGTCCTCGTCTCCCCTCCAGGGAGAGTGGATGTATCGTACCCAAACTGGATGGTTGTCATTAACTTTTTTATTACTAGAGGTTTCATGTTTAATTTACCTCAGTTTTTTGGTTTTGCCCACACTATCTCATTAATTCCTTCTCATTTTCTTCCCTTAATTGGAGAAGCTTAACTACCATTTTCCCTTTCTCTGGGAGCACTCCAATGTCAAACTGCACCTGTAAATCCTGTCCTAATAAATTTCACCTTGCATCTGAAACTAATAGGACATCCCCAATCCTATTTCTTTGTTTCTTCAAACTTATTTGCATTATAACCGAGGCTTTGAACCTTTGCCTTGACAAGGTTTGAAAAGAAAAGTGTCTGCTAATGAAGGCAGGAGGCCGCCCCTGAAATGAAAAATGTAAACCTCCTCCCTCTAAATTGTATAATTTTGAAATTAAGGGGGCTTTCAGGCACAGATGTGGGAGAAGGAATAACAGTTCTTTACCAGAAAAAAAGCAAATCAAAACAGAAAACAATGCAGTAATACAAAACACTGACAAGAGTCAGAATACGACCTGAAACTCTGTGGGTCAGGGTGGTGGTAGCAGTCTTATTAAATGGCGGCCGCAGTCCTCCTGGAGTGGCAGCTGTAATTCTGTTGGAGCACTGATCCTGTAAAAGGGTGTAGTCCTCCTCTGAAGATTCAATGGTGGTGTAAATGGGCCTGGTCTTCCTCTGGGAATCCAGTGGAAAAGGGCTGCTCCTCTGGGAATCCAGTGGAAAAGGGCTGCTCCTCTGGGAATCCGGTGGAAAAGGCTGTCTCTGGTGTCCCAAAATCTCAGATCATAGCCAGGAAGGAATGCGTGGCTCCTCCCTCTGGCCAGAGCACCTCACAATGGGATGATGCAATTTTCTCAGTCCTGCAGTGACACTCAATGGACTATTAACAGCAGATGTCTCCCCAGAGGGAAGACTGGTTGTGGAAGAGATAAACAAAACTGCCCAATTAACAGAAGATTACTGCCACACCTCTAACAGATGGCAAATAAAATATACACATTGCCTTGCAATCAAGGACATTATCCACCTCTTATTCTATTTCCATTTGCATGACAATTAAACCTTACACACAGTTCTCACTTATGACTGGGTTTCCCTGTGGTACACAATGGCTTTGTCCATATTTCTGCATTACCCACTAAGTGTAACCAGGTGCTTGAGCAATAACAATCCCACGGATGGGTTTGTCTTTGCCTGAGGTGGGATTAATCCAGTCTTTCCTAAAATACCTTTCATATGTACCACAGGGACTTAACCTCCATCCACAGTGTGCAGGGGTTCAGACTGGGCAGGACCCGCTTGATTGATGGACCCTCTGGTGTTGACCATCCAGATGGCTTTTGCTAGGTTCATTTCCCAATTTCTAAAAGTCCCCCCCGAGTGCCTTAAGGTTTGTTTTAAGTAGCCCATTGCACCGTTCAACTTTCCCAGCAGCTGGTGCATTGTAGGGGATATGATATATCCACGTAGCGCTTGCCCTGGCGTGTCTGGGGCAGGGTGATGGAGTCAATCTGCCAGGCCTCCCCATACTTGTACTTGGACCAACGCCCACCGTACCACAGGGGCTTCACTCGCTGGGCCTGCTTGATGGCAGCACACGTCTCACAGTCATGGATGACCTGAGAAATACTGTCCATGGTTAGATCCACCCCTCGGTCTCGTGCCCACTCATAGGTGGCATCTCTGCCCTGATGGCCTGAGGCATCATGGGACCATCGAGCTAGGAACAACTCTCCCTTGTGTTCCCAATCTAGGTCTATCTTTGACACCCCTATTGTTGCAGCCTGATCTACCTGCTCATTGTTTTGGCGCTCCTCATTAGCTCTACTCTTGGGGACATGGGCATCTACATGGCAGACCTTCACAGGTAGCCTCCCTACCCTGGTAGCAATGTCTTTCCACTCATCAGCAGCCCAGATTGGTTTTCCTCTACACTGCCAGTTAGCCTCTTTCCACCTCTCTAGCCATCCCCAGAGCAGTGGCTAGAGCAGTGGCTACCATCCATGAATCAGTGTAGAGGTAGAGCTTTGGCCACTTCTCTCTTTCTGCCATGTCCAGGGCCAGCTGAACAGCTTTGAGTTCCGCAAGTTGGCTTGATCCACCTTCTCCTTCAGTGGCCTCTGCGACCTGTCGTGTGGGGCTCCATACGGCTGCTTTCCACTTCCAGTTCATCCCTTCGATGCGACAGGAACCATCAGTGAAAAGAGCGTAGTGTGTTTCCTCTGGGGGCAGTTGGTTATATGGAGGAGCTTTTTAAGCCCATGTCACTGGTTCTTGGTCTTCATTTGTGACACCTCGCTGCTCTATATTGTATAATCCCAGAGCGATTCAGTTTATCTATACTGGGTGCGCTGAGTGATAAGAGCAATCCACTTGCTCCATGTAGCACTGGTGGCACGGTGAGTAGAAGGAACCTTGCCTTTTAACATCCACCCCAGCACTGGTAGTCGGGGTGCCAGGAGGAGTTGTGCTTCTGTACCAATCACCTCTGAGGCAGCCTGGACTCCTTCATAGGCAGCCAAGATTTCCTTCTCTCTGGGAGTGCAGTTGGCTTCAGAGCCTCTGTAGCTTCGACTCCAAAATCCCAGTGCTCGGCCTCGAGTCTCCCCAGACACCTTCTGCCAAAGGCTCCAGGACAAGCCATTGTTCCCAGCTGCAGAGTAGAGCACGTTCTTCACCTCTGGTCCTGTTCTGACTGGGCCAAGGGCAACTGCATGAGCGATCTCCTGCTTGATCTGGGCAAAGGCTTGTTGCTGCTCAGGGCCCCAGTGGAAAGTGTTCTTCTTACGGGTGACCAGGTAAAGAGGGCTCACAATCTGACTGTATTTGGGAATATGCATCCTCCAAAAACCTATGGCGCCTAGGAAAACTTGCGTTTCCTTCTTGCTAGTTGGTGGAGACATCGCGGTGATTTTATTGATGACCTCAGTGGGAATCTGACGCCGTCCGTCTTGCCACTTCACTCCAAGGAACTGGATCTCTCAGGCAGGTCCCTTGACTTCACTCCTCTTGATAGCAAAGCTGGCTTCTAGCAGAATCCTGATGATCCTCTCTCCTTTCTCAAATACTTCTATTGCCGTGTTCCCCCACACAATGATGTCATCCATGTACTGCAGGTGTTCTGGAGCCTCACCCTTTTCCAGTGCAGTCTGGATCAGTCCATGGCAGATGGTGGGGCTGTGCTTCCACCCCTGGGCCAGTCAGTTCCAGGTGTACTGCACACCCGTCCAGGTGAAAGCAAACTGAGGCCTGCATTCTGCTGCCAGAGGAATGGAGAGAAACGCGTTAGCAATGTCAGCAGTGGTGTACCACCTTGCTGCCTTGGACTCCAGCTCGTACTGGAGTTCCAGCATGTCCGGCCCAGCAGCGCTCAGCGCTGGAGTCGCTTCGTTCAAGGGGAGACAGTCCACAGTCAATCTCCATTCTCTGTCAGAATTGCACACAGGCCAGATGGGGCTGTTGAAGGGTGAGTGGGTTTTATTGACCAGCCCTTGGTTCTCCAGCTCACGGATCATTTTGTGCATGGGGATCACGGCATCCCGATTTGTTCGATACTGCCGGCGGTGCACCGTCGAGGTGGCAATCAGCACTCATTGCTCTGCCACCTTCAGGAGTCCAACTGCAGATGGGTTTTCTGATAGTCCACACAAGGCGTTCAACTGCTTCATGTTCTCTGTCTCTACAGCAGCTATTGCAAAAGCCCACCTGAGTCCCTTTGGGTCTTTCTAATAGCCCTTCCAGAGGAAGTCTATGCCCAGAATACACAGGGCCTCTGGGCCGGTCACAATAAGAATTTCTGCCACTCCTTCCCACTCAGGCTCACCTTGGCTTCCAGCAGGATCACCTGCTGCATTCCCCCTGTCACCCCGGCAATGGAAACAGGTTCTGCCCCCACATGTCCTGAAGGGATCAGAGTACACAGTGCACCAGTATGGACAAAAGCCTCGTATTTCTTTGGCTCTGGTGTGCCAGGGATCCACACAATCCAAAGACACAATTTTTCCCAGCCTCTACCTGGCTAGAGGCAGAGCCTCTCTAATTCTGGCTACCGTTCTCTCCCTGGGCGTATATTCTGGATGTTCCTTCAAGGGAATCTGAAATATCATGCTCCCTTCTGCTATACCTGGCAGCTCGGTCACGGGGAGCTGGGGCTGCATTCATTTGGGTAGAAATCCCTCTCTTAGTAGTTTCCTCCTTCAGCTTGCTTGCCCATGCTGTTAGGACAGAGATGAGTTTTCCATTCCACCCTCTCATGTCTTGCCCATGTTCATAGAAGAAGAACCACAGGTCCACTCGTGGGGTGTACTCCCTCTCCCTAGCTGGGGGATGTTGGGCTCTGATGCTGGGGCCTCTGGTTTGCACTGGTGCCGCATGGGAACTGTCCTTGCTCATCTCCTTCATCATCTTCTCTCTGAGGTTTTCCTGTTCATCCTTGAGACAATCACAGCAGAGACATGAGTGTGCATCAGGCCGTGGATGATGGTCTCATCATTCCTGAGCTTGCTTGCTACAGGACTCACTGTCTCTTGGTTATCCACAAAATGCATTGTTTCCATGAAGCTGGAGTATATATATGGCCCCTGCTGTGCATGTCTCCACTACATTTGCACTGTGCACCTGACCTTGTCAGGGTCATTATGTTCTCCATCCCTTGCAAAAAGTATCTCCAATATTGCCATTTGTCTCTGAGATCAGGATTTTTCCTTTATTTTTTCTTGGGCAGCACCCAGCCCACTGCCCCCTCCAGAGCCCAGCCCCAGTGGCTGCTGGCTGCCTCACAGGGCTGTGTGGCCAGGGGAGGCCAGTGCTGGCCAGAGGGAGAGCCCGGTCAAGGGGCTGAGCCTGCACCAAGTGCCCCCTCCTGGCACTCTCCAGCTGGCAGAAGGCAGGAGCAGAGCGGCCGAGCACCTGCGCCTGGCCCTGCTGTGCCAGGACAGCCCACAGGAGCCCCTGTGAGAGGCGGCCATCAGCTTCATGGGTGACTCATGAGCCCGGGCTCCCCTGCCCACCCTGCCACACCCCTCCCTGCCCCACCCATCCCTGCCCTACTCAACCTCTGCCTGCCCAGCCCTGCCCAACCCTAACGTGCTCTGCCCTGTTCTGCTCCACCCAACCCAGCCTTGTCCCACATCGCTGTGCTCTGCCTTACACTGCTCCACCCAACCCAGCCCTGCCCATCCTGCCCCACCCTGCCCCACCCTACCGCACCTTGCCCCACCATGCCTCACCCTGCCCCACCCCACCCTGCACTGCTGTAGCCTGGCCCTTCCTCACCATGCTCCACCCTATACTGCTCCACCCAAACCGGGCCCACCCTACCACACCCCATCCTGCCCCACCCAACCCTGGCCCTGCCTCACCCTACCCCATGCTGCCCCACCCAACCCTGCCCCACCCAACCCCACCCTGCCCCGCCCTGCCGCAGCTCGGCCCTATCGCTGCCTGGGGGTCTCTGCACAAATCACCAAGGGGATGGGACTGCTGGGGAACGCGTCTCGAGCTGTTTATCTTCCAGCATCAGTCTCATCACATGGTTATAGCAATGGGAAGGTGCCAGCAGCTCACAACCCCGGCAGCAGACAAAGAACTTCATGTTACAACTTCCTTTAAAAGTTTTTGACCAATCACACAAAGCAAAAGCAGATTGACAGTACTTCTATACAATCACTGTAAGCACAGGTACTGTTAGTCAAACAATGCTCGCTTATTATGACTATAATACCTGCTTCAAAGCAATAAAATACAATGCACAGGGTTCGATTATTAAGCTTAGAATTTCCTAATATCTTGGTAGATATAATTTTCTGTAGCTTAGGGAGGTATTCTAGCCAAGCATTAATACCCAGATCATTGTTCTTTTTGTCCTTACTTTTCTATTTTTTATAAAAACTTTCTGCTGACAAATTTGTCTACTGCTTAACTCAAATCACACTTCTGCTGTCTCTGAGGCCTGCCTTTTGTAGCATTCCGAAAACCCTCTGATTTTAAGGATTCCCACAAGCCCCAGCCCCGCCTGCTGCCCCGGCAGCACCAGCCAGGCCCGGCGCCGTGGAGCCCCGCCTGGCCTGGGCATTGCTGCTGCCGCCCTCTGGCAGCCGTGCCCTGGGCCGGCAGCGTGCGCCAAGGGCCGGGCTGAGCCCTGCCGGGCCAGCAGCCCGTTGGCCACAGCGCCGGCAGCGCCGCTGGCAGGGAGCTGTGCCAGCCGGCGCCGTGACAGGCTCTGTGTTCACAGGCATGGCCGGGCGGCACCTGAGGGGGCAGCAGCAAGAGCTGCAGCTGATCTGCACTGGTGAGTGAGGGCAGCGGGCTGAGCGCGGCGGCTGCCGCGGGGAGAGCTGCAAGCCCTGCCCCGGCTGCGGAGGGCTCTGCTGTCCTGGGCAGAGCACACTGAGCTTTCAGGGCCACGTGGGCCATTCGTGGCCAGGAGCTTTGGGCTGATCCCCTTGCTCCCTGCTCCTCTCTGGCCGTGGCAAGAGCCAGCTGGGATGGCCCTTGCTGGGGGCTCTCCTCGGCTCCCCGCAGATGCAGGATCTGACCGTGATTCTGTTCCTGTCTCTTGCAGCCCTGGAACGCCTGACGGAGGACATGAGCAGTGCCGTGTCCGAGCTGGCAATTCAAACACTGCATGTCCTCCGGCCAATACAGCGAGGGCCATATTCCATCTTCCAGAGGCTGCACGATCAGCTGCGCAGGGCATGGATTGCTTAGCCTTGTCTGTCGCGGCTCGGCTGGCTGCCCTGCCGAAGCTCTGTGGAGAGCTGATCCAAGAGGCTCTCTTTGCTGGGGCAACCTAAGCCAGCGAGGTTTTTTTTTTTTTCTTTAAGATTTTTCTTTTCTTCCTTTCAATATTTTATCCCATGTAAATATAGAATGTATTAAAATACACAGACTCCCAGGATCTTTCTTTTGCTGCCCAGGGTCCGCAAGGGGTCAGGGAGGAGGGGGAAAACAGTGCCTGTGCTCAGCCAGCTGCCCAGGCGTGCAGTGCTGCAGGGGAAATGGCCAGAAGCCCCTTGGCCTTTGGTGGTTCTTCTGAAGCCTTTGTGCTGCCCACAGAGCAGCTGGGCAGGGGCCGGAGCTGCGGGGATCCCTGCCACAGCGGTGCCTGGAGATGGCCACAAGCCCTGTGCCAGGCAGGAAGCGCCATCCGTGTCCTCCTGCCCGTGTGCTGCTGGCTGCCTTGCTGAGGGCTCCCAGGTGCCCCTGGATGGGGCTGCTCTGGAGCTGCTGTGGGGCTGCGGCGCTGCTGCTGCCGGGCAGCTTGGCCAGGCTGGGGCAGAGCCTGAGGGGCTGGGGCGCTGGCAAGCCCTGAGCAATGGGCTGTCAGAGGCCACAAGCAGCCCCCTGGCAACCGCCTTGCTCCTGCCAGAGTTGACTTGCAAGACGGATCCTGGGCACTCTGCAGCTAACAGCATCAGGGTTGTTGGAAACCCAAATGCAGGGAGGTCTCAGATCTTTGGGCCTGTAAGCCAAAGCTTAGAATTAAACACTGGATTTGTGCTGAGACCTTGGAAAGGGCTTCCAAATTCAGGTGCTACAAGTGAGAATGTGGATTTGTAGTATAAAGCAGAGACACCCAAAGCCAAGTGGAGGAAAGTTTAGCGTTTTAGAGTTTAAGATCTAGAAAAAACTAAAAGTAGTTACAACTGTAAACACGAAGTTTACACTACAGTGCTGTAGTTTTGTGTGTCAGAACAGAATTGGCTGAGAAAGCTTCCACTGTAGCATGAGTTCATGAGATGAAATACTGAAGGATTGGGTCAGAAACATAAATAAACTTGTTGGCAATGTTTTATTGGCCAAGAAATCCTTCAAAGTTCTTGTAAGTACAAGTCTTGTGACATTGTGAGCCATGTAATGGAGATGTGAGCCAAACTCAGCCGTCCTGTCTATGCAGAAGAGAAGAAAAAGCAATGGCATCATCTAAAAAACTCAGAGGTCCGCTCTCTAGCTCGTTCCAAATGCCTTGAAATCCCCCAAAGTGGGATTTAGCTACAAATAGATGACAGGGACTCTTAGTGCTGGCTCTTTGACTCCAGAGCGGCTGCTTTAGAATCTTTCCCATAAGCCTGTGTAGTTATGTGCCAGCAATGGATCATTTGAAGAAACTTTCCCAACTGACTTGCATGGAGGCTTGTTTGAAGGGTGTTTGAGGGGAAACCCTCGCAGCAGAGGTCTGGGCTTTGGCCTAGCTGTGTCCCTGCTGATTGTGAAGTGTGCCATCAGCTGCAGGTGTTTCTGGCCTAAAAATATAATCGAGTCTGTTTGACTTGCTCCTTTTGGCCTATAAAAGCTGGATCCATTTTTGGGGCAAATTTGGAGACCTCATCTCTGGGTGGATGGACGACCTTGGATTTTCCCAATTGCTGAGAATGGTTCTCCAGGTCTCTGGTGCAAAATGGGGCTCCCCAGGAAGTGCAGATCTGCAAGATGAGAAACAATTTAGGCAATTGGTGATGCATCTTTCTAAATCGCTCTCCTTTCTCTCCTTTTGTGAAATACAAAGCTGTGTTTCGTATCAGGTACATACAGGCAACGCGTGTATTTGTGATTGCGATATGTGTGGAAACCAACCATGGGACACTTATAAAGTCATATTCTAAAAATAACTGAGGAAAGTAAAGCATGAAAGAAGGTCTTTGAACCTATCCTTTGTTCACAATAAACCTTTTTAAATCTTAAGTTGATTTAGGAGCATTTGAATTAAAGCTTTGAGGATGTTGCTTTTTGACAGGAACTTTCTTCTTGGAGTTAAGCCTTAAAGAGTTTTGCAGTAATAACATTTTTAAGTATAATTTTAGAATGTTGCTTGTAGTAAGGATCTTTGAATAGCTTTAGAATATGTGAAAAATGCATGTATTTTATGTTTGGCTTTTTGCAAATATTAAAATGAATATTATATGTGTTGTGTTAGGAAGTAATGCTGTATTAATTCTCTTAAGTACGGTGTTAAATATAGTTTTAGGTTATAAGAATTGTTAAAATAGAAACTGTGCTATGTAGGATGCTTTGTTTAACAGAAAGGCCTTGCAGCGAGATAGCAGCCACAGGACACCTAAATCTTTCAGAGGGAGGGAATTTATTGCCTTCTTATCCGAAGAAACAAACTTCTTCCCGCCTTGAAGGTGCTGTTAGGATTAGAAGGAAGAAGTTGACACTGACCAGACAGAATCCTGTGTTTGAATGGAATTTATGCATCATGTATGAGGTGTATGAATATGCAACAGGCTGTTGTTCTTAAGGGTTAATCTTTTGTTGGCAGGGGTCCTTTTTTCGGGCTCGTGATGCCCAGAAAGAGGTACCCGGACATCCGTAACTCTTTGCTTTTATTGTCTCATATTGTCCTAATTTAAATTGTCCAAATTATTATGACTCTAATTGTATTACTATTTTTATAACCATTTTATTACTATTAAACTTTTAACAATTTCAAAAGCAAGTGATTGGCGTTTTTCACAATACATATTAATTTCATACAGGGAGTCTGTACCTCTCAAGTACCTCAGCCAATGGGGAGAGAGAGAAGGGAAATTGGGATAAAAAGGAGGCTGCATCCTACAAAAGTTGGAGAGACCCCAGGGGAATGCCCCAT
>WSPJ01000055.1:83316-103702 GCA_009764595.1 Geothlypis trichas
CCACCGCTTATAACTAAACTATAATTAAATCTTTTGCTAAATTTCATTTCTTTCCAACATTTTCCCCCCTTTTGAGCATCCTTCAGTCCTGCTGCAAGGATGCTCAACTAACAGTATTGACAGTACATCTTCGTAACGAGGCGGGGAGCGTTCTTCATTCTGCCGCCCACGGGTCATCGCCTTCAGCAGCCGGATAGATCGCTTTCTTTCCCTTTCGATCACACCTAAAAGGCATCTGTATACAATCCATGTAGTCACTAAAAATACCAAAAACATTAGTACATACTGTATAGCAGACGTAATCCAGCCAGAGAGGTGAAGCCCCAAGGAATCAAATACTGCTCCTATCCAGTTATGCTGTGCTTCCCTCTTAATTTCCTCGGTTTTTGTTTCCACTTCTGCCAATTGGGAAATATCTTTTTCAACTTCAAGTGTAACATTTGGGATGTGCACACAGCAATGATCTATGTTCCTACTCAGGTAACCACAAACCCCATGTTCTTTTAACAGTAGCAAATCCAATGCCATTCTGTTTTGTAAAGTCATTCTTGAAGTAGCTTGCAATTGTGAATTTAAATCTTTAAATCCCTTCTTAGTAGCTGCTGCCAACCTTTCTGTCTGTCCTAACAAATTGTCAAGCATTTCCCTGTTTCGGTATGTCGCCACTTGAGGGAACAATGACTCTAGTATCCAACCAAATTTTACTCCTGAGCCAGGTTCATGCCACTGCTCCTCTAGGGAGCTTTCCCTCTTTTGAAGTCTTTCCTTTTGTGTCAATTTGTTCTGTTTCCAGTATGGACACAGTGTGGGAACCCCTAGGGTGATTTGTGTTACTGATCCATCTAAAGGTAAATGTGTGGTCCACTGTCCGTGTCCCAACACCCAAACCAAATTTCCAGGGCTGTGCACAGCAGTATATCTACAATCTATAGGTCCATTCATGGATTCCTGGGTAACCGTGTGATCATATCCTCTACACTCGCATCCCCACTTTAATGCCATTTTCACCGGTACCAATCCGATTCGGTCTTCCGGTGTATCACATGTAAAAACCTCAGTACAATTCCAATCCTCCTTCTGCGGCATAAACTCTCGGGAAGATGTAGACGTGGTAATAGGCCCTATAATGTGACTGATTCTTTACTCCTGACCACTGGATGCACCATTGCACTTTCCCAAGATAACTGTAATGTTCCAAAACACTGGGCCCTCATAATGTCTTCCAACTTTTCCAGGTGTCAAAATTCTGTGTAACATTTTGACAACTCATCTCATTTCGCTGGGATTTCGTTTTTATTCGTACTGTATTGCATGGCTCATCTATTGGGGTTGCAATCAAACACTTCCTGGTATTTTGAATCCAACCATAATAAGTGGGCTTCTTTTCACATTCCTCTTTAGTCATAACCCGAACAGTCATACACAGATCCTTCCATACCTCTACTGGTTTGGGAACTAGCTGGCAAGACCATGAAACATTCTTAAATGATTCAGGCATTTTGGTTACCGGTATGATTCCCCAGGGAATTGGTTCACCTGCGGCCTGTGGTAATGGCAAACAAGCTGTTATTTTAGTCACATTCTGCATAATTCCAAAATCTCTAATCAATCCCACCACTAAGTTTTCCTGTTCAGCACTTCGTTCTATTGTATTGTTAACCTCCCGTCTACTCCTTCTACCGTGTCTCTGTAGGGATAACATCATCCTGTCATGCCTCCCCCATGCATCTTTAGCTGCCCAACACCAATATTCTCCTGTATCGTTTGTGGTTACCTTAGTAAGATTCAGTACCGTGTTTCCTTGTTGTTTGTTCTGATCCCAGCCGACTCCTTTCTTGCCTCGGCTTCCTTCAGCCCCCCGTTGCCATATTGCAATAACTTCACCGGCCTCAACTTTCTGGCTGTCAAGTATAACACAAGTTAATTGAACATCCATCCCTGTAACTTTTTGTTTCTTCAGCCTGTACTAAAGTAGACCCTTGAACGGGTACCAGTCTCATGATCACCAGCAGCAGTATAATCAGAAAGGCGGCTTTGCGCGGAAGATCATCCGAGTCGGAGACACCATCTGGGTTTCCCATTGGTGCGGTGCCTTCTTCACCCTGGTGTAGTGGATCCAAGCATCCATCCCCTGGACCTTCACCGCCGTGTAGGTTGTCATCATCACCTGGTGGGGTCCGCTCCATGATTCCCGTAGCGGGTCCGTGATCCACTTCTTGACGTACACCTGGTCCCCAGGCTGGATGTCGTGAACAGGGTTCTCCAGTGTGAGCGGTCTATTCCACTGCAATGTATATCTTAAAGAGTTCAAAATCTTACTCAGTGACATAACATACTCTGCAATTGCCTGATCCCCACTCACATGTACCTCCCCTTTTAATACAGTTGCATGATATGGTTTGCCATATAGTATCTCATATGGACTTACACCTACCTTTTCCCTTGGTTTAATTCGAATCCTGAGTAAGGCCAAAGGCAAGGCTTGAGGCCAGTGCAGTTTAGCTTCCTGGCAAATCTTTTTAATTTGCCCTTTCAGGGTTTGATTCATCCTTTCCACCTGCCCACTAGACTGGGGCCTCCAGGGGGTATGCAAATCCCAGTTTATATCTAACATTCGTGCTACATCCTGCACTACCCCAGCTATAAAGTGCGGTCCCCTATCTGATGACAATCCTAAAGGTACTCCAAATCTTGGTATTATTTCTTTTAACAGGGTCTTTACCACCTCTTTAGCCTGATTAGTTCTACATGGAAAAGCTTCCGGCCACCCTGAAAATGTACATACGTACACTAACAGGTATCTGTATCCTTGTGCCCTAGGCAATTCGGAAAAATCGACTTGCCAGTAATCTCCTGGTTGTGGCCCAATTTGCAACTTTCCCATTTGTACTTGTCTCCTAACTACTGGATTATTTTTCAAACATACCGGACACATTGCATTAACTCTTTTCGCCATTGTTAACATCTGATTGGAGATTATCTCATTCTTCAAAAATTTTACCAATACTTCTGCCCCCCAATGACATTTATTGTGTTCTGTTTCCAAAATAAATTTCATTATGCGGGTAGGTACCACTATTTGTCCCATTGGTGTAACGTACCACCCGAGTTGGTTCCTCTGTGCTCCTAGCAAGCTTATCAGCTTTCCATCTTCTATTGAATATTTGGGCTCCTGATTCAAGTATGGGGTAGCTGGATTTGTCCTTACCGGTACCAATGCCATTTGAGTCCATATTTCCCGTGCCACTTGCCGTGCTGTGACATCAGCAAATCGATTTCCCCTGTAAATGTCTCCTTCCGCAGTCTGATGTCCTCTGACATGCATTACTGCAACTGCTTTGGGACTGTGTACCGCATCCAATAGCTGTAGCACTTCCTCCCGGTGCTTGATGTTGGCTCCCTGTGAATTCAAAAGCCCTCTTTCTTTCCATAACGCCCCGTGTACATGGACCACACCAAAGGCGTATTTAGAATCTGTCCAGATATTAACCCTTTTGTCCTTGCTCAAATACAGAGCTCTAGTGAGTCCAATCACCTCTGCTTTCTGGGCCGAAGTTCCAGGTAACAAAGCCTTTGCTTCTATTACCTGATCCAATGTTACCACTGCATATCCAGCGTAGCGGGTCCCATTCTCGACGAAACTGGATCCATCAGTGTATAGTTCCCATTCAGGTTCTTCCAATGGTTCATCCTTTAGGTCGGGTCTGCTGGCATATACTTGTTCAATTACCTCTACGCAATCGTGCACCAGTTCCCCAGCCTCCTGGTCACTGCGTAGAAACTCTGCTGGATTAACATGATTAGTAGTCCTTATTTCAATGTCATCCTGTTCTCTCAGGATAGCCTGGTATTGCAACATTCGGTTTGATGATAGCCAGTGACCCCCCTTTTGCTCCAAAACAGCCATGACCATATGGGGAACAAACACTGTCATTTTTACCCCCAAAGTCAATTTCCGGGCCTCTTGAATAAGGATTATTGTTGCTGCCACGGCCCGTAGACACGAAGGCCACCCGGAACTTACCGAATCCAGTTGTTTAGAGAAGTATCCTACTGGCCTCTTCCATGATCCCACCTTCTGGGTGAGGACCCCCAATGCCAGTTTTTGCCTCTCATTCACGTACAACTGGAATTCCTTGGTCAGGTCAGGAAGTCCCAAGGCTGGGGCCTCTTTCAGTGCCTGCTTCAGCTCCTGGAAGGCCTTCTTTCGCTGTGTTGTCCACTCCAACTGATGCTGCTTCAAGGCCTCATACAGTGGCTTGGCTAGGAGACCGAAATTCATGATCCACAGCCGACACCATCCCACCATTCCTAGAAAAGATCTCAATTCTTGATGATTACGAGGCAAAGGAATAGCACATATTGCTTCTATTCGGTTTACTCCCAAACGTCTCTGTCCCTGTGTGATCTCGCAACCGAGATAAATGACGCTGTTTTTGAGCAGTTGAGCTTTTTCCTTAGAAACCCGATACCCTGCTTGGCCCAGCATGTTGAGTAATTTAATTGTTAATTCCACACACGTTTCCCTTTCCTTAGTAGCCAGAAAGATGTCATCCACGTACTGCAGAACTATATACAAAGATGGAGATATTGTTACCTGGGTTGTCTTCCATACCTCTAGCTCCTTGGCCAGCTGTTTTCCAAAAATAGTAGGGCTGTGGCGGTACCCTTGTGGAAGTCTGGCCCACGTAAGCTGCTTCTTTCTCCCAAAATCAGGATCTTCCCACTCGAAGGCAAAATATTTCCTACTCTCTACTGCCAGTGGAATGCAGAAGAAGGCATCTTTAAGGTCAATCACTGAAAACCATTTAAACTCCTCCGATACAGATGTTAACAAGGTATAAGGATTTGCAACAACTGGGTGTATGTCTTTCACTATTTCATTAATAGCCCTTAAATCCTGTACCAAACGATACTTACCATTAGGCTTCCTCACTGGAAAAATTGGAGTATTATACTCCGATTCACATTCCTGTAATATTCCTTGAGCCAAAAATTGTTTAATTAACGGGGCTACTCCCCTCCTTGCCTCAAGCTTCAAGGGGTATTGCTTTACCCTCACTGGTTGGGCCCCTTCCTTTAAGTTCCACCTTTACTGGCTGCGCAGCTTTAGATTTTCCGGGGACCCCTGACTCCCATACCCAGGGTACTACAGCCTGCTCAATTTCTTCTGGAATAGGAGAGGCATCCACTTCCTTAATCACAAAAAGGCCTGCTATTTGTTCCTCAGGTATTTCCAATTTCACCCTTCCCTCTTCAAATATTATTTTCACATTAAGTCGGGACAACAGGTCCCTGCCGAGAAGGGGTGTGGGGCAATTTGGCATGTACAAAAATTGGTGATCTAATTGTTTCCCCCCAAACCTAAGATTTAAAGGTTGTAAAAATGGTTGTTTCTCTAGCTTTCCTGTCGCCCCCACCACTTGTACCATTGTGTCAC
Source organism: Geothlypis trichas (assembly GCA_009764595.1). Lineage (NCBI taxonomy): Eukaryota > Metazoa > Chordata > Aves > Passeriformes > Parulidae > Geothlypis > Geothlypis trichas. Next base: position 88,757 of record WSPJ01000055.1, read on the forward strand.
TCAAAGGTCCCAGTCGTTTATTAAGTACAGAATATGTAGCTCCAGTATCTACCATAAATTCTTGATCCTTTCCATTTATCTCTAAGACCACCCTCAAATCCCTCTCTAGTCAGCTCTGATTCTGATAGTTTCCCAGAACTAGTGCTTGAGCAACATCTGCTGATCCTCCCACAGAAACATTGCCCATTGCCCTTATTCCCATGTTTCCCATGCCCATTCCTCCCCTGACAGGGCATTCATTTTTCCAGTGTCCCAATTGTCGGCAAAACGCACACTGGTTTGGATCCAACCTCCCCATGTTAGGTGCAAACCCAAATCCTCCCCGACCTCTTGCCATCCCCCTCTGTCCACGATTTGCTCCTCCCCGACCTCGGCCCCGAAAGCCTGCCCCTGTCATTACAGCCAAAATACTAGCTTGCTGTCTTTTTGCAGTTTCTTTTTCCCTGTTATTGTATACCTTCCACGCCACCTCCAACATTTTATCCAAACTCCGGGTATCCTCCCCTTCCAGCTTTTGTAACTTTTTCCTAATATCCTCCTGCGACTGCCCCATAAACAACAATGCCAGTTGAAGTTTTCCTGATTGCTCCTCTACATCTAAATTTGTAAACTTCCGAGCCGTGTCCTTTAATCGTTCCAAAAAAGCAGACGGAGACTCATTCTTGTCCTGCTTGACCGAATATAACCTGGACCAATTCATAGTCTTAGGTATTCCTGTTCTAATTCCTTCCACCAACAATTCCTGATATGGTCTTACAGCCCTTATTCCCCCCGTAGAGTTCGGATCCCACCTGGGTTCCTCAGTCGGTACCAACTCATCAACTGTTTCACTCAGTGCTCTCAGTCTAATTTCTTCCCGGGCCTTTTCCCGAGTGGCTTTAATAACCATTTCCTTTTCAGTGGAGTCCATTATAGTGTCTAATAATACCTGTAAATCATTCCAGTCTAGATTCTGAGTTTTTATTACCATTTTAACCACCCTAGCCACTCTCTCCGGATCTTCCCGGTAACTCCCTGCTGATTGCTTCCAGATTACCAAATCCCCCGGAGAGAAATGCACTTTTATAAGTATCCTTTCCCCCTGTGGTCCCACAGCTTCCCTTAAAGGCGCAATTAATTGTGGCTGCCCCTTCTGCCCCTTCCTCCCCTTGCGAGTTCGCTCCGCTAACGGAGTTCTTTTAATACTCTCCTTCTTTTCGTCCTCAGCATCGGTATCGCTCTCACTGGATCCCATTTTTATAGATATATCAACAGGGGGAGCCGAAGGCGCATTAGAAGCAACCGAAACCCTCGGTGGGGCTACACAATAAGACAATTCTTCTTCAACTGAAGGATACAAATTACTCTCCTTTCTCTCTTTGCATGCAAAACACTCACTCTTATCATTCACTTCCAAAACCAAAATTCCACACTCTTTTTGCCATTCCTTTTTCCGATACAGAACGAAAAACAAATCCAAATACGGTATTTCATCCCATTTCTCATTTCTCCTTAAAAATTGCATCAAAGCTTCCATTATTTCCAATGCCAGTGTACCATGTACCGGCCACCCCGTTTCCCCAATCTCATATTCAGGCCACCAACGATTACAATAATCTATCATTTTACTTTTATCCAATTCTTGACAATACCCTTCACTTTTCCACCGCTTCAATATACACCCCAATGGAGTATTTTCAGGTATTTTACCATTGGCTTGCACTAACGTTTTGAAAGTTTTAAGAGACATCATATTACAACAATTCTACCTTTAGTCCCAATAAACCAATATCACAGCAGTTCCACCTTTAGTCCCAATAAACCAATATTACAGCAATTCCACCTTTAGTTCCAATAAACCAATATTACGTTCTTGCCGTCCTTCCCAAAACAAAACAGGAGGTGAGTTCCCGATCCTGCGTACTTAACGTATGCCTTACGGTCGGGGCCTAGGCTTTTTCCACCAAATCCAAATCCAGTTACCACCTTTTTAAATATAAAGCACCTTCGGGCTTACCTTATGCGGGTTGTCCGACAGGTGCGGGGGTCGGGCACGAACCGATGACTCCTCCGAGAAACGCTCGGTGCCGGCTGGAGTGAATCGAGACGCGAACCGCCCCGGCAGCCTTCGGAGTCCTGCCGCCGGTCACCAAAGAAGCTGTTGCCCGATTGATAAATGACACAAAACTCGGATAAGTTTTGTGCGGTGCTTTATTGAGGCCCCGGGGGTCCGTGGACTCGCGTCCCAAGCCAGAAGCCCCCGAAAATCTCGAATACAGGTGTTCTTTTATACGCATAATCCATAACAAAAATATCCAAGAGACAGTTCAGCATGAATAATCGACAAGCCTTTTGCAATCATTCCTAAGCTCAAAAACAAAATCATCCATCTTCTACCTATCACATTGTGTGCTGCTCAAAAAACCGGTTAATCCTCTTTTGCTTTCCTGCACTGATTTAATTATTTTATTAAGTTCCTAAGGTGACCTGCTTAGTTACACACAACTAAACACACACAGCTTCAAACCACAACGACACATAACTAAACTATAATTAAACATTTTGCTAAATTTAATTTCTTTTCCAACAAGATGAGGTGCTGGAGTTTGGTGCCATGTGGTCTATAATGGGTGTTTGCCTTTCTTGACCTTCATCAACTGTAGGCATTGTCGACTTGAACAGCTGTGTCATAGCGTGAGGCCACCTCGTGCTCCGGTAGAAGTTTTTTGATGGGGCTTGGTGTAGTTACCTTTTGAGGAATTCTGCCTCATTTGATGTTGTTTATCCCTTAGGGACCGGTGTCTTGGTTTGGAAAGACAGGTGTCTCCTAAGAAAGGCAGGAGCCTCCCTTAAAATGGAAAATGTAAGCCCCCTCCTCTAAATTGCTATAATTCTGAAATTAAGGGGGGCTCTCAGACAAAGATTTGGGAGCAGGAATAACAGTTCTTTATTAGGGAAGAAAATTAAACAAAGAAACAATGCAGTAATACAAAACAGCACTGACAGAGTCAGAATATGACCTGACACCCTGTTGGCCAGGGTGTTGGCAGCAGTCCAATTGAATTGGTGGCTGCAGTCCTCCTGGAGTGGCAGATGTGGTTCTGTTGGAACAGTGATCCTGTAGAAGGGTGCAGTCTTCCTCTGAAGATCCAGTGGTGGTGTAGATAGGCCTGGTCTTCCTCTGGGAATCCAGTGGAAAAGGCTGATCTAGTGTCCCAAAATCTCAGATCATATCCAGTTAGGAATGTTTGGCTCCTCCCTCTGGGTGGAGCATCTCACAATGGGATGATGGAATTTTATCAGTCCTGCAGTGACACTCAATGGACTATTAACAGCAGATGTCTTCCCAGAGGGAGGACTGGTTTGTGGAAGAGATAAAGAAAACTGCCCAATTCACAGAAGATAACTGCCCCACCTCTAACAGATGGCAAATAGAACACACACATTGCCTTGCAATCCAGGACATTATCCACTCCTTATCCTATTTCCATCTGCATCACAATGAAACCTTACACACAGTTCTCACTTAAGACTAGGTTTCCCTGTGGTACACAACAGCTTTCTCTATCTTTCTGCATTACCCACCATGTGTAACCAGGTCCTTGAGCAAAAACAGTTCCACGGGTGGGTTTGTCCCTGCCTGCAGCGGGATTAATCCAAACAGTCTTTCCTAAAATACCTTTCATGTGTACTACAGGGACTTTGTCTCCATCCACTGTGTGCAGGGGTTCAGACTGGGCAGGACCATCTCAATTGAGGGACCCTTGGGTGTTGACCATCCAGGTGGCTTTTACTAAGTTCACTTCCCAGTTTCTAAAAGTTCCCCCCTCACAAGTGCCTTCAGGGTAGTTTTAGTAGTCCATTGCACCATTAAACTTTCCTGGCAGCTGCTGCATGATAGGGGATAGGGTATATACATTCAATGCCATGTTCCCTGGCCCAGGTGTTGATAAGCCGTTCTTAAAATGGGTCCCATTGTGTGACTCAATCCTCTCAGGGGTGCCATGCCTCCAAAGGACCTGCTTTTCCAGGCCCAGGATGGTGTTACAGGCAGTAGCATGAGACAAAGAGTTGGTGTCCAACCATCCAGTGGTGGCTTCCACCATGGTCAGCACATAGTGCTTGCCCTGGCGTGTCTGGGGCAGGGTGATGGAGTCAATCTGCCAGGCCTCCCCATACTTGTACTTGGACCACCGCCCACCGTACTACAGGGGCTTCACTCTCTTGGCCTGCTTGATGGCAGCACACGTCTCACAGTCATGGATAACCTGAGAAATACTGTCCATGGTTAGATCCAGCCCTCAGTCTCGTGCCCACTTATAGGTGGCATCTCTGCCCTGATGGCCTGGGGCATCATGGGCCCATTGAGCTAGGGATTACTCTCCCTTGTGTTCCCAATCCAGGTCTATCTTGGACACCCCTATCTTTGCTGCCTGATCTCATTGTTTTGGCTGCTCCTCATTGGCTCTACTTGGGGACATGGGCATCTACATGGTAGACTTTCACAGGTAGCCTCCCTACAATGGTAGTGATATCTTTCTACTCTTTAGCAGCCCAAACTGCTTTTCTTCCACGCTGTCAGTTAGCCTCCATTGGCTACCATCCATGAATCAGTATAAAGGCAGATCTTCGGCCATTTCTCTCTTTCTGCAGTGTCCAGGGCCAGCTGAACCGTTTTGAGTTTTGCAAGTTGACTTGATCCACCTTCTCCTTAGGTAGCTTGTGCAACATGTCATGTGGAGCTCCATACAGCTGCTTTTCACTTCTGGTTCATTCTTACGATGTGACAGGAACCGTCAGTGAAAAGAGCATAGCGTGTTTCCTCTGGTGGCAGTTGGTTATATGGGGGAGCTTCTTCAGCACGTGTCACTGGTTCTTGTTCCTCTTAATCTGTGACATCAAAGTTCTCACCTTCCAGCCAGTTTGTAATTATCTCAAAAATCCCAGGGCGATTCAGGTTTCTAATAAGGGTGTACTGTGTGATAAGAGCAATCCATTTACTCCATGTAGTGTCAGTGGCATGGTGGGTGGTTGGAACCTTTCCTTTAAACATCCACCCCAGCACCGGTAGTCGGGGTGCTAGGAGGAGTTGTGCTTCTGTACCAATCACCTCTGAGGCAGCCTGGATTCCTTCATAAGCAGCCAAGATTTCCTTCTCTGTGGGAGAGTAGTTGGCTTCGGACCCTCTGTAGCTTTGATTCCAAAATCCCAGTGGTCGGCCTCGAGTCTCCCCAGACACCTTCTGCCAAAGGCTCCAGGACAAGCCATGGTTCCCGGCTGCAGAGTAGAGCACGTCCTTCACCTCTGGTCCTGTCCTGACTGGGCCAAGGGCTACTGCATGAGCGATCTCCTGCTTGATCTGGGCAAAGGCTTGTTGCTGCTCTGGGCCCCACTGGAACTTGTTCTTCTTGCAGGTGACCATGTAAAGAGGGCTAATGATTTGACTATACTCAGGAATGTGCATCCTCCAAAAACCTATGGCACCCAGGAAAGCTTACATTTCCTTCTTGCTAGTTGGTGCAGACATTGTGGTGATCTTGTTGATGACCTCAGTGGGAATCTCACACTGTCCATCCTGACACTTCACTCCCAGGAGCTGGATCTCCCAGGCAGGTCCCTTGACTCACTCTTCTTGATAGTGAAGCTGGAAACGAAGCCGGCTTCTAGCAGAATCCTGATGATCTTCTCTCCTTTCCCAAATACTTCCATTGCTGTGTTCCCCCACACAATGATGTCATCAATGTACTGCAGGTGTTCTGGAGCCTCACCCTTTTCCAGTGCAGTCTGGATCAGCCTATGGCAGATGGTGGGGCTGTGCCTCCACCCTAGTGAGAGTTTTTTGCAGATTGAGGAGTTTTTGTTAGACAATGACCATATTCAGCTGATGCACGATCCAACCTGCTTGTATTAATGGACAACGGTCACGTACACAGGCAATGAATAATGGACATATTCAGAAATGGGGTCAGTATATCCTTGAAAGAGATACAAGAAGAAGAATCATCAGGACTCAGCAAGTTTGTCAGCAAGTTTGGGAAAGTTAGAAAAAAGTAAATTATGGGTGACGAGCACAGCAAGACACGTGAAAAATTAGAGGATCCAATCAGCATTCTAATTTAGCCAGGATTTACCAATCATGTATTAGCTAGAGACACGTGGACAGTAGAGATTTGTTATAAATATAGTCTCATTAAGAATAATAAATTTGGCTTCACCATGTTGGTCATGGTGTGTTGTCCCTGAACCTCCACGTCCTGCATTTTTTGGTGGGGAACGCGGGCAGGCCCAATGTCGTTGCACTAAAGGGATTCGAGGTCGGCAATTTGGCTGCTGTGTAGAGGATCAGAGCCACCCCTCGAGGAGCGGAGCAGCTGGTCCAAAGTATCCTCACTGCCCCGGTGAGAGGAAAAGGTTACTGGAGCTCCAGTCGTAGATGTATTGAATCTCACCCTGATCAAGGTGAGTGGCCAGGGAGGAGATGGGGTCTGAACATGAAAGGGAAAGGTGTTCAGAAACTCCTCCAACATATCCTCTCTAAGAGAGAACTAAAGTATGATGGTTCCAATTTGAAGGGACTATTACACTGGGCTTGGGACCATAATCTCATAGCAGGAGCACAGGTTGCTTTTGAGATTTCAACATGGGAAACTGTGGGGTGGATGCTGTGGGACTGTATTGAATCTGGCGGGAGTGAAGCAAAAGAGTAGTCTAAATATGCTACTTTGTGGAAAACTATCATTGAGGTGTTGCAAGCCTTAAAGGCAGAGAGGAAAGCTGGTGCTGCGGCTTGTGCAGCCATTGCCTCTGAGTCAGAATAGCCTCAGGAATTTCCAGTAACTTCAGTTCAGCAACTGTTTTCTACCACCTTAGATACTCCCTCACTTAGCCCACAACCCCTCAGCTCAGAATCGAGCATTACACCGACTGCCCCTCCAGCTCAGAGAGAGAATGAGGAAGCTGCTGCCTCTTCAGGGGGATTAGTCTGCAGACCAAAGGACAGTTGTACTTGGAGTGAAGAAACTGTTGATAACAGTAACTTAGAAATTAAACATGCTGTAAGTGAAAAGGATAAGGAAGGAGATGTTATTCTGAATAATACTTCTATCAAAGAAGATTTAACATTTATAATGGATAATTTGCAAAAACTGGTAATTCAACAAAAGGATTCAGTTGGCTGCAAAACAGACTATTCTTTTGAGAAAATGGATTTCCCAATGATAGTAGGTTCACACAGACACCCAGGAAAGCAGTTACCACCCTCTCATTTTGTCTCTGAGCCAGCATTCCAGCAAGTTAAACAAAATCCTCCCTCTCACGCTGTCACCAGGATCTTGTGTCACCAGGGCTCCATTGTGACAGTGCAGCACCAAGGAATTCATTGTGGCACTCTGAGGCCTCATGGAGCCAAGAGGCCACTGTGACCCTGCAGGGCCTTGTGGAACCATGCAGAGCATTGTGACAGAGCAGGACCTGGTGTCATGATGGGGCCATTGTGACACTGCAGGACCCCATGGAACCAAGGGGCCAGGGCTGCTCCTCAGGGACTCCTGGAATGAAGGAAACATGTTTGACACCGTGGTGGCCCTTGGGACCAAGTGGCCATTGTGACACTGTGGAACCAAGGAGAGCATTGCTGCCCTGCCAGACCTCATGGAAACAAGGATCCATTGTGACACTGCAGGGTCAAAGGATCCAAGGGACTTTGTGACACCAAGGGGTCCCATGGAACCAAAGGGACATTGTGACACTGGGAGGCCTCATGGAATCATGGAGACCATTGGGACACTATGGGGCCTCATGGAACCGTGATGACACCAAGTTGTCTGGGAGTGTTGATCTGCTGGAGGGTAGGAGGGCTTTCTGCACAGGGCCCTGGACAGGCTGGATCCAGGGCCCAAATCCAACAAGGTGAGGTTTAACAAGTCCGAGTGCCGGGTCCTGCACTTTGGCCACAACAACCCCTGCAGCACTACAGGCTGGGGACAGAGTGGCTGGAGAGCAGCCAAGCAGAAAGGGACCTGCAGGGACTGATGGACAGCAGGCTGCACATGAGGCAGCAGTGTGCCCAGGTGGCCAAAGGCCAATGGCTCCTGGCCTGAATCAGGAATAGGGTGTCCAGCAAAACCAGGGAAGAGATAGGCTGTTTGCAGGGGAAAGAACAGGGATGGGCAACAGGAAGAAATTTGTAGCAGGAAGAGTAAACAAAGCAAAGGTGAAGCCAAGGTAATGCTGAGGGCAGTTTGGGGGTGGCTGCCAGGCAGCCCTGGCTCTGAGCAACAGCATCTGCAGTGGGACAGGAAACTCCCAGCTGATGGGAACAAACTTTCTGGCTGAGTGCAGAGGCCAGGACAAAGCTGAGTGCTTTCCCTGGTGTCCCCCAGCCCTTGCTGGCCCCAGGGGCTGATGGCATTTGTGCTCCCTCAGGTTCATGTCCCCACAGCACCAGCATGGGGGTGCTCCCCCTGCTGTGTGCAATGCAAACAGGGGCTGCTGAGCCAGTGCTGCCATGTGTGTGCCTGCAAGGATGGGGCATCTGTGTGAGCTGGGGCAGAGGCCAGGGCTGCAGAGGGGGGATGTTGTTGGCAGCTCCATCAGGACGCTCTGGGACGCTGCCCTGGGCTGTGCAGCGCACTGGGGATGGATCAGCCCCTGCTCTGCTGCTCCTTCCCGTCTGCCCCAGGACCCTTGCAGAGGCCCAGCCATGCTGTTTGCCCCCAGCCTGCCCACGGCCAGCCTGGGGCTGCTCACGGGGGTTTCTGTGCTGAGCATTGGCCTGGTCGTGTTCTTGAGAGAGCCTGGGCAAGGAGCCTGGAGCCCCCAGGGCCTGGCCTGAGGCGTCAGCGCTGCCCCAGCAGTGCCCATGGCCTGTCCCTGCTGCAGCCCCGGCACTGCCACCCCCAGGGCTGTGCCCGGCCCCGAGAGCACTCAGGCCCTGCAGCAACACCAGGGCCACCAGGGCAGCGGGGCAGGGCCACGGCAGCAGCACTGGCAACACCAAGTGCTGCTGCTGCTGCTGGGCACAACTGCTGGGCCAGCACTGATCTGCCCCAGCTCTGCACACAGACATTGCTGCTGCAGCTCCAGAGAAGGCAACAAAAGGGCATCTCTGCAGAAAACTTTGCTGGGACACCCTTTATTTAATTTGAAGTCACCAAGAGCACAGCTCCTCATTGACAGTTATAGGATGCAGGAACTCTTGAGATACACAAAATGTGAAATGGAACAATGGCTTTTCTTTGTGGACGCTATGAAAAAACTATAATCAAGGGAAAAAAAAAAACAGCATGAAAACCAACAAGAGCTATCTGACTTTTATTACAAATGATTTGCAATAGCTGTTGCCTAATTTAGTCTTTCTGAAACCATCCAGCCATCAGTCTCCACACTGCAGCCTTGAGCTCCTGGTTCCTCAGGCTGTAGATCAGGGGGTTCAGGGCTGGAGTCACTAGTGAATACAGAACTGTCAGGCTCAGATCCAGGGATGGGGAGGAGATGGAGGGGGGCTTCAGGTAGGAAAATATGCCAGTGGTGATAAACAGGGAGACCACGGCCAGGTGAGGGAGGCAGGTGGAAAAGGCTTTGTGCCGTCCCTGCTCAGAGGGGATCCTCAGCACAGCACTGAAGATCTGCACATAGGAGAAAACAATGAACACAAAACAGCCAAAAGCTAAGGAGGCAGTGAAAACAGAAACCCCAAGTTCCCTGAGGTAGGATTTGGAGCAGGAGAGCTTGAGGATCTGGGGGATATCACAGAAGAACTGGCCCAGGGCATTGCCATGGCACAGAGGCAGGGAAAATGTATTGGCTGTGTGCATGAGAGCACTGAGAAAGGCACTGGCCCAGGCAGCTGCTGCCATGTGGGCACAAGCTCTGCTGCCCAGGAGGGTCCCGTAGTGCAGGGGTTTGCAGATGGACACGTAGCGGTCGTAGCACATGATGGTCAGGAGGGAAAGCTCTGCTGAGATGAAAAAGGCAAAGAAAAAGAGCTGAGCAGCACATCCAGTGTAGGAGATGTCCCTGGTGTCCCAGAGGGAATTGTGCATGGCTTTGGGGACAGTGGTGCAGATGGAGCCCAGGTCGCTGAGGGCCAGGTTGAGCAGGAAGAAGAACATGGGCGTGTGCAGGTGGTGGCCGCAGGCTACGGCGCTGATGATGAGGCCGTTGCCCAGGAGGGCAGCCAGGGAGATGCCCAGCAAGAGGCAGAAGTGCAGGAGCTGCAGCTGCCGCGTGTCTGCCAATGCCAGCAGGAGGAAGTGCCTGATGGAGCTGCTGTTGGACATTTGCTGGGGCTGGACTTGGGGACCTGTTCATGGAGAGAGGACAGTGACAAGTCAGGAGTGGCTGCTTTGAGCCAAACCTGGGCCATTCCCTGCAGACTGTCCCCCTGGGACTCACTCACCCTTGTTCCTGCTCTGGGAAAACCTTCACCCAGGTCCCTGCCTGGGCTCCAGTTGTGCTGGCTGAGTGTGCCAGGAGCAGCCAGTGCTGTGTGTGGGGGCTCTCGAGGAGCCATCCCTGCCCTGCTGCCCTGGGTTTGTGGCCATGTGGCAGAGGGACAAGGCTGGATATTCAGGATTTGTCAGGAGAATCACTCCTAATGCAGGCAGGCTTGGTATCATCTGCAGTCCCAGTTCTTTAGGACATGGATGATAGGAGGTGATTTAAGGATGTTTTTTCCGCTCACACATCATTGCTGACTCTCTGAGGTCAGAAATCCTCAGCATTTCTGCTGCTCTCAGAGTTTCCCTCTGAGAGATCGGAAAGGCAAAGGATTCCCTGTTCCTCAGGGAAAGTGAGGGGCTTCATGGGCTTGTTCCCACCTGCCCTGGGTTTCCACCTTTGGCTGCAATCAGAGCACAATCACACTCCCGGGTCACCCTGGGATAAACCAGACCCTGCCCAGAGCAGAGGGATCCCTGAATCTCTCATCTTCTCTCAAGGTCTCTGGGCAAGGTCTTAGCACCCCCTTGTGCCAAGGACACTCACAGCTCCCTTGGCAAACCCAGCAGCATTTCCTCAGCTCTGGCAGCTCTGCCCTTCCCCGTGGGACATTCAGGGAGCTCCCAGAGGCTCTGGCACAGATTTGCACCCAGGAGGGCAGCTCAGAGCTTGGAAGGGCACATCAAGGAGATCCCTGGCTGTGCCCATGATGGGATCTCAGGGAGAGGGCTCAGCTCATTCCCCTTTCCCATGGACTGCTTTGCCCACGGCCCCACAGGTGCCAGGGAAGCTTGGACACCCCATTCCCATGGACAGCCCTGCCTGGCAGGAATGCCAAGGGCAGAGCCTGACTCAGCTGCTGCAAATGCCAGAGCCTCCCTGAGAGCAGCAGATCACAGTGACAATATCAGGGCAGGGCAGAACCAAGAGAAGATGTTGTGGTGCTGTGCCTGAGAGGGCAGGGCAGAGACAGCCGGGCACTCAGGACAGTGTTCCCGTGCCCAGCTGTGCCCGGCACCTCCCACACACCAACAGTGCCCTCCTGCCCCCAGCACTGCTCTCTTCAGCCCCCTCTCCTTCCCTGAGCATCTCCCTGGGCCTGGACATTCCCTGCTGAGAGGAGCCTTGTCCCTGCCAGCGCTCACAGAGCCCATCCCAGCCTGTGTGCCCTGGCCCGGCCCTACAGAAACCTGCCTGTGTGCAGGGCCCTGGCTGGGGCAGGCTCTGTGTGCAGCTGGGCAAGGGCAGCTCAGGAGAGCCCTGCTGGGCCCTGCAGAGGTGATGCTGCTGCTGTCCAGGGCTGAGGAGTAGCTGAGGGCCCTTTGGAAGGCTCCCAGCAGAGAGACTGAGCACCCAAAGTTACAGTTCTGGAGTCTCTGTAAGTGTTCAAACATTCCTTTGGTGATCCTGTGTGTCCCTTTCAACTCAGAATGCTCTGTGATTCTGGGATTACAATTCCTGTTCTGCTTCTCTCATCCCCATGCTCTCTATAATCAAAAGAGAAAAAACTCCTTGCAACAGTGTAAGAACAGTAAAGTAAAAACCAGAACTTTATTGGAAGTTTCCTGGTGTCCCAGTGGGGATGGGGCACATGGTCTCTGATCTCATCAATTTATTAAGATTGATTAATTAGGATATTTACAGGAACATCAAATAGGAGATTCACTTAGCCCAGTTACAAACCCCTGGCTCAACCCATTGGAATAGGTCCAAAGGCTTGTTTGCCTATAGTTTTTGTTATGACTGCTCATACTGTGGTCAAAAACCAAAATGTTGTTCTTGTAGATCCTCTTACTGATAATAAGACTATAGAGGATACTATATGTATTGTATACTATAAGCATTTCAGGAATGCATTTAAACAGCTTATTGTTCTAAAAGCTAAGAAAAAGGTTAGGGAACATACCAGAGTTAATTAGGGATTATAGTTATAGAAGTATATAATAGTACTTTAATAGAGTTTATTAAGAGTGTTATAGAGTAAAGTAAGAATTATAGATGTATAACTATATAATAGTAATTTATAGAGCAACAAATAGATGGAAATTGTATAAAATGAAAAAATCTTTTTGTCATCACCCCAATGTTCCCATCCTTCTCCAAGCAGGAAATTAAAAACACTCTCAGGAAAGCTCCTGATCTTTACAGCAATCCCAGTCTTACCTTCTTTGGGAAGTGCCCTCTGGAGCATTGCCCAGGCTGGTCTGGAGCTGGGAGCAGCCCTGTCCCACCCAGCCCCTCTCAGCAGCAGCCCCTGCCCTGCTCAGGGCGGCTCCTTCCCCCCAGATCTTGTCCCCCAGTGCTGGGAGCAGCTGCCAGGGCTGGCTGAGAGCTGTCCCTGGCAGGCAGCAGAGTCCCTGCCCCAGCACAGCGCCCTGGGCTGCAGGACCCTGCTCTGCAGGACAGCCCTGGGCACCCCTGGCTGCTCTGCACAAGAGACAATCAGAGAATGTACTCACAGGCTCTGCAGGCATTGGCATGTTCCAGCTTTAGGAGATCACTGCAGGAGCTGCAGCTGCATTGTCCTGCAGCCAGAGGTTCCTGTGCCAAGGGCTGGCAGTGATTGTGCCCCAGGCACTTCTCAGCACCTTCCCAGCCCTGACTGATTGAAGCTCTCTGTGCCTCTGTGCTGTGCCCGGGCTGGCTGCAGGCAGTGCCCCAGCCCTGCTGGGCTGGCAGAAGAGCTGCTCATCAAGAGAAATGTGCTTTTGAAGCTTTGCTTGGTTACCAGGAGCTGCCTCTGTGCCAGGAGCCCAGCCCAGCTCAGCAGCACAGACACAGCACAAGGACTTTAATGAGCCTCTGGGGCTTTGTGCTCAGGCCCTGAACATCAGTCCCTGAGAGGGAACTGAAGAAACCTCTCCAGAACTCCAAGGCAGAATCCAACTCCAAGTTTCTTGGACTTTTAATGGGTCCCACTGAGAGACACGACTGAGAAAGTGTCCCCAGGCCCCAGGCAGAGCAGAGAACTGGAGGCAGTGATGACAGGTGGGGACAAAGAGAAGCCAAGTCTTGGTGCCCTGGGCCACAGCAGGGTCTGTGCCACCAAGGGCTGGGAGGAGACACCTTGTGCTGAGGCCCTGGGGCCTCCTGGCACAGCCCCAGCCAGGCTGGGCACTGTCAGCCCCTTGTCCTGCCCTCAGCATCCCCCCCTAGCCCACATCCCAGTGGCCTCAAGGATCTGCTGGAAGGAGTCCCTGGGGAGCCTTGCTCAGCAATGGCCCTGGGGGCTCCTGAATGCTCCCTGCAGGGACTGCAGGTTTTCCAAAGGACTTTGGCTTTGGCTTTTGCCTTGGAGTCTCTGAGAGGTTTGTGCAATCATGGCCTCCAATTATCTGCTGTAATTAGTCCCTGGAGAGGCTTTGTCAGTAACAACACTCAGTGGGCTCATTAATGCTTCAGAGTACTTCAGTCATTTAAGGTATTTGGTATTGCCCTTTTCATACAAACTCTTTGAGAAATTTTGTGCAATCATGGCCCTAATTATCTGCTTTAATGAGTCCCTTGAGAGCTTTGTACTGACACTCAGCGGGGCTCATTAATACTTTGAGATAGTCAAGGTTTTTAAGGTACTTTATGAATTTAGGAATACTTTTAGGTACTTTTAAGGATTTTCCTTTCCACACTGAGTGTCCAAGAGGTTTTTTGTGCCATCCTGGCCTCCAGTTCTCTCCTCCAAGGAGTCCATGAGGATCCTGTGTTGGGTATCTTCCCCCTTTCTGTTTTACAACAGAGATGGAACTGAAAGAATTTTGTAAGACTTTCTAAAAGCATCCAAACAAACATGCGACAATTAACAGTGCAGCAACAACCACTAAGAGAATTAATTGTCCTGTTGTAGGTAGGTATCATCCCACCCTTTAGTCCCAGGATTGGAAGAGTTATTGAACCAGTCTTTGTTTCCAATTTAAGCTTCTTGAACCCTTCCTTCAGTACCTGAAAGCTCTTGTGGATTGACTCGCTGTGGCTGGAGAGGTTCATGCAACACATCCCTCAGAGTCTACACAGCCATGCCCATGTGCCCAGAGTAAAAACTCTATTGCTGGTCTGCAAGGTGGCATGTCTGATGGTCTCTATGTCTGAGAGCAGGCCACTCAATGTGAGGGAGGTATCATTGGTTTGCTTCCTTAACAGGCACCCAAGATGGTCTAATTGTCCTAAAGCTTTAGCTGCAGCCACTCAAGGAAGTAAGATGGAGGCTGCTATTCTTTTGTTTTGGCTCCAATAGATGACATTATCTTAGCAATCAGATTCAAAGTAGTGTGTAGATCTTTTTGCTCTGTTTCTCTGGCCATGAATAATTTTCATGTTGGGTGCCAGCAAGGTAAGCCTCCCCAAGCTACAATGGCCAGCCTTTGATGAGTAAAGCGACACCAGGCCATGTCTATCCCTGCAAATAGGAAAAACAATCTGCATCAAATGGAGTGGGTAGCCACTGGACCAAGAAATTATGGAGAGTGTGTAATTACCACCATCAGGCTGTTTTTTGTAAGCGGGATGGTATGGGGAGACCTCTCTCCTGATAAT
>WSPJ01000055.1:104202-137541 GCA_009764595.1 Geothlypis trichas
AGGGGGCAGCTGGCTGCTCCCGAGGGGAAGCGCAGCCGTGCTGGGCACAGCCCAGCCTGGAGGCATTGGCCGTCTGGAGCGCGCCCAGGAGCAGAGAAAGGCCAAGGGCAGCCGAGGGCCGCTGGGCTGGCTGAGGATTCCTCCTCTTCTGCCGCTGCCCTGCAACTCCTGGCAAAGGCCAGCAGTGTGTGCAGCACCCTGGGCACCGGGGCAGGGAGCCGGGCTGCTGGGCAGGCTGGAGCACAGGGCAGCGTCCTTCAGGCCCGGCACTTGTGCCAGGGGAAGCGCGGCCAGCGTGAGGCAGGGACAGCTCGGCAGGGCACATCTGCAGGAGCCAGCGCCTCACGCAGCTCTGGGAGGAAGCGCCTGCAATCCTGCACTTCTGCACTGAGCCACAGCAAAGGTGTGAGGTGCAGAGTGTTTGGCAGAAATATTCAGGCCCACCAGGCCAGCCTGCTTTGTGCTCTCTGGCGCACAGCAAGCGCTGTGCAATGCAGCTCTGAGCTGCTGGGAGAGAGGCAGTCGGGGATGTGCCTGAGGTGAGTCAAGGGGTTAGCTGAAAATGTAATTAGGATAATTGAAAAGTGCAGATGAGTCGAGGGGCCAGCTGGGAATAGAATTGGGATAGTAGAAGATTGCATATTTTAGTTAAGATTTTAAAATGAGGTAAGAAGCTAAGTTAGTAATACAGCTAGCAGAAATCACGTCCCTTAGTTAAAGAGTACCAAATATATTAGGAACATTAAGCTAGGAGTGACAGGGATAGAGGAAGCAATTGTGAAGAAGCAGAGACCATAGAAATACCTTGCCTTAAGAAAAATTGAACAGTTAGGAGAGGCTTGGACCATGACCAGCAGGTCAAAAGGTCTTGCAAACTGGCCATGGGACAAGAGTTCACCATGAGGAAGATGGCTTTCTTCCTCCCATACAACCACTCCCTCATTTCAAAATCCCACCCACCCAGCTAAGGGAGTACAATTGCACAGCTGTAATAGATATTCAGCTGATAAAAATGTGAAGCAGGCAGGTAATAATTATGTATTATGGGTCCTTAGGAACCTAATGTAAAACCTTTTCCATAGAAATAGAGAGCAGGAGTCTGCAACTCCTTGCATGTGTCTTTGGAAACTAGTTCACATGTGTCTAGCGCTGCAATAAATACCCTTCTTTTCTACTATAATTAGTTGAAGAGTTGTCTGTCCATGCTTCAAGGGTTATGCTGGAGTAGTGAACTGATTTGGGAGGGAGCAGAAGAGCTTCAGCAGGCAATTTTTGGAAGAGATGGAAGGCTCTTGTGACTGAAGGGAAAGCCATTTGGAATGGAGTAATGATCCCAAAGTCCATACAATTGTATCTTTGTGTCTGAATTTAAATCAGAATGATTATAGATAGCTTCATGCAATTTGTCTACAAATTTATCAAAGTCTTCATTCTTTCTTTGGTGAATTTGTGTAAAAGACATGGTGTGTAACTTCTCTGGAAGTGCAAGGATAGCATTATATGCTGGTTGTTGGCTCATCTGTAAGACTTGATCAATGCTCCTAGCCTGGGCAGTGGCAGTAGCCCAGGGCCCTTGGCCAAGTAACTGTTGTGCTGTTAAACCATACAGAGGATCACCCTGCACTCCAGGTGCTTCCTGAGCACACTTTTCCTCCCAGCTTTTATGACACATCACCTGCTGATGGGGTGGCATTATAAGTCTTCTTAGGGTATACACATCAGCTGGAATTAATGTGTTAGATGGAAAAATATACTGCAGAAGTGACTGTGCAAGTTGGGATTTTCAACCAAATTGTGAAATTGCAGCTCTCAACTTTTCTAAAATCTTCCAATTGAAAGGTTCCCAAACTCTACTTGCAGCATTAGTTACTACAGGAAAAGCTTCTACATCATTGGAGAGAAAAGTCCCTTCTACAACAGCTTCTGGAATAACTTTTTTCTACTTTAGTTTCTGAGCTGCTTCTATTTCAGGGTCACATTCCAACTCTAATTACACATTCTTTACAGCGTGAGAGGGAGGATTTTGTTTAACCGGCTCCAATGCTGGCTCAGAGACAGAATGGAGGAGTTTTTGCAAGACAAGGGCCATATTCAGCCGATGCACAATCCAGCCTGCTTGTAATAATGGACAATGGACACGTTCACAAAGAATGAATTATGGACATATTGAGAAATGGGCTCAGTATATCCTTGAAAAAGACACACGAAGAAGAACAGTCATCAGGACTCAGCAAGTTTGTCAGCAAGCTTGGGAAAGTGAGCCATGGGTAGGCCAGACAACCACAGCAAGATGCGTGAAAAATTGGATGATCCAATCAGCATTCTATTTTAGATGCGTGAACAGCTAGGATTAACCAATCATGTATTAGCTAGAGACACGTGGACAGTAGAGATTTATTATAAATATAGTCTTTTTAGGGATAACAAATTTGGCTTCACTGGATCATATTGGTTATGTTGTGATGTCCCTGAACTTCTGCACCCTGCATTTCTGGTGGAGAATGCAGGCAGGCCCAATGGGATTCGAGGTTGGCAATTTGGCTGCTGTGCAGAGGATCAGAGCCAACCCTCGAGGAGCAGAGAAGCCGTCGAAAGTGTCCTCACTGCCCCGGTGAGAGGAAAAGGTTACTGGAGCTCCAATCATAGATGAGTTGAATCTCACCCTGATCAAGGTGAGTGGCTGGGGAGGAGATAGGGTGTGAACATGAAAGGGAAGGTGTTCAGAAACTCCTCCAACATATCCTCCCTAAGAGAGAACAAAAGTATGATGCTTCCAGTTATGCAGAGACTATTACACTGGGCTTGGGACCATAATCTCATAGCAGGAGCACAGGTTGCTTTAGAGATTTCGACATGGGAAGCTGTGGGGGGAATGTTGTGGGACTGTATTGAATCTGGCGGGAGTGAGGCAAAAGAGGCGTCTAAATATGCTACTTTGTGGAAAACTGTCATTGAGGTGTTGCAAGCCTTAAAGGCAGAGAGGAAAGCTGCTGCTGCGGCTTGCGCAGCCCTCGCTGCTGAGTCAAAACAGCCTCGGGCATTTCCAGTAACTTCAGTTCAGCAACTGTTTTCTACCACCTTAGATACTCCCTCACTTAGCCCGCAACCCCTCAGCTCAGAATCGAACGTTACACTGACTGCCCCTCCAGCTCAGAGCTGCTCCTCCAGCTCAGAGAGAGAATGAGGAAGCCGCTGCCTTGGGGGCGTTAGTCTTCAGACCAAAGGACAGTTGTACTCAGAGTGAAGAAACTGTTGATAACAGTAACTTTGAAATTAAACATGCTGTAAGTGAAAAGGATAAGGAAGGAGATGTTATTCTGAATAATACTTCTATCAAAGAGGATTTAACATCTATAATGGACAATTTGCAAAAATTGGTAATTCTACAAAAGGATTCAGTAGTCCGCAAAACAGACTATTCTTTTGAGAAAATGGATTTCCCAATGATAGTAGGTTCACACAGACAACCAGGAAAGCAGTTACCACCCTCTCATTTTGTCTCTGAGCCAGCATTCCAGCAAGTTAAACAAAATCCTCCCTCTCACGCTGTCACCAGGATCTTGTGTCACCAGGGCTCCATTGTGACACTGCAGCACCAAGGAATTCATGGTGGCACTCTGAGGCCTCATGGAACCAAGAGGCCACTGTGACCCTGCAGGGCCTTGTGGAACCATGCAGAGCATTGTGACAGAGCAGGACCTGGTGTCATGATGGGGCCATTGTGACACTGCAGGGCCCCATGGAACCAAGGGGCCAGGGCTGCTCCTCAGGGACTCCTGGAATGAAGGAAACATGTTTGACACTGTGGTGGCCCTTGGGACCAAGTGGCCATTGTGACACTGTGGAACCAAGGAGAGCATTGCTGCCCTGCCAGACCTCATGGAACCAAGGATCCATTGTGACACTGCAGGGTCAAAGGATCCAAGGGACTTTGTGACACCAAGGGGTCCCATGGAACCAAAGGGACATTGTGACACTGGGAGGCCTCATGGAATCATGGAGACCATTGGGACACTATGGGGCCTCATGGAACCATGATGACACCAAGTTGTCTGGGAGTGTTGATCTGCTGGAGGCTCGGAGGGCTCTACACAGGGCCCTGGACAGGCTGGATTCAGGGCCCACATCCAACAAGGTGAGGTTTAACAAGTCCGAGTGCCGGGTCCTGCACTTTGGCCACAACAACCCCTGCAGCACTACAGGCTGGGGACAGAGTGGCTGGAGAGCAGCCAGGCAGAAAGGGACCTGCAGGGACTGATGGACAGCAGGCTGGACATGAGGCAGCAGTGTGCCCAGGTGGCCAAAGGCCAATGGCTCCTGGCCTGAATCAGGAATAGGGTGTCCAGCAAAACCAGGGAAGAGATAGGCTGTTTGCAGGGGAAAGAACAGGGATGGGCAACAGGAAGAAATTTGTAGCAGGAAGAGTAAACAAAGCAAAGGTGAAGCCAAGGTAATGCTGAGGGCAGTTTGGGGGTGGCTGCCAGGCAGTCCTGGCTCTGAGCAACAGGGTCTGCAGTGGCACAGGAAACTCCCAGCTGATGGGAACAAACTTTCTGGCTGAGTGCAGAGGCCAGGACAAAGCTGAGTGGTTTCCCTGGTGTCCCCCAGCCCTTGCTGGCCCCAGGGGCTGATGGCATTTGTGCTGCCTCAGGTTCATGTCCCCACAGCACCAGCATGGGGGTGCTCCCCCTGCTGTGTGCAATGCAAACAGGGGCTGCTGAGCCAGTGCTGCCGTGTGTGTGCCTACAAGGATGGGGCAGCTGTGTGAGCTGGGGGAGAGGCCAGGGCTGCAGAGGGGGGATGTTGTTGGCAGCTCCATCAGGACGCTCTGGGACGCTGCCCTGGGCTGTGCAGCGCACTGGGGATGGATCAGCCCCTGCTCTGCTGCTCCTTCCCATCTGCCCCAGGGCCCTTGCAGAGCCCCAGCCATGCTGTTTGCCCCCAGCCTGCCCACGGCCAGCCTGGGGCTGCTCACGGGGGTTTCTGTGCTGAGCATTGGCCTGGCCGTGTTCTTGAGAGAGCCTGGGCAAGGAGCCTGGAGCCCCCAGGGCCTGGCCTGAGGCGTCAGTGCTGCCCCAGCAGTGCCCATGGCCTGTCCCTGCTGCAGCCCCGGCACTGCCACCCCCAGGGCTGTGCCCGGCCCCGAGAGCACTCAGGCCCTGCAGCAACACCAGGGCCACCAGGGCAGCGGGGCAGGGCCACGGCAGCAGCACTGGCAACACCAAGTGCTGCTGCTGCTGGGCACAGCTGCTGGGCCAGCACTGATCTGCCCCAGCTCTGCACACAGACATTGCTGCTGCAGCTCCAGAGAAGGCAACAAAGGGCATCTCTGCAGAAAACTTTGCTGGGACACCCTTTATTTAATTTGAAGTCACCAAGAGCACAGGTCCTCATGGACAGTTATAGGATGCAGGAACTCTTGAGATACACAAAATGTGAAATGGAACAATGGCTTTTCTTTGTGGACGCTATGAAAAAACTATAATCAAGGAAAAAAAAAAACAGCATGAAAACCAACAAGAGCTATCTGACTTTTATTACAAATGATTTGCAATAGCTGTTGCCTAATTTAGTCTTTCTGAAACCATCCAGTCATCAGTCTCCACACTGCAGCCTTGAGCTCCTGGTTCCTCAGGCTGTAGATCAGGGGGTTCAGGGCTGGAGTCACTAGTGAATACAGAACTGTCAGGCTCAGATCCAGGGATGGGGAGGAGATGGAGGGAGGCTTCAGGTAGGAAAATATGCCAGTGGTGATAAACAGGGAGACCACGGCCAGGTGAGGGAGGCAGGTGGAAAAGGCTTTGTGCCGTCCCTGCTCAGAGGGGATCCTCAGCACAGCCCTGAAGATCTGCACATAGGAGAAAACAATGAACACAAAACAGCCAAAAGCTAAAGACGATGTGAAAACAGAAACCCCAAGTTCCTTGAGATAGGATTTGGAGCAGGAGAGCTTGAGGATCTGGGGGATATCACAGAAGAACTGGCCCAGGGCATTGCCATGGCACAGAGGCAGGGAAAATGTATTGGCTGTGTGCATGAGAGCACTGAGAAAGGCACTGGCCCAGGCAGCTGCTGCCATGTGGGCACAAGCTCTGCTGCCCAGGAGGGTCCCGTAGTGCAGGGGTTTGCAGATGGACACGTAGCGGTCGTAGCACATGATGGTCAGGAGGGAAAGCTCTGCTGAGATGAAAAAGGCAAAGAAAAAGAGCTGAGCAGCACATCCAGTGTAGGAGATGTCCCTGGTGTCCCAGAGGGAATTGTGCATGGCTTTGGGGACAGTGGTGCAGATGGAGCCCAGGTCGCTGAGGGCCAGGTTGAGCAGGAAGAAGAACATGGGCGTGTGCAGGTGGTGGCCGCAGGCTACGGCGCTGATGATGAGGCCGTTGCCCAGGAGGGCAGCCAGGGAGATGCCCAGCAAGAGGCAGAAGTGCAGGAGCTGCAGCTGCCGCGTGTCTGCCAATGCCAGCAGGAGGAAGTGCCTGATGGAGCTGCTGTTGGACATTTGCTGGGGCTGGACTTGGGGACCTGTTCATGGAGAGAGGACAGTGACAAGTCAGGAGTGGCTGCTTTGAGCCAAACCTGGGCCATTCCCTGCAGACTGTCCCCCTGGGACTCACTCATCCTTGTTCCTGCTCTGGGAAAACCTTCACCCAGGTCCCTGCCTGGGCTCCAGTTGTGCTGGCTGAGTGTGCCAGGAGCAGCCAGTGCTGTGTGTGGGGGCTCTTGAGGAGCCATCCCTGCCCTGCTGCCCTGGGTTTGTGGCCATGTGGCAGAGGGACAAGGCTGGATATTCAGGATTTGTCAGGAGAATCACTCCTAATGCAGGCAGGCTTGGTATCATCTGCAGTCCCAGTTCTTTAGGACATGGATGATAGGAGGTGATTTAAGGATTTTTTTTCCGCTCACACATCATTGCTGACTCTCTGAGGTCAGAAATCCTCAGCATTTCTGCTGCTCTCAGAGTTTCCCTCTGAGAGATCGGAAAGGCAAAGGATTCCCTGTTCCTCAGGGAAAGTGAGGGACTTCATGGGCTTGTTCCCACCTGCCCTGGGTTTCCACCTTTGGCTGCAATCAGAGCACAATCACACTCCCGGGTCACCCTGGGATAAACCAGACCCTGCCCAGAGCAGAGGGATCCCTGAATCTCTCATCCTCTCTCAAGGTCTCTGGGCAAGGTCTCAGCACCCCCTTGTGCCAAGGACACTCACGGCTCCCTGGGCAAACCCAGCAGCATTTCCTCAGCTCTGGCATCTCTGCCCTTCCTCGAGGGACATTCAGGGAACTCCCAGAGGCTCTGGCACAGATTTGCACCCAGGAGGTGCAGGAGAGCTTGGAAGGGCACATCAAGGAGATCCCTGGCTGTGCCCATGATAGGATGTCAGGGAGGGGGCTCAGCTCATTCCCCTTTCCCATGCACTGCTTTGCCCATGGCCCCACAGGTGCCAGGGAAGCTTGGACACCCCATTCCCATGGACAGCCCTGCCTGGCAGGAATGCCAAGGGCAGAGCCTGACTCAGCTGCTGCAAATGCCAGAGCCTCCCTGAGAGCAGCAGATAACAGTGACAATATCAGGGCAGGGCAGAACCAAGAGAAGATGTTGTGGTGCTGTGCCTGAGAGGGCAGGGCAGAGACAGCCGGGCACTCAGGGCAGTGTTCCCGTGCCCAGCTGTGCCCGGCACCTCCCACACACCAACAGTGCCCTCCTGCCCCCAGCACTGCTCTCCTCAGCCCCCTCTCCTTCCCTGAGCATCTCCCTGGGCCTGGACATTCCCTGCTGAGAGGAGCCTTGTCCCTGCCAGCGCTCACAGAGCCCATCCCAGCCTGTGTGCCCTGGCTCGGCCCTACAGAAACCTGCCTGTGTGCAGGGCCCTGGCTGGGGCAGGCTCTGTGTGCAGCTGGGCAAGGGCAGCTCAGGAGAGCCCTGCTGGGCCCTGCAGAGGTGATGCTGCTGCTGTCCAGGGCTGAGGAGTGGCCGAGGGCCCTTTGGGAGGCTCCCAGCAGAGAGACTGACCACCCAAAGTTACAGTTCTGGAGTCTCTGTAAGTGTTCAAACATTCCTTTGGTGATCCTGTGTGTCCCTTTCAACTCAGAATGCTCTGTGATTCTGGGATTACAATTCCTTTTCTGCTTCTCTCATCCCCATGCTCTCTATAATCAAAAGAGAAAAAACTCCTTGCAACAGTGTAAGAACAGTAAAGTAAAAACCAGAACTTTATTGGAAGTTTCCTGGTGTCCCAGTGGGGATGGGGCACATGGTCTCTGATCTCATCAATTTATTAAGATTGATTAATTAGGATATTTACAGGAACATCAAATAGGAGATTCACTTAGCCCAGTTACAAACCCCTGGCTCAACCCATTGGAATAGGTCCAAAGGCTTGTTTGCCTATAGTTTTTGTTATGACTGCTCATACTGTGGTCAAAAACCAAAATGTTGTTCTTGTAGATCCTCTTACTGATAATAAGACTATAGAGGATACTATATGTACTGTATACTATAAGTATTTCAGGAATGCATTTAGACAGCTTATTGTTCTAAAATCAAAGAAAAAGGTTAGGGAACATACTCAAGATAACTAAGGATTATAGTTATAGAAGTATATAATAGTACTTTAATAGAGTTTATTAAGAGTGTTATAGAGTAAAGTAAGAATTATAGATTTATAACTATAAAATAGTAATCTATAGAGCTACAAATAGATGGAAATTGTATAAAATGAAAAAATCTTTTTGTCATCACCCCAACGTTCCCATCCTTCTCCAAGCAGGAAATTGAAAACACTCTCAGGAAAGCTCCTGATCTTTCAGCAATCCCAGCCTTACGTTCTTTGGGAAGTGCCCTCTGGAGCATGTGCCCAGGCTGGTCTGGAGCTGGGAGCAGCCCTGCCCCACCCAGCCCCTCTCAGCAGCAGCCCCTGCCCTGCTCAGGGCGGCTCCTTCCCCCCAGATCTTGTCCCCAGTGCTGGGAGCAGCTGCCAGGGCTGGCTGAGAGCTGTCCCTGGCAGGCAGCAGAGTCCCTGCCCCAGCACAGCGCCCTGGGCTGCAGGACCCTGCTCTGCACGACAGCCCTGGGCACCCCTGGCTGCTCTGCACAAGAGACAATCAGAGAATGTACTCACAGGCTCTGCAGGCATTGGCATGTTCCAGCTTTAGGAGATCACTGCAGGAGCTGCAGCTGCATTGTCCTGCAGCCAGAGGTTCCTGTGCCAAGGGCTGGCAGTGATTGTGCCCCAGGCACTTCTCAGCACCTTCCCAGCCCTGACTGATTGAAGCTCTCTGTGCCTCTGTGCTGTGCCCGGGCTGGCTGCAGGCAGTGCCCCAGCCCTGCTGGGCTGGCAGAAGAGCTGCTCATCAAGAGAAATGTGCTTTTGAAGCTTTGCTTGGTTACCAGGAGCTGCCTCTGTGCCAGGAGCCCAGCCCAGCTCAGCAGCACAGACACAGCACAAGGACTTTAATGAGCCTCTGGGGCTTTGTGCTCAGGCCCTGAACATCAGTCCCTGAGAGGGAACTGAAGAAACCTCTCCAGAACTCCAAGGCAGAATCCAACTCCAAAGTTTCTTGGACTTTTAATGGGTCCCACTGAGAGACACGACTGAGAAAGTGTCCCCAGGCCCCAGGCAGAGCAGAGAACTGCAGGCAGTGATGACAGGTGGGGACAAAGAGAAGCCAAGTCTTGGTGCCCTGGGCCACAGCAGGGTCTGTGCCACCAAGGGCTGGGAGGAGACACCTTGTGCTGAGGCCCTGGGGCCTCCTGGCACAGCCCCAGCCAGGCTGGGCACTGTCAGCCCCTTGTCCTGCCCTCAGCATCCCCCCCTAGCCCACATCCCAGTGGCCTCAAGGATCTGCTGGAAGGAGTCCCTGGGGAGCCTTGCTCAGCAATGGCCCTGGGGGCTCCTGAATGCTCCCTGCAGGGACTGCAGGTTTTCCAAAGGACTTTGGCTTTGGCTTTTGCCTTGGAGTCTCTGAGAGGTTTGTGCAATCATGGCCTCCAATTATCTGCTGTAATTAGTCCCTGGAGAGGCTTTGTCAGTAACAACACTCAGTGGGCTCATTAATGCTTCAGAGTACTTCAGTCATTTTAAGGTATTTGGTATTGCCCTTTTCATACAAACTCTTTGAGAAATTTTGTGCAATCATGGCCCTAATTATCTGCTTTAATGAGTCCCTTGAGAGCTTTGTACTGACACTCAGCGGGGCTCATTAATACTTTGAGATAGTCAAGGTTTTTAAGGTACTTTATGAATTTAGGAATACTTTTAGGTACTTTTAAGGATTTTCCTTTCCACACTGAGTGTCCAAGAGGTTTTTGTGCCATCCTGGCCTCCAGTTCTCTCCTCCAAGGTGTCCATGAGGATCCTGTGTTGGGTATCTTCCCCCTTTCTGTTTTACAACAGAGATGGAACTGAAAGAATTTTGTAAGACTTTCTAAAAGCATCCAAACAAACATGCGACAATTAACAGTGCAGCAACAACCACTAAGAGAATTAATTGTCCTGTTGTAGGTAGGTATCATCCCACCCTTTAGTCCCCAGGATTGGAAGAGTTTATTGAACCAGTCTTTGTTTCCAATTTAAGCTTCTTGAACCCTTCCTTCAGTACCTGAATGCTCTTGTGGATTGACTCGCTGTGGCTGGAGAGGTTCATGCAACACATCCCTCAGAGTCTACACAGCCATGCCCATGTGCCCAGAGTAAAAACTCTATGGCTGTTCTGCAAGGTGGCATGTCTGATGGTCTCTATGTCTGAGAGCAGGCCACTCAATGTGAGGGAGGTATCATTGGTTTGCTTCCTTAACAGGCACCCAAGATGGTCTAATTGTCCTAAAGCTTTAGCTGCAGCCACTCAAGGAACTAAGATGGAGGCTGCTATTCTTTTGTTTTGGCTCCAATAGATGACATTATCTTAGCAATCAGATTCAAAGTAGTGTGTAGATCTTTTTGCTCTGTTTCTCTGGCCATGAATAATTTTCATGTTGGGTGCCAGCAAGGTAAGCCTCCCCAAGCTACAATGTCCACCTTTGATGAGTAAAGCGACACCAGGCCATGTTCTATCCCTGCAAATAGGAAAAACATCCTGCAGCAAATGGAGTGGGTAGCCACTGGACCAAGAAATTATGGAAGAGGTGTAATTACACCATCAGGTCTGTTTTTTGTAAGCGGGATGGTATGGGGAGACCTCTCTCCTGATAGTTCCTTTTTTTCTTGTAATTTTGTGTCTTTCACCCTCTTCCCATCTCAGATGGTAATAAAACCTTACACAAAAGTCCATTTTTACAGAGATGATAATTTCTACCCCCTGGAGTTCAAGTGGTGCATGCAGGAGCTTCTGGGTCCAGTAGTCCCAAGCATTGACAGGGTTGCACTTCCATTTGCCATCAGGATTGTCACCTCGCATACTGCAGATGGCATCCTCAGCTATTGGCCAGACATCTGTAGCAACCCCACTGGGCAGGTGGAGAAGGGGTCGTCAGGGCTGGCGACAGACAGGCACAGGGTGTCTTGTTTCATGGCTTTTGCCAGAGTTATCCATACATTGTGCTTTGTGTTTTTGAGGGCTACCCATCCACTCACGAGGAGCATGGCTGCAAACAGGTTGAGGAATGTGAGTAGAAGCTTCTTATGTGTCATCTTCAAAAGAATTGTCTTGTCCAGGTTCTAGAGTTACAGTCTGGTGGGTTTTGTCTCGGGGTGGACTTGGGGGTTCCTTTGGAGAATCCACACTCAGTGGCTGCAGGTAGGGCTTGATGTTCTTAGCTGGGATACACCAAGGTCCTTTATCACAAATGGTCTCATTGTGGCAATTTGGTCTTCAGGTCCTTTGATGTTAATGAGTTCTGCACTTCAGAGACTGTCACTGTCACCTCCAATCTCGGACAATATTCCTGCAGTAGCTGTGAACGCCCAGTTAGGAGCCCACTTGGAACGTGAGATACCTGTCACGTCTGCTCCCATGTCCACAAGCCCTGTCAAAACAATCTTCTCATTGTTAAGTTCCAGAGTGCAGGTGATTTTTGGTTGATTGTGATTTATCACCTGGGTCACATCCCTAGTGAAGTGTCATTGGCATCCTGTTTGGGGAGTATTATGGCTTGGGCAACTGTTAGTCCTTGAGGTATAAAACAAGGTGGGTTTGGAGACAGGGCCAGCACTGTAATTTCTTATTGTGAGGTCACTGATAGTACAGATGGCAATACAAAAAATCCTTCAGTCCTTGATTGGCAGTTTCCTAAGATTAGTAGTTCATGGGGCCAGTCTTTGGGCCCCAGCTGTCCTGTCAATATTGCAAAATACTTGGTTAAAACAACAGATTCTGCACTCACCAACTCCAGTTTTGCCTTTGGTGACAAGATCGTTGGCGACTGGGAGATGAGGTGCTGGAGTTTGGTGCCATGTGGTCTATAATGGGTGTTTGCCTTTCTTGACCTTCATCAATTGTAGGCATTGTCGGCTTGAACAGCTGTGTCACAGCGTGAGGCCACCTCGCGCTCCAGTGGAAGTTTTTTTACGGGGTTTGTGTAGTAACCTTTTGAGAAATTCTACCTCATTTGATGTTGATTATCCCTTAGGGACCAGTGTCTTGGTTTGGAAAGACAGGCGTCTGCTAAGAAAGGCAGGAGCCTCCCTTAAAATGGAAAATGTAAGCCCCCTCCTCCAAATTGTTATAATTATGAAATTAAGGGGTGCTCTCAGGCAAAGATTTGGGAGCAGGAATAAAAGTTCTTTATTAGGGAAGAAAATAAAACAAATAAGCAACGCAGTGATACAAAACAGCACTGTCAGAGTCATAACATGACCTGACACCCTGTTGGTCAGGGTGTTGGTAGCAGTCCAATTGAAATGGTGGCTGCAGTCCTCCTGGAGGGGCAGATGTGGTTCTGTTGAAGCAGTGATCCTGTAGAAGGGTGTAGTCTTCCTCTGAAAATCCAGTGGTGGTGTAGGTGGGCCTGGTCTTTGTATGGGAATCCAGTGGAAAAGGCTGTTCTAGTGTCCCAAAATCTCAGATCATATCCAGTTAGGAATGTTTGGCTCCTCCTTCTGGGTGGAGCATCTCACAATGGGATGATGTAATTTGATCAGTCCTGCAGTGACACTCAATGGACTATTAACTGGTTTGTGGAAGAGATAAAGAAAACTGCCCAATTCACAGAAGATAAGTGCCCCACCTCTAACAGATGGCAAATAGAACACACACATTGCCTTGCAATCCAGGATATTATCCATCCCTAATTCTATTTCCATCTGCATTACAATAAAACCTTACACACAGTTCTCACTTAAGACTAGGTTTCCCTGTGGTACATGATGGCTTTCTCTATCTTTCTACATTACCCATCATGTGTAACCAGGTCCTTGAGCAAAACAAATTCCACAGGTGGGTTTGTCTTTGCCTGAGGTGGGGTTAATCCAAACAGTCTTTCCTAAAATACCTTTCATATGAACCACAGTGAGTTTATCTCCATCCACTGTGTGCAGAGGTTCAGACTGGGTAGGACCAGCTCATTTGATGGATCCTCTGGTGTTGACCATTCAGGTGGCTTTTGCTACGTTCATTTCCCAATTTCTAAAAGTTTCCCCCCCAGTTGCCTTCAGGGTAGTCTTATGTAGTCCGTTGCACCATTCAACTTTTCTGGCAGCTGGTGCATGATAGGGAATATGATATATCCATTCAATACCATGTTCTCTGGACCAGGTGTTGATAAAGCTGTTCTTAAAATGGGTCCCATTGTCTGACTCAATCCTCTCAGGAGCACCATGTCTCCACAGGATTTACTTTTTAAGGCCCAGGATGGTGTTCCGGGCAGTAGCATGAGATACAGGGTGGGTCTCCAACCATCCCGTGGTGGCTTCCACCATGGTCAGCACGTAGGGCTTGCCCTGGCGTGTCTGGGGCAGGGTGATGGAGTCAATCTGCCAGGCCTCCCCATATTTGTACTTGGACCACCGCCCACTGTACCACAGGGGCTTCACTCACTTGGCCTGCTTGATGGCAGCACACGTCTCACAGTCATGGATAACCTGAGAAATACTGTCCATGGTTAAATCCACCCCTCGGTCTTGTGCCCACTTATAGGTGGCATCTCTGCCCTGATGGCCTGAGGCATCATAGGCCCATCAAGCTAGGAACAATTCCCCCTCATGTTGCTAATTTAAGTCTATCTTCAACACCTCCATCTTTGCAGCCTGGTGTACCTGCTTGTTGTTTTGGTGCTCTGCATTGGCCTGACTCTTGAGGACATGGGCATCTACATGACTGACTTTCACAGGTAGTTTCTCCACCTGAGTGGCAATGTCTTCTGCTCATCGGCAGCCCAGATTGCTTTCCTCTACACTGCCAGTTGGCCTCTTTCCACCTTTCCAACCAGTCCTAAAGAGCATTGGCTACCAGCCATTAGTAAGTATAAAGATAAAGCTTTGGCCAGTTCTCTCTTTTTGCGATGTCCAGGGCCAGCTGAACAGCTTTGAGTTCAGCAAGTTGACTTGATCCACCTTCGCCTTTGGTAGCTTTTGCAACCTGTTGTGTGGGGCTCCATATGGCTGCTTTCCACTTCTGGTTCATTCCTATGATGCAACAGGAACTGTCAGGGAAAAGAGCATGTTTCCTCTGGTGGTAGATGGTTGCATGGTGGAGCTTCTTCAGCCCATGCTCTCGTTCCTCTTCATCAGTGAGACCAAAGTTTTCACCTTCTGGCCAGTTTCTAATTATCTCCAAAATCCCAGGGTGATTCAGTTTATCTATACAGGCACGCTGTGTGATAAGAGCCGTCCACTTGCTCCATGTAGCACTGGTGGCATGGTGAGTGGAAGGAACCTTGCCTTTGAACATCCACCCCAGTACTGGTAGTCGAGGTGCCAGGAGGAGTTGTACTTCCATGCTGATCACCTCTAAGGTGGTTTGGACTCCTTCATAGGCAGCCAAGATTTCCTTCCCTGTTGGGGTGTAGTTGGCTTCAGACCCTCTGTAGGTTTGACTCCAAAATCCCAGTGGTTGGCCTCGAGTCTCCCCAGGCACCTTCTGCCAAAGGCTCCAGGACAAGCCATGGTCCGGCTGCAGAGTAGAGCACGTTCTTCACCTCTGGTCCTGTCCTGACTGGGCCAAGGGCTACTGAATGAGCAATCTCCTGCTTGATCTGTGCAAAGGCTTGTTGCTACTCAGGGCTCCACTGGAAATCGTTCTTCTTGTGGGTGACCAAATAAATAGGGCTTACAATGTGGCTGTACTCAAGAATGTGCGCTCTCCAAAAATCTATGGCACCTAGGAAAGCCTGTGTTTCCTTCTTGCTGGTTGGTGAAGACATTGCTGTGATCTTGTTGATGACAACCATATGAAATAGGAAGGAATCTGATACTGTCCATCTTGCCACTTTATTCCTAGGAACTGAATCTCACAAGCTGGTCCCTTTACTTTGCTCTACATGGCTACAGCTTGAGTGACTGGGATAACTGATTTATCTCCCTGCCCCCCTGCCTCTGTCTGCTGCCCTACACTATCTAACACAGTGTGATAAGCATAGGCCAGGGCCCAGCTTATTGCAATGAGCCTTTTCTCCTTAGAATCGTCATGGCACTTCTCTTTTAGGTATTTCCCCACCTCAGCTGGGTTCTGAATTTGTTCCCGTGGAAAATCCCAGTCTACAAGATCAGAAAATTCTTTCAGGGTTTGGCCTATATTTTCCCATTCTCTACACCACTCAGGATTTTTCACACCTGCATCTGATTCTGAGTCAGGGGTCTCACTAGCTCCTCTGGATATCTCAGCCCTCACTCTAGAGAGGCTACAGACAACATAGAGGAAGCCTACCAGATTAAATACCAGAAAGATGGTCTCTTTAACATTCAGGGGAAACTGAACATTCTCAAAAAGTGACATCACAGATCCAGAGGAGAAGAAGGAAAAGAAAGGCTGGAAAGCCGTATTCTCGGCTCCTCCTGTACCAGACTGAGTGTAATTACTAGACTGAGTGTAATTACTAATAAATTCCCAAAATGTACTACTGGAATTGGGATGCAGGGTAGGATGAAGGAACCATAAACCATACATGTTGTAAACAGACGCCAGTATCTTTGTAAACGCTTTATAAATCATCATCACCAAGGCCAGCACAACAGCTATTCCAATCCGTACCCCTGTACCGCAAAAATTACGTGTTATGGACAATATTCCTAGTGACAAGAAAGGCATTGAAATCTCAAAAAGGTCTAGAGTCCAGAGCCACACGAAGGCTTTCAACCCCAAGGACATTATGGATCCAAACAGCATGTCTACTAACTGCTTTAACAACCACAAACACACAATTAATAGAGCTTTTTTCCACATTCTCCAGCCCCACGTCTGGGCGCCAATTATGTATTTGTCCAGGTTTAGAGTAAATTTGGGAAAAAAAATTCCCCAAAGTAGCTCCAGTGAGAAAACAGATCCAATCGGCCCCTCCCCCCCTCAACTGGTCCGGGAGGAAAACAGTACCTCCTTGGAGAAAGGTGGAAAAAAACTGTTTATTAAACAATAAAACTAAAACAATATCAAACAATGAAACCGTTTGTCACTCTACAAAAAAAGAAAATGACAAACTGAGAAAACCCCCTCCCCGGGTTGCAGCTCACTGTCTCCGATCAGTCCGTCCAGTGCTGGAATTGTCGCAGGCCGGGCCCGGCCCTGTGGGCCTCAGGTGCAGCTGCTGGTGCTCTCCTGGGTGTTCAGTCCAGAGCAGGTTTCAAAAGGTCCAAAGAAAAGAGAAAAAAACAGTCCAGGGAACTTCTTTGCCTCAGCTAGCTGAAAACTAACTAAGAAGCAAAAGAAGCGCTCTGTCCGCAGACAACAACTGCCGGCCAGGAGAAGGAATGTGGGGGAGTGACAGGAGTATCTGGAGGAAAAAAAAAAAAAAACCCTGCATTTTCTCTCCCCCTTCACTGTCTGCAATAAGTCTTAAAGGTGCAAAACTTACTATTTAGCACAAACAGAACAAGACGATTGGGGATAGAGGCATCATACAGCCAACCCAGGACATTCCACCCCTTATCCCCATATCGTCTGCTTATTACCAAAACTAATATAAATTCTAACTCTATAAATACATGCGTTATACATTCATTATACAGCTATATACAGACAATGGTAATAGCATTCAGCATTCAGCAAATGATATTTACACATAGGTTTTATCCAACAATCAGATCTCCCTGAGGTACACATCGTGTTCTTCCATCTTTTTGCATTATCCACCATGTGCAACCTGGTCCCTGAGCAAAAACAACCCCACAAATGGGTTTGTCTGTATTTGAGGCAGAGTTAATCCAAACTGTCTTCCCTAACAAACCTCTGACATGTACCACTGGGACTTTGTCTCCATCCACTCTATGCAAAGGCTCAGACTGGGCAGGGCCCACTCGGTTAGTAGAGCCTCGAGTGTTAACTAACCAGGTGGCTTTTGCCAGATGCTGCTCCCAGTTTTTGAAAGTTCCCCCACCTAATGCTTTCAATGTGGTTTTTAATAGTCCGTTGTACCTCTCCACTTTGCCTGCAGCTGGTGCATGGTAGGGAATATGGTACACCCACTCAATGCCATGTTCCCTAGCCCAGGTGTTGATAAGGCTGTTCTTGAAATGAGTCCCATTGTCTGACTCAATCCTCTCAGGGGTACCATGTCTCCACAGAACTTGCTTTTCAAGGCCCAGGATGGTGTTCCAGGCTGTAGCACGAGGCACAGGGTAGGTTTCCAGCCATCCAGTGGTGGCTTCCACCATGGTCAGCGCTTAGCGCTTGCCCTGGCGTGTCTGGGGCAGGGTGATGGAGTCAATCTGCCAGGCCTCCCCATACTTGTACTTGGACCACCGCCCACCATACCACAGGGGCTTCACTCGCTGGGCCTGCTTGATGGCAGCACACGTCTCACAGTCATGGATAACCTGAGAAATACTGTCCATGGTTAGATCCACCCCTCGGTCTCGTGCCCACTTATAGGTGGCATCTCTGCCCTGATGGCCTGAGGCATCATGGGCCCATCGAGCTAGGAATAACTCTCCTTTATGTTCCCAATCTAAGTCTATCTTTGACACCTCTATCTTTGCAGCCTGGTCTACCTGCTCATTGTTTTGGTGCTCCTCATTAGCTCTACTCTTGGGGACATGGGCATCCACATGGTGGACCTTCACAGGCAATTTCCCTACCCTGGTAGCAATGTCTTTCCACTCTTCAGCAGCCCAAATTGGTTTTCCTCTATGCTGCCAGTTAGCCTCTTTCCACCTCTCCAGCCATCCCCACAGAGCATTGGCTACCATCCATGAATCAGTGTAGAGGTAGAGCTTTGGCCACTTCTCTCTCTCAGCAATGTCCAGGGCCAGCTGAACGGCTTTGAGTTCAGCAAGTTGGCTTGATCCACCTTCTCCTTCAGTGGCCTCTGCGACCTGTCCTGTGGGGCTCCATACAGCTGCTTTCCACTTTTGTTTCATTCCCACAATGCAGCAAGAACCATCAGTAAAATGAGCATATCATGTATCTTCTGCTGGCAGTTGGTTGTGTGATGGAGCTTCTTCAGTCTGTGTCACTTCTTGTTCCACTTCATCAGTGAGACCAAAGTTTTCACCTTCCAGCCAGTTTGTAATTATTTCCAGAATCCCAGGGCCATTCAGGTTTCCAATATGGGCGTGCTGTGTGATAACAGCAATCCATTTGCTCCATGTAGCACTGGTGGCATGGGGCATAGAGGGAACCTTTGCTTTGAACATCCACCCCAGTAGTGGTAGTCGGGCTACCAGGAGTTGTGCTTCAGTGCCTATTACCTCTGAGGCAGCCTGGACTCCTTTATAGGCAGCCAAGATTTCCTTCTCTGTGGGAGTGGAGTTGGCTTCAGACTCTCTTTGACTCCAAAATCCCAGTGTTGGCCTCGAGTCTCCCCAGGCACCTTCTGCCAAAGGCTCCAGGACAAGCCATTGTTCCTGGCTACAGAGTTGAGCACGTTCTTCACCTCTGCTCCTGTCCTGACTGGGCCAAGGGCCACTGCATGAGCAATCTCCTGCTTGATCTGGGCAAAGGCTTGCTGCTGTTTAGGGCCCATGTGGAAATCGTCCTTTTTTGCGGTTGACCAGGTAGAAAGGGCTCACAATCTGGCTCTACTTAGGAATGTGCGCTCTCCAAAATCTGTGGCACCTAGGAAAGCTGGTGTCTCCTTCTTGCTGCTTGGTGGAGACATCACGGTGATCTTGTTGATGACCTCAGTGGGAATCTGATGCCATCCATCTTGCCCCTTTACTTCCAGGCACTGGATCTTTCAGGCAGGTCCCTTGACTTTGTTCTTCTTGATGGCGAAGTCAGCGTCCGGGGGAATCTGGATGATCCTCTCTCCTTTCTCAAATACTTCCATTGCTGTGTTCCCTCACACAATGATGTCATCCATGTACTGCAGGTGTTCTGGAGCCTCACCCTTTTCCAGGGCAGCCTGGATCAGTCCATGGCAGATGGTGGGGCTGTGCTTCCACCCCTGGGGCAGTCGGTTCCAGGTGTACTGCATGCCCCTCCAGGTGAAAGCAAACTGAGGCCTGCATTCTGCTGCCAGAGGAATGGAGAGAAACACGTTAGCAATGTCAGCAGTGGCGTACCACCTTGCTGCCTTGGACTCCAGCTCGTACTGGAGTTCCAGCATGTCCGGCACAGCAGCGCTCAGCGCTGGAGTCGCTTCATTCAAGGGGAGACAGTCCACAGTCAATCTCCATTCTCTGTCAGCATTGCACACAGGCCAGATGGGGCTGTTGAAGGGTGAGTGGGTTTTATTGACCAGCCCTTGGCTCTCCAGCTCACGGATCATTTTGTGCATGGGGATCACGGCATCCCAATTTGTTCGATACTGCCGGCGGTGCACCGTCGAGGTGGCAATCGGCACTCGTTGCTCTGCCACCTTCAGGAGTCCAACTGCAGATGGGTTTTCTGATAGTCCAGGCAGGTGTTCAACTGCTTCATGTTCTCTGTCTCTACAGCAGCTATTGCAAAAGCCCACCTGAGTCCCTTTGGGTCTTTCTAATAGCCCTTCCAGAGGAAGTCTATGCCCAGAATACACGGGAATTTCTGCCACTCCTTCCCAGTCAGGCTCACCTTGGCTTCCAACAGGATCACCTGCTGCAATCCCCCCATCACCCTGGCAATGGAAACGGGTTCTGCCCCCACATGTCCTGAAGGGATTAGAGTACACAGTCCACCAGTATGGACAAAAGCCTCGTATTTCTTTGGCTCTGGTGTGCCAGGGATCCACACAGCCCAAAAGACACAATTTTCCCTGGACTCTACCTGGCTAGAGGCAGGGCCTCTCTAATTCTGTCTACCGTTCCCTCCCTGGGCGTATATTCTGGATGTTCCTTCAAGGGGATCTGACATATCATGCTCCCTTCTGCTATACCTGGCAGCTCGGTCACGGGGAGCTGGGGCTGCATTCATTTGGGTGGAAATCCCTCTCTTAGTAGTTTCCTCCTTCAGCTTGCATGCCCATGCTGCTAGGACAGAGATGAGTTTTGCATTCCACCCTCTCATGTCTTGCCCATGTTCATAGAGGAAGAACCACAGGTCCACTCGTGGGGTGTACTCCCTCTCCCTAGCTGGGGGATGTTGGGCTCTGACACTGGGGCCTCTGGTTTGCACTGGTGCCACATGGGAACTGTCCTTGCTCATCTCCTTCGTCATCTTCTCTCTGAGGTTTTCCTGTTCATCCTTGAGACTCGACTACAGCAGAGAGATGAGTGTGCATCAGGCCATGGAAGATGGTCTCATCATTCCTGAGTTTGCTTGCTCCAGAACTCACTGTCTCTTGGTTATCCACAAAATGCATTGCTCCCATGAAGCTGGAGTATACACGTGGCCTCTGCTGTGCATGGCTCCACCACATTTCCACTGTGCACCTGACCTTGTCAG
Source organism: Geothlypis trichas (assembly GCA_009764595.1). NCBI lineage: Eukaryota > Metazoa > Chordata > Aves > Passeriformes > Parulidae > Geothlypis > Geothlypis trichas. The sequence goes on from WSPJ01000055.1 coordinate 125,092, forward strand.
GGTCATTATGTTGTCCATCCCTTGCAAAAAGTATCTCCAATATTGCCATTTGTCTCAGAGATCAGAATTTTTCCTTTATTTTTTCTTGGGCAGCACCCAGCCCTGTGCCCCCTCCAGAGCCCGGCCCCAGTGGCTGCTGGCTGCCTCACAGGGCTGTGTGGCCAGGGGAGGCCAGTGCTGGCCACAGGGAGAGCCCGGTCAAGGGGCTGAGCCTGCACCAAGTGCACCCTCCTGGCACTCTCCAGCTGGCAGAGGACAGGAGCAGAGCGGCCGAGCACCTGCGCCAGGCCCTGCTGTGCCAGGACAGCCCACAGGAGCCCCTGTGAGAGGCGGCCATCAGGTTCATGGCTGAGCCACAAGCCTGGGCTCCCCTGCCCGCCCTGCCCCACCCTTCCATGCCCCACTGTTCCCCACCCTACCCAACCTCTGTCTGCCCAGCCCTGCCCAACTCCACAGTGCTCTGCCCTGTTCTGCTCCACCCAACCCAGCCTTGTCCCACGTCACTGTGCTCTGCCTTACACTGCTCCACCCAACCCAGCCCTGCCCATCCTGCCCCACCCTGCCCCACCCCACTCTGCCCCACCCTACCACACCTTGCCCCACCACACCTCACCCTGCCCCACCCCACCCTGCACTGCTGTAGCCTGGCCCTTCCTCGCCATGCTCCACCCTACACTGCTCCACCCAAACCGGGCCCACCCTACCACGCCCTGCCCTGCCCCACCCAACCCTGGCCCTACCCCACCCTGCCCCACGCTGCTCCACCCAACCCTGCCCCACCCTGCCCCACCCTGCCCCGCCCTGCCGCAGCTCGGCCCTATCGCTGCCTGGGGGTCTCTGCACAAATCACCAACGGGACGGGACTGCTGGGGAACGCGTCTCGAGCTGTTTATCTTCCAGTATCAGTCTCATCACATGGTATGACAATGGGAAGATGCCAGCAGCTCACAACCCCAGCAGCAGACAAAGTACTTCAAGTTACAACTTCCTTTAAAAGTTTTTGACCAATCACACAAAGTAAAAGCATACTGACAAGAGTTCTATCCAACCACTGTAAGCACATGTACCTTCAGTCAAACAATGCTCGCTAATTTTCAATATAATACCTGCTTGTAAGCATTAAAATACAATCCACAGGGCTCCATTACTGAGCTTAGAATTTCCTAACATCTTGGTAGATATAATTTTCTGTAGCTTAGGGAGGTATTCCAGCCAAGCGTTAATATCCAGACCATTATTCTATTATTCCTTATTGAGACAGAGTGAAAGATCCCCCAAAGTAGAAATCCATTTTGAATTAGGTTAAAAGACTAAAAAAGTGAAAAGTTTGTAAGCCAAAGCTGAAGGGAAAACTGCAGGACAGAGATAATGAAGAGACCTGAAGAGACTGATAAACAGAGACTAAAGAAAGGCCAGGACAACCTGACCTAAGAATTCTTTGTGATTAAGAGGAACTAGTGGCAAATGTCACCTGAAGTCCATAAAAATGAATATGTATGAGCCTATTGTAAAACTGTATGCATATGTATGTGGAAGGGAGATAAAAGGAGATCTGAAGTTCTCGGAGATACGCATGCCCTTTTAGGTATCTTCTAGGTACACATGCGTCCAGCGCTGCAATAAAAACACAGACCGTCTCTATACAACTTTTACAAAGTTGTGTAGGTCTCTTCTTTTCTCCGCAAAACATTACTTTTCTACTTCTTATAAAAACTTTCTGCTGACAAGTTTAAGGCTACTGCTTAACTCTAATCACACTTCTGCTGTCTCTGAGGCCTGCCTTTGGTAGCATTCCTTAAACCCTCTGATTTTAAGGACTCCCTCAGGCCCCAGCCCCGCCTGCTGCCCCGGCAGCGCCAGCCGGGCCCGGCGCCGTGGAGCCCCGCCTGGCCTGGCCATTGCTGCTGCCGCCCTCTGGCAGCCGTGCCCTTGGCCGGCAGCGTGCGCCAAGGGCCGGGCTGAGCCCTGCCGGGCCAGCAGCCCGTGTGGCCACAGCGCCGGCAGCGCCGCTGGCAGGGAGCTGTGCCGCCGGCGCCGTGACAGGCTCTGTGTTCACAGGCATGGCCGGGCGGCACCTGAGGGGGCAGCGGCAAGAGCTGCAGCTGATCTGCACTGGTGAGTGAGGGCAGCGGGCTGACAGCGGGGGCTGCCGGAGGAAGCTGCAAGCCCTGCCCCGGCTGCGGAGGGCTCTGCTCCTGTGGGCAGAGCACATGGAGATTTCAGGGCCACGTGGGCCATTCGTGGCCAGGAGCTTTGGGCTGATCCCCTTGCTCCCTGCTCCCTCCTGGCTGTGGCAAGAGCCGGCTGAGATGGCCCTTGCTGGGGGCTCTCCTCAGCTCCTCGCAGATGCAGGATCTTACCGTGATTCTGTTCCTCTCTCTTGCAGCCCTTGAAAACAAAACAAATGATGTCAGCCTTGCCGTCGGAAGCCTGGCAATTCAAACACTGTCCATACTCAAGTCAGGAGAACGGGCTCCCATCTCCAGGTTCCAGTGGCTCCGAAATCACCTGCGCAGGGCATGGAAGACACGGCTTCGTCTGTCACGGCTTGGCTGCCCTGCCGAAGCTCTGTGGAGAGCTGATCCGCGAGGCTCTCTTTGCATGGGCAACCTAAGCCAGCGGAGTTTTGTGTTTTTTTTCTTTAAGATTTTTCTTTTCTTCATTTCAATATTTTATCCCATGTAAATATAGAATGTGTTAAAATACACAGACTCCCAGGATCTTTCTTTTGCTGCCCAGGGTCCGCAAGGGGTTGAGGAGGAGGGGGAAAACAGTGCCTGTGCTCAGCCAGCTGCCCAGGCGTGCAGTGCTGCAGGGGAAATGGCCAGAAGCCCCTTGGCCTTTGGTGGTTCTGCTGAAGCCTTTGTGCTGCCCACAGAGCGGCTGGGCAGGGGCCGCAGCTGCGGGGATCCCTGCCAGAGCGGTGCCTGGAGATGGCCACAAGCCCTGTGCCAGGCAGGAAGCGCCATCCGTGTCCTCCTGCCCGTGTGCTGCTGGCTGCCTTGCTGAGGGCTCCCAGGTGCCCCTGCATGGGGCTGCTCTGGAGCTGCTGTGGGGCAGCTTGGCCGGGCTGGGGCAGCCCCTGAGGGGCTGGGGCGCTGGCAAGCCCTGAGCAATGGGCTGTCAGAGGCCACAAGCAGCCCCCTGGCAGCCGCCTTGTTCCTGCCAGAGTTGACTTGCAAGACGGATCCCGGGCACTCTGCAGCTAACAGCATCAGTGTTGTTGGAAACCCAAATGCAGGGAGGTCTCAGATCCTTGGGCCTGTAAGCCAAAGCTTAGAATTAAACACAGGATTTGTGCTGAGACCTTGAAAAGGGCTTCCAAATTCAGGTGCTACAAGTGAGAATGTGGATTTGTAGTCTAAAGCAGACACCCAAAGCTAAGTGGAGGAAAGTTTAGCATTTTAGAGTTTAAGATCTAGAAAAAATAAAAGTAGTTACAACTGTAAACACCAAGTTTACACTACAGTGCTGTAGTTTTGTGTGTCAGAACAGAATTGGCTGAGAAAGCTTACACTGTAGCACGAGTTCATGAGATGAAATACTGAAGGATTGGGTCAGAAACATAAACAAACTTGTTGGCAATGTTTTATTGGCCAAGAAATCCTTCAAAGTTCTTGTAAGTACAAGTCTTGTGACGTTGTGAGCCATGTAATGGAGATGTGAGCCAAACTCACCCGTCCTGTCTATGCAGAAGAGAAGAAAAAGCAATGGCATCATCTAAAAAACTCAGAGGTCCGCTCTCTAGCTCGTTCCAAATGCCTTCAAATCCCCCACAGTGGGATTTAGCTACCAATAGATGACAGGGACTCTTAGTGCTGGCTCTTTGACTCCAGAGCGGCTGCTTTAGAATCTTTCCCATAACCCTGTGTAGTTATGTGCCAGCAATGGATCATTTGAAGAAACTTTCCCAACTGACTTGCATGGAGGCTTGTTTGAAGGGTATTTGAGGAGAAAGGCTCCTGGAAGAGATCTGCGCTTTGCATTTTGGCCTAGCTGTGTCCCCTGCTGATTGTGAAGTGTGGCATCAGCAGCAGGGCTATCTGGGCTAAAAATATCATCAAGTCACTTGCCCTTGCTCTTTTTGGCCTATAAAAGCTGGACCCACTTTCGGGGCAAATTTGGAGACCTCATCCATGGGTGGAGGGACCAGCTAGGATCTTCCCAGTTGCTGGGAATGGTTCTCCAGGTCCCTGGTGTAAAACGGGGCTGCCCAGCAACTGCGCATCTGCAAGATGATAAACAATTGTCTTGGTTTGAAGAGACAGGTGTCTGCTCAGGAAGGCAGAAGGCTTCTCTGAAATGGAAAATGTAAATTCCCTCCTTTCAAATGATTCTCATTTAAAAATTCAAATGCTCTCAGGGAAAGATATGGGGATAGGACTGAGCCCGCTAAGCCAGGCGGCGTTTGCTGATGCTCTGAGCCCTTCCTAAAGATCCTGTGGGGCTGTCTTAGACACCTGGGGCCAGGCATTCCTTCCAAGCTGGGCCACTCTGGCTGGGCTGGGGGCGACCCCAAGGCGGGAGGCAGTGTGTGCAAGGGCTCTGGGTGGCACGCTGCAGCACGGTCACTGTGCCATGGAACGGAACCTGGTCTCCAAGGCCCCTTTGTGACACGTGGGAAATAGAAGCTTGCCCGGGTGCTGGGAACAGGCAAAGGGGCACAACGGGACAGAGCAGTGCTGTGAGGAGCCCCCGCACAGTGCACTCGTTCCCGTCTGACCCGGAGCTTTTCCACAGCGTTGGTCCTGCAGCTGAGCTCGAGGCCAGAGCACGGGACTCGGTGACCCGCGGCCTTCCGAGGCGTCTGTTCTGCAGCTGCCCTCAAGGGCAGAGTGTGGGACTTGGTGCCCCGGAGCTTTCCCAAAGCATCTCTCCTGCAAGTAGCTCCAGTCAGCGGCATGGAGCAGAGACCCCTGAGAGTGCCCAAGATGGCCTGGGGGGAGGAGGAGCAGGAGGAAGAGGGCCCTGGAGCTTCCCAAGCACAGGAGACTGAGGAGGTGGTGCCATTCCATCCACCGCAGAAGGGTGAGTGCCAGAGCTGGGCTGCAGGGCTGGAGCCTGCAGCCAACTTGGCGCCATGCCATGCCATGCCATGCCATGCCATGCCATGCCATGCCATGCCATGCCATGCCATGCCATGCCATGCCATGCCATGCCATCCCCTGGGGAAATGCCCACGGACAGGCCGGAAGAGGGCCCGGGCAGACACCCCGCAGTGGCCGTGCTCCATCCCCTGGGCCATCCCGGGGCTCTCCCTGCCTGGGCAGCGCAGGGCTGGCCTGTGTTCTCCGGCCTCTCCCGCAGCCCCTCAGCTCTGGCTGCGCTCGCTCTTTGCCAGGTGCAGCCCTGGAGCGCACACAGGAGCAGGAATCGAGCCGTGGCCGCTTCCGCAGCACAGCGCAGGTACCTGCAGCCACCCCCACCTGGGCTGGGCCTGCTGTCCCTGCTCAGCCCGGCACCGTGTGTGCAGCACTGCATGCAACATCCCTGGCTTCCTGCCCTTCTCCTACAGCTCGTTTGCAAATTCACCAAGAGCATTCAGCAGGAAGACACCAACACCATGGGCACTGGGCTCAGAGCACACTCTGAGCTCCTCACACCTAAGACCAGTGCTGCCCTGCTGCATTCGCTCGTGGAGGAGGCTGTTTCCAGGCCAGAACGAGTAAGCAGCCTGGGGCCAGGCTTCAATTCCCCCATGAGTCACCTTGCTTCCCGAGCCACACTTGCTGGTGTCTGGGAGCATTTGAGGCCATGGCAGTGCAGTGGGAAGGGATGCACTTTTCTGGGGAAGCTGGAAACTTTGCTCCATCTGGCAGCTTTCCAGCTCTCCCCATGCCTTCTCCAGGTGCACTACCTCGCTGAGCTGCCTCCCAGCTCTCTGCCATCTCGTAGGCATACCTGCCAGGACAATGCCCATGCCCTGTGCTGCTGCCTGGGCTCAGCCCTGTGCGGCTCCGGGCTCCTGCCGGCCGGCTCCCTGTCACTGCCCTGTGCCTTTCAGGTCCTCGAGTGCCTGGCCTTGAGGGAATGCAGTGACAGTGTTCTAGAGATCATGGCACAGAACCTGCAGAGCGAGCACAGGGCCAGGCGTTACTTGGCACTCAAAAGCGTAGTGCTGCGCAAGAATCCCTTGATGGTGAGAAGGGGGCAGTGGCTGAAGCCGTGCAGGCAGCGTGGGGCTGGGCAACGCACTCGCTTGGCCTTGCCTGGGCTTGGGGCGCTGGGGCAGCTGCTCCCAGCTCTCCTGCCTCTCGCTTCAGCTGCCCCAGTGCTTCGGGACAGGCCTTTGGCCTCTGGGCCCTGCGGCAGCAGGGTGGCCTTTCACAAACTTGTGTTCCACACAGGTTGAAAAAATGTGGAGCCTGAGTGAAAGTCTTGTGGAGCTCCTGCAGGACAATGATAACAACGTGATCAGGATGACCATTCTTCTACTGAGATATGTGCTCCTGGATAATGGTGCCCCAATACCCACTGCCATCGCCCTGCAGCTGGCTGAGGCGCTCCTGCCACTCTTTGACCATGTAAGGCTCTGTGCCCACAGCCACGGCCACTGCCTGCTGCCTGGACACTTGGTGCCCTGTGGAGGTGCAGGCCTGTGCCCTGGGGGCCTGAAGCAGCTGATGCTGAGGTCGTTTGCCCTTCCTTTCATACAGGATGATAGCCAGGTGCAACTCAGCTCCATGTGTGTCTTTCAAGAGATGCTGGAGTTATTAACTGAAGATGGAAGAAAGGCCTTGAAGTCCCATGTGCGCCAGAGCCTGCTCCCACTCTCCTTCCGCTGCCATGATCAGAATCAGATTGTTGCTGAGGTGAGGACTTTTGGCCACCCGCTGTCCTCCTGGGAGGGGGCTGGGCTGCCTCCTGCCCTGGCACCTTGCAGGCTGCAGCCTCCTCCAGGCTGTGGCACTGGGATGCTCCTGTGCCCTGGCCTGTGGGGTCATCTGTGCCTCTCTGCTGCTCTCCAGGCCTCGCGGGAAACACTGCATTGTGCAGCCAGATTCCTAAAGAGGAGGGATATCGAACAAATGCTCCAGGTTGATCAGACCTGGAGATTTGGCGAGGGCCTGGTAAGAGCAGCCGAAAATCCCCAGTCTCAGCCTGGAGAAGGCCCTTGAGGGCGGTGCTCAGTGTGCGGGGCTGGCAGCTGTGGCCCTGCCCGCTGCTGCAGCCAGAGGCCGCGCGGGCTCTTCTCCAGGCTCCCGAAGGGCCCGAGCCGGGCACCCATGGAGCCCCGGCCCTGGCGGGGCTGCGGGCCGGCACCGCGGCTTCCCTGGGCAGCAGCCGGCCCTCTGCCCCCTGCCCTCGGGAGCCCTTGGCCAGCGGCTGCTGGCCGCGCCTCAGGGCTGTGCGGCCAGCGGAGGCCGGGGCTGGGCGCAGGCAGCGCCCGGCCCAGGGGCAGAGCCCGCGCTAAACCTTCCCTCCTGCCGCTCTCTGCAGCTGGCAGAGGACAGGAGCAGAGCGGCCGAGTACCTGCGCCGGGCCCTGCGCTACCTGCAGAGCCCACAGGAGCCCCTGCGAGAGGCGGCCGTCAGGATCATCGGTGAGCCCCGAGCCCGGGCTCCCTCCCCGGCCCGGCCCGGCCCGGCCCGGCTCGTGGCAGCTCGGCCCCAGCCCCGCCTGCTGCCCTGGCAGCGCCAGCCGGGCCCGGCGCCGTGGAGCCCCGCCTGGCTGGGCATTGCTGCTGCCGCCCTCTGGCAGCCGTGCCCTTGGGCGGCAGCGTGCGGCAAGGGCCGGGCTGAGCCCTGCCGGGCCAGCAGCCCGTGTGGCCACAGCGCCGGCAGCGCCGCTGGCAGGGAGCTGTGCCGCCGGCGCCGTGACAGGCTCTGTGTTCACAGGCATGGCCGGGCGGCACCTGAGGGGGCAGCGGCAAGAGCTGCAGCTGATCTGCACTGGTGAGTGAGGGCAGCGGGCTGACAGCGGGGGCTGCCGGGGGGAGCTGCAAGCCCTGCCCCGGCTGCGGAGGGCTCTGCTCCCGGGGGCAGAGCACACTGAGATTTCAGGGCCACGTGGGCCATTGGTGGCCAGCAGCTTCGGGCTGATCCCCTTGGTCTCTTCTCCCTCCTGGCCGTGGCAAGAGCTGGCTGGGATGGCCCTTGCTGGGGGCTCTCCTCAGCTCCCCGCAGATCCAGGATCTGACTGTGGTTCTGTTCCTGTCTCTTGCAGCCCTGGAACGCCTCACGGAGGACATGAACAGTGCCGTGTCACAGCTGGCACTTGAAACACTGCATGTCCTCCGCGCAACAGAGAGTAGGCGATATTCCATCTTCCAGAGGCTGCACGATCAGCTGCGCAGGGCCTTGTCTGTCACGGCTCGGCTGGCTGCACTCAGCCTTGTCTGTCACGGCTCGGCTGGTTGGACTGCTGGAGCTCTGTGAAGAGCTGATCCGCGAGGCTCTCTTTGCTAGGGCAACCTAAGCCAGCGGGACTATTTTTTTTTTTTCTTTAAGATTTTTCTTTTCTTCCTTTCAATATTTATCCCATGTAAATATAGAATGTGTTAAAATACACAGACTCCCAGGATCTTTCTTTTGCTGCCCAGGGTCCGCAAGGGGTCGGGGAGGAGGGGGAAAACGGTGCCTGTGCTCAGCCAGCTGCCCAGGCGTGCAGTGCTGCAGGGGAAATGGCCAGGAGCCCCTTGGCCTTTGGTGGTTCTGCTGAAGCCTTTGTGCTGCCCACAGAGCGGCTGGGCAGGGGCCGCAGCTGCGGGGTCCCTGCCAGAGCGGTGCCTGGAGATGGCCACAAGCCCTGTGCCAGGCAGGAAGCGCCATCCGTGTCCTCCTGCCCGTGTGCTGCTGGCTGCCTTGCTGAGGGCTCCCAGGTGCCCCTGCATGGGGCTGCTCTGCAGCTGCTGTGGGGCTGCGGCGCTGCTGCCGGGCAGCTTGGCCGGGCTGGGGCAGCCCCTGAGGGGCTGGGGCGCTGGCAAGCCCTGAGCAATGGGCTGTCAGAGGCCACAAGCAGCCCCCTGGCAGCCGCCTTGTTCCTGCCAGAGTTGACTTGCAAGATGGATCCCGGGCACTCTGCAGCTAACAGCATCAGTGTTGTTGGAAACCCAAATGCAGGGAGGTCTCAGATCCTTGGTCTTGTCAGACAAGCTGAGAATTAAGCACAGGATTTGATCGGAGACCTTGGAAAGGGCTTCCAAACTTAGGTGCTAGATGCAAAAATGCAGATTTCTAATTTATAGCAGAGACACGGGGTGGAAAGTTTAAGTGGAGGAAAGTTTAGTGTTTTAGAGTCCAAGATCAAGAAGAAATCATAGTAGTTACAATGGTAAACAAGAAGTTTAGGATGCAGTGCTCTAGGTTCGTGTGTCTTAGCATGATTGGCTAAGGAAGCTTACACTGTAACATGATGTGGGAATGCAGGAAATTCCTCTGGCTGCCCTGCAGGACTCGAGACCCTGTCAGAGCGCTCAAAGGCCTTGGCACAGAGCCCAAGACCCCTGTGCCTTTGATCTAGCCCTTGGAAAAAATAATTACCAACTTTGTATGAAGAATGACAAGCCACAAAATTTTAAGTAGAATAATAGTGAATTTATCACAGAGTGGAAAAATAGATTTTGGGGGCTTTTAGAATGGGGCTTCAGTGGGCAAGATGGAGGGATGTGGGCATGTCCAGCCTTTCTCCTTCTTCTTCTTGGCCTCCATCTTCTGCTGTGATGTTGGCACTTTTAGATTGGTTTAGAGTAGAAGCTCAGTGTCTAACGTAGACAATAGGTATTGGAAAGTAATTGTAAATATTGCACACGTAGTTGTTTTTAGTATAAAAAGATAACACCTCCCTGGGGGAGGCAGAGTACCTTAGACTGTCCTGCTGAGCAAACCTCGGCAGGACAGGAGAGCGAATTTTATAGATAAGATGCAATAAACAACCTTGAGACGCAGAAATGAAGAGCTCTGACTCCTTCTTCAACCACCGGGCTGGGAAAAGAGAATTTCTAACTTATCTCGGGGTCACTCTGACCAGCTAGAGACCCCGAGAGCATGAATCCGTAAGACGAAATGGTGAAGGATTGAGTCCAAAATATAAATATCCTTGTTGGCCATGTCTTGTTGGCCAAGAAATCCTTCAAAGCTCTTGTAACTACAAGTTTTGCAGCCCTATGAGCCATGTGGTGGAGATGCGAGCCAAACTCACCCGTCCTGTCTATGCAGAAGAGAAGAAAAAGCAATGGCATCATCTAAAAAACTCAGAGGTCTGCTCTCTAGCTCGTTCCAAATGCCTTCAAATCCCCCACAGTGGGATTTAGCTACCAATAGATGACAGGGACTCTTAGTGCTGGCTCTTTGACTCCAGAGCGGCTGCTTTAGAATCTTTCCCATAACCCTGTGTAGTTATGTGCCAGCAATGGATCATTTGAAGAAACTTTCCCAACTGACTTGCATGGAGGCTTGTTTGAAGGGTGTCTGAGGGGAAACCCTCACAGCAGAGGTCTGGGCTTTGGCCTAGCTGTGTCCCTGCTGATTGTGAAGTGTGCCATCAGCTGCAGGTGTTTCTGGGCTAAAAATTTAATCGAGTTAGTCTGACTTGCTCCTTTTGGCCTATAAAAGCTGGATCCATTTTTGGGGCAAATTTGGAGACCTCATCTCTGGGTAGATAGACGACCTTGGATTTTCCCAATTGCTGAGAATGGTTCCCCAGGTCTCTGGTGCAAAATGGGACTGCCCAGAAAGTGCAGATCTGCAAGATGATAAACAATTTAGGCAATTGGTGATGAATCTTTCTAAATCGCTCTCCTTTCTCTCCTTTTGTGAAATACAAAGCTGTGTTTCGTGTCAGGTACATACAGGCAACGCGTGTATTTGTGATTGCGATATGTGTGGAAACCAACCATGGGACACTTATAAAGACGAATTCTAAAAATAACTGAGGAAAGTAAAGCATGGAAGAAGGTCTTTGAACCTATCCTTTGTTCATAATTAACTTTTATTAGTCTTAAGTTGATTTAGGAGCATTTGAATTAAAGCTTTGAGGATGTTGCTTTTTGACAGGAACTTTCTGCTGGGAGCTAAGCCTCTAAGAGTTTTGCAGTAATAACATTTTGAAGTATAATTTTAGAATATTGCTTGTAGTAAGGATCTTTGAAACTATAGCTATAGAAAATAAAAAAAGGAAACATGCTTACCTCACACCTTGACAAAACAGTGGAAAGCAGCTTGAGAAAGGAATATGAACATCAACTCAAGGACTAATATTTTCGACCAAGGGAAGCTGGACATCACTGTTATGAGATTTATAGTCCTTGCAATCAAAAGGTAAAGACATGTCTGGAATCTGGACCCCACCAGCTGGGAGACTTCTTTCTTTGTTCAGAAGTTGGACCCCCCACTACATGAGATACTCCTTTTCTGGGATACATCCTGAGAAAAACTAAATCACAAAAGTGTATAGAATTGTGATGTTAAAATTGGGAAGAGAAACTGCTGATGAGTAAAAATTGGGAAACAAAACTGCTGAGAGAGCTTATGAGTGCCCCTATAAATACCTGTAAGCCTCAACTATCGGTGTGCAGTTGGAGGGAAAGCTTCCCCCACTGTACCCAGCGCAGTATTGCACATACTCTACCAGAATTATTAATAATTTGATTGCTGCTTGAATATTGGCCTAGTCAAGCTCCTCATTTATAACATTATAGACCTGATTTAGGTGCACTACCTTGCTTGTTTTTGCTTGTCATTAAAACCAAGGGCACAGTTTCATTGAGTGTATCACCTTACATTGTGGTTCTTTCATATTCACAGTAAAGTAAGAACATTATTTCCTGTGATGTGTCCTTTAAATTGCCTCTGTCAATTGGCAGAACACCAGGAGGCTCCTGAGGAGCCGGGGTGCTGGGAATCCCTGAGCAATTGGGTGTCAGAGGGCACAAGCAGCCCCCAGGCAGCCGCCTTGTCCCTGGCACGCGGCTGCTCTGGCGCTTGCCCAGAGCGTCTCCCAGGCCTGCGGCAGAAGCCCTCGAGGCCGGGACACCCCCCCAGCAGGAGGGTGGGGGCACCCCCGAGGTGCCCAGGCTGGGCTGGCTGGGCACAGGGAGGGCAGGGGGCTGCTGCCAGGGCACGGCCGCTGGGCGCTGCCAATGAGGGGCAGGGGGCAGAGGCAGGGCTGGCGGCCAGCCCGGGCCCTGGCGGCTGCCCAGGCCACGGTGCCGTGACCGAGGCCCCCCTGACCCAGAGCTCGGGGCCCGCAGAGCTGCTGCCTCCATGGGCAGGGCGGCCGTGTCTCCTCCAGCAGGGCTGCGGAGTCGCTGCTGCCCCGGCGGCTCTGGAGCCCACAGAAACAGCACCAGAGTGGGCTCAGCAACAGCAGCACCCCGAACGGCGGCACCTGCTCGGCCGAGCATCCGCACCCGCCGGGATGCCAGACGGGGGAGCCCGGGGGCACCATGGCTTTGGCAAAAGGCTCAGCAGAGTTGGCCACAATGGCTCTCTCTTGACTTGCCAGCCTCAC
>WSPJ01000055.1:138041-166455 GCA_009764595.1 Geothlypis trichas
GCGTTTGCTGATGCTCTGAGCCCTTCCTAAAGATCCTGTGGGGCTGCCTTAGACACCTGGGGCCAGGCATTCCTTACCGCCTGGGCCACTTTGGCTGGGCTGGGGGCGGCCCCAGGGCAGGCGGCAGTGTGTGCAAGGGCCCTTGGTGACACGCTGCAGCACGGTCACCGTGACATGGAACGGAACCCGGTGTCCAAGGGCCCTTTGTGACACGTGGGAAATAGAAGCTTGCCCGGGTGCTCGGAGTACACAACGGGGCACAACGGGACAGAGAGGTGCCGTGAGGAGCCCCCGCAGAGCACGCTCGTTCGTGTCCCACTCGGAGCTTGTCCGAGGCGTTGTTCCTTTAGCTGAGCTCGAGGCCAGACCACAGGACTTGCTGACCCGTGGTCTCCCCGAGGCTTCTCTTTTACAGCTGCCCTTGAGGGCAGAGTGTGGCACTTGGTGCCCTGGAGTTTTTGAAGACATCTCTCCTGCAAGCAGCTCCAGTCACTGACATGGAGCAGAGAGCCCTGACAGTGCTCAAGATGGCCTGGGTGGAGGAGGAGGAAGAAGGCCCTGGAGCTGCCCCAGCACTGGAGACCGAGGAGGTGGTGCAGTTCCAGCTGCCACAGCGGGGTGAGTAGCAGAGCTGGGCTGCAGGAATGGTGCCTGCAACCAGCTAGGCCCCATGCCATGCCATGCCATGCCATGCCATGCCATGCCATGCCATGCCATGCCATGCCATGCCATGCCATGCCATGCCATGCCATGCCATGCCATGCCATCCCCTGGGGACATGCCCACGGACAGGCCGGAAGAGGGCCCGGGCAGACACCCCGCAGTGGCCGTGCTCCATCCCCTGGGCCATCCCGGGGCTCTCCCTGCCTGGGCAGCGCAGGGCTGGCCTGTGTTCTCCGGCCTCTCCCGCAGCCCCTCAGCTCTGGCTGCGCTCGCTCTTTGCCAGATGCAGCCCTGGAGCGCACACAGGAGCAGGAACTCGGCCGTGGCCGCTTCCGCAGCACAGCGCAGGTACCTGCAGCCACCCCCACCTGGGCTGGGCCTGCTGTCCCTGCTCAGCCCAGCACCGTGTGTGCAGCACTGCATGCAACATCCCCGGCTTCCTGCCCTTCCTCCTACAGCTCGTTTGCAAATTCACCAAGAGCATTCAGCAGGAAGACACCAACACCATGGGCACTGGGCTCAGAGCACACTCTGAGCTCCTCACACGTAAGACCAGTGCTGCCCTGCTGCATTCGCTCGTGGAGGAGGCTGTTTCCAGGCCAGAACAAGTAAGCAGCCTGGGGCCAGGCTTCAATTCCCCCATGAGTCACCTTGCTTCCCAAGCCACACTTGCTGGTGTCTGGGAGCATTTGAGGCCATGGCAGTGCAGTGGGAAGGGATGCACTTTTCTGGGGAAGCTGGAAACTTTGCTCCATCTGGCAGATTTCCAGGTCTCCCCGTGCCTTCTCCAGGTGCACTACCTCGCTGAGCTGCCTCCCAGCTCTCTGCCCTCTCGTAGGCACAGCTGCCAGGACAGTGCCCGTGCCCTGTGCTGCTGCCTGGGCCCAGCCCTGTGCGGTCTCGGGCTCCTGCCGGCCGGCTCCCTGTCACTGCCCTGTGCCTTTCAGGTCCTCGAGTGCCTGGACTTGAGGGAATGCAGTGACAGTGTTCTGGAGATCATGGCACAGAACCTGCAGAGCGAGCACAGGGCCAGGCGTTACTTGGCACTCAGAAGCGTAGTGCTGGGCAAGAATCCCTGGATGGTGAGAAGGGGGCAGTGGCTGAAGCCGTGCAGGCAGCGTGGGGCTGGGCAACGCACTCGCTTGGCCTTGCCTGGGCTTGGGGCGCTGGGGCAGCTGCTCCCAGCTCTCCTGCCTCCCGCTTCAGCTGCCCCAGTGCTTCGGGACGGGCCTTTGGCCTCTGGGCCCTGCGGCAGCAGGGTGGCCTTTCACAAACTTGTGTTCCACACAGGTTGAAAAAATGTGGAGCCTGAGTGAAAGTCTTGTAGAGCTCCTGCAGGACAATGATAGCAACGTGATCAGGATGACCATTCTTCTACTCAGATATGTGCTCCTGGATAATGGTGCCCCAATACCCACCCCCATCGCCCTGCAGCTGGCTGAGGCGCTCCTGCCACTCTTTGACCATGTAAGGCTCTGTGCCCACAGCCACGGCCACTGGCTGCTGCCCGGACACTTGGTGCCCTGTGGAGATGCAGGCCTGTGCCCTGGGGGCCTGAAGCAGCTGATGCTGAGGTCGTTTGCCCTTCCTTTCATACAGGATGATAGCCAGGTGCAACTCAGCTCCATGTGTGTCTTTCAAGAGATGCTGGAGTTATTAACCGAAGATGGAAGAAAGGCCTTGAAGTCCCATGTGCGCCAGAGCCTGCTCCCACTCTCCTTCCGCTGCCATGATGAGAATCAGATTGTTGCTGAGGTGAGGACTTGTGGCCACCCGCTGTCCTCCTGGGAGGGGGCTGGGCTGCCTCCTGCCCTGGCACCTTGCAGGCTGCAGCCTCCTCCAGGCAGTGGCACTGGGATGCTCCTGTGCTCTGGCCTGTGGGGCCATCTGTGCCTCTCTGCTGCTCTCCAGGCCTCCCGGGAAACACTGCATTCTGCAGCCAGATTCCTAAAGAGGAGGGATATCGAACAAATGCTCCAGGTGGATCAGACCTGGAGATTTGGCGAGGGCCTGGTAAGAGCAGCCGAGAATCCCCAGTCTCAGCCTGGAGAAGGCCCCTGAGGGAGGTGCTCAGTGTGCGGGGCTGGCAGCTGTGCCCCTGCCCGCTGCTGCAGCCAGAGGCCGCGCGGGCTCTTCTCCAGGCTCCTGCAGGCCCGAGCCGGGTGCCCATGGAGCCCCGGCCCGGCGGGGCTGCGGGCCGGCACCGCGGCTCCCCGGGCAGCAGCTGGGCCTCTGCCCCCTGCCATCAGGAGCCCTTGGCCAGCGGCTGCTGGCCGCGCCTCAGGGCTGTGCGGCCAGGAGAGTTCAGGGCTGGGTGCAGGCAGCGGCCGGCCCAGGGGCTGAGCCCGCGCCAACCCTTCCCTCCTGCCGCTCTCTGCAGCTGGCAGAGGACAGGAGCAGCGTGGCCGAGCACCTGCGCCGGGCCCTGCCCTACCTGCAGAGCCCACAGGAGCCCCTGCGAGAGGCGGCCGTCAGGTTCATGGGTGAGCTCCGAGCCCGGGCTCCCTCCCCGCCCCCCGGCCCGGCCCGGCCCGCCGCAGCTCGGCCCCAGCCCCGCCTGCTGCCCCTGCAGCGCCAGCCGGGCCCTGCGCCGTGGAGCCCCGCCTGGCCTGGCCATTGCTGCTGCCGCCCTCTGGCAGCCGTGCCTCTTGGGCGGCAGCGTGCGGAAAGGGCCGGGCTGAGCCCTGCCGGGCCAGCAGCCCGTGTGGCCACAGCGCCGGCAGCGCCACTGGCATGGAGCTGTGCCGCCGGCGCCGTGACAGGCTCTGTGTTCACAGGCATGACCGGGCAGCACCTGAGGGGGCAGCAGCAAGAGCTGCAGCTGATCTGCACTGGTGAGTGAGGGCAGCGGGCTGAGCGCGGGGACTGCCGGGGGGAGCTGCAAGCCCTGCCCCGGCTGCGGAGGGCTCTGCTCCCGTGGGCAGAGCACACTGAAATTTCAGGGCCACATGGGCCATTCGTGGCCTGCAGCTTCGAGCTGATCCCCTTGGTCCCGTCTCCCTCCTGGCCATGGCAAGAGCCAGCTGGGATGGCCCTGGCAGGAGGCTCTCCTCAGCTCCCCGCAGATCCGGAACCTGACCTTGGCTCTGTTCCTCTCTCTTGCAGCCCTGGAAGAAATGTCATATGATAGCAATCCTGCCATCAGAAATCTGTCAGCTGAAGCTGGATTCGTTCTCCGGGCTGTACAGAGAGCTCCCTACTCCACATGGCGTAAGCTGCGAGATCAGTTCCGCAGTGCATGGAAGAAACGGCCTCGTCTCTGCAGCAGAGCCTTCCTGTGCTGCTGGAGCTCTCTGGAGAGATGATCTGGAAGACTCTGTCTGCTGGGATCACTTGAACCAGCAGGGATTTTGTTTTTCTTCAAGATTTTTTTTTTCATTTTCTCATTTTACTTTTGTATGTAAATAAATAATCTGTACAGTAGACAGACTCCCAGGATCTTTTCCTTGCCACGATCGGCAGGGCTTAGGGGAGGAGGATGAAAAGGGTGCCTGTGCTCAGCCAGCTGCCCAGGCGTGCAGTGCTGCAGGGGAAATGGCCAGAAGCCCCTTGGCCTTTGGTGGTTCTGCTGAAGCCTTTGTGCTGCCCACAGAGCGGCTGGGCAGGGGCCGCAGCTGCGGGGATCCCTGCCAGAGCGGTGCCTGGAGATGGCCACAAGCCCTGTGCCAGGCAGGAAGCGCCATCCGTGTCCTCCTGCCCGTGTGCTGCTGGCTGCCTTGCTGAGGGCTCCCAGGTGCCCCTGCATGGGGCTGCTCTGGCAGCTGCCTGTGGGGCTGCGGCGCTGCTGCTGCCGGGCAGCTTGGCCGGGCTGGGGCAGCCCCTGAGGGGCTGGGGCGCTGGCAAGCCCTGAGCAATGGGCTGTCAGAGGCCACAAGCAGCCCCCTGGCAGCCGCCTTGCTCCTGCCAGAGTTGACTTGCAAGAGGGATCCCGGGCACTCTGCACCTAACAGCATCCGGGTTGTTGGAAACCCAAATGCAGGGAGGTCTCAGATCTTTGGTCCTGGAAGCCAAGGCTTTGAATTAAACACAGGATTTGAGCTCAGACCTTGGAAAGGGCTTCCAAACTTAGGTGCTAGAAGTGAGAATGTGGATTTCTAATACAAAGCACAGGCATATTAAGCTAAATGGAGTAAAGTTTAGCGTTTTAGAATTTAAGATGTAGATAAAATAAAAGTAGTTTTAAAGGTAAACACAAAGGTCCGAATGCAGTGCTTTGGGTTTGAGTGTCATAAACTACTAATTGCCTAAGAAAGCTTACACTGTAGCATGAGTCCATGAGATGAAATATTGAAGGATTTGGTCAGAAACATACATATCCTTGTTGGCAATGCTTTATTGGCCAATAAATCCTTAAAATGTCTTATAACTAGAAGTCTTGTGACCTTCTGAGCCTTGTGGTGGAGATGTGAGCCAAACTCATCCTTCCTATCTCTGTAGAAGAAAAAGAAATGGCATCATCTAAAAAACTCAGAGGTCTGGTCTCTAACTTGTTCCAAACTCTTTCAAATCCCCCTAAGTGTGATTTAGGTACAAATAGATGACAAGGACTCCTAATGCTGGCTCTTTGCATCCAAACCAGCTGTTTTAGAATCTTTCCCATAACCCTGTGTAGTTATGTGCCAGCAATGGATCACTTGAAGAAACTTTCCCAACTGACTTGCATGAATGGTTTGTTTGAAGGGTATTTGAGGGGAAACCCTCCCCGCAGAGCTCTGGGCTTAGGCCTAGCTGTGTCTCTGCTGATTGTGAAGTGTGCCATGAACTGCAGGTGTTTCTGGGCTAAAAATAGAATTGAGTCATGTTGACTTGCTCTTTTTGGCCTATAAAAGCTGGATCCACTTTCAGGGCAAATTTGGAGACCTCGTCTCTGGGTAAATGGATGACCTAGGATTTTCCCAATTGCTGGGAATGGTTCCCCAGGTCCTTGGTGTAAAATCGGGCTGCCCAGCAAGTGCAGATCTGCAAGATGATAAACAATTTAGGCAATTGGTGATGCATCTTTCTAAATCACTCTCTTTTCTCTCTTATAGTACTGATTTAGGTGCACTATCTTGCTTGTTTTGCTTGTCACTAAAACCAAGGCACACATTGTTTAGTTGGATGTATCATCCTTACATTATGTGTTCCTTCATATTCACAGTAAAAGAAGAACATTATTTCCAGTGGTGTGTCCTTTAAATCGCCTCTGTCAATTGGCAGAACACCAGGAGGCTCCTGAGGAGCCGGGGTGCTGGGAAGCCCTGAGCAATTGGGTGTCAGAGGGCACAAGCAGCCCCCAGGCAGCCGCCTTGTCCCTGGCACGCGGCTGCTCTGGCGCTTGCCCAGAGCGTCTCCCAGGCCTGCGGCAGAAGCCCTCGAGGCCGGGACACCCCCCCAGCAGGAGGGTGGGGGCACCCCCGAGGTGCCCAGGCTGGGCTGGCTGGGCACAGGGAGGGCAAAGCTCCCCTGCTGGGGCATGGGATGAGGGAGTGGGAAGTAAGAGAACCTGAGATTTTACCCCTAAATGATCTGTCTTTGCCCTAACATTTACCTCAAGTTTTGTCACAAAATGATCTCTATGTGCCCTCTAGAATTTATTCAGACTTTGCCTCAAAAGCAATTTTTTCTCCTGGAGATCACCTCAGATTTTCCTGCTCAAACATCCACTACATGTACTCGACAGATCACCTCCAATTTCATTATTCTCATAGTCTAGTGATTACCTGAACTTCAAAGCCCAAATGTGCATTCCGTGCCCTACAGGTGACACCAGGTAATTCCAGCATTCCTGTGCTATGAAGTTCTGTCCCTGTCAGCTACTGCAGCTTTACCCCTGGCAAAGTGAAACACTCCCTGGCACTGAGGCAACCCTGGCCCATGCTCCTCGGTGTGTATGAGCGCAGGGCAGCCCCGGGACAGCTCCCCCAGGGCTTCTGCAAGGCCGCCCGGCGCCCGGCCCCGCGGGGCGGCCCCAGCGGGTTCGAGCTGCCGCCCGCGGCTGAGGGGAGCGGCGGGGCGGGGCCGCCCGCGCCTGGGCGGGAAACGCTCCCTGCGGCTGAGGGGAGCGGGCGGCGGCGGCGCAGCGGGGACCGGCCCGGCCCTGCCGTGTCCCTCAGGGCGAGCCCACGGCCCCTCAGCGGCCCCGGCGTCCCTTCAGCCAGCGGCATGTGCGCTCAGCCACACGCGGCGTGCCCGTGTCCCCCTCGAGTGACGCTCACGTTCCCTCAGTGCCACCGCCGTACCCTGAGGGACACGACAGACACCCGCCTCCCCTCAGGGACTCTCACTGGCCTCAGTGGCATGCAGGGCATCTGCATCCCATTCAGAGCCCGTCATGACGCCTCAGCGACACACGGGGCATCTGCCTTCCCTTCAGTGACACAGAAGGCACCTGCAATCTGCTGGGGAAGCCTCAAGTCTGCTCGGTGACCCGTGCGTGCCCTCAGCATTGGGACACCCACCTTTCCATCAGTGCCCCTTACGTCCCATCAGCAAATCAAGAGGCACCAGCCATCCTGTAGGTGACTCAGAGCGAGTGCAGTGGGTCATGGTGGCCAGGGGCCAGCAGCAGGCAGAAATCCATCAGGGCTAGGGAAAAGGCTCTGCTCTGCTTACAGCATGGGCTGAGGGCCGGGAGAGCTCCATTTCCCCCTTGAGATGTTGGAGACAGGGCCTTTCACCCTCCTTATAGGGCTGCCCCTCTCTGCAGGCAGCCAAAGGAGCCAGACAGCAAAAGGCCGAGGACAGCAAAGCAAAGAGCCAGCCCTGCACACAGGGAGGTGGCCCAGTGCAAAGCCAGCGTGGCACCCTGAAGGAGCCCGCCACACTCTCATGTGTCCCTGCCCTGGGAATGCCAGGAATGCCCTTCTTCCAGAGGGCTTTTCTGTGGCCCCTCTGGGCTCAAAGCTGCTGCTCTTCTGGCTCATTGGGACCTAAAGCCACAGAGCTTGGCCTCTCCCATGGCAACAGAAACAAGATTCGGCAAGCAGGCAGTGGAGCTCAATGCCTAAGGCTAAGGGGCCGGGGGCTCCAGTCTGGAGCACAGGGAGGGCACACGCCCAGCCCCAAAACACCTGGCCTCACAGCCCTGAAAGGCCAGGACCAGGGTTCCACGCCTCGTTCCAGGGGGTCCCTCACACCACCCACTGAGGAAGCGCCAGAGCAGCTGGCTGTCAGGAACAAGGCGGCTGCCAGGGGGCTGCTTGTGGCCTCTGACAGCCCATTGCTCAGGGCTTGCCAGCGCCCCAGCCCCTCAGGGGCTGCCCCAGCCCGGCCAAGCTGCCCGGCAGCAGCGCCGCAGCCCCACAGCAGCTCCAGAGCAGACCCATCCATGGCTCATGGGCCAAAGCCTGTTGTTCAAAGGATCCAAGAGGAACTCCAAGAGTGCCCCCAGCTGTGGCCGCAGCGCTGCCCAGCACAGGGCCATGCTCACTGCACTGCTCCTGCTGCCCCACTGCTGCTGACATAGGCCACCATGCCCTTGGCCTTCTTGGCTACCTGGCCACACGCTGCCTCATCTTCAGCTGCTCAAGGTCGGCAGCACCCCTGCCTGCTTCTGGGCTATGCAGCTCTCCAGGCACGGAGTTGCCTGCTTGACTTCAAATATAGCATCCACCAGTTCAAAATGGCCTTCTTGTTCTACAACTGCATCTTCTAATGAGATGGCATTAAATTTAGACGAATAGAGTGTTTTTATCCAGAGAGCAAGAAAAACAGTCAGAAACACACAAGGCACCTTGACAGTATCTCTGTAAGAATGTCATTGTCCTGTGAAAGTCAATAGTGGATGGTGGTTTTGCACTGCAGATAATCACTTCCGAGCAAAACTCATTCCAGGAAGGGACAACAGCTTCTGCCTCTTGATGGATACCCAGTGTCGCCACCAATGGCTCCAGGTGCTTCTACCAGCTGCCACCTTTTGGCAGAAAAGATCGCATAGACATCGATGTTGAGGAATGGCTACGTTACAGAGATCATGTTGATATGCTCTGGTTTGCTGACCAAGGGGTGGAAAAGTATTGAAACCAGCTAATCTAGTCCATACACCTGCAAGGACATGGTGGCCTTGAAGCATACGCTGTATTCTGATAGCAAAGATGCTGTAGTGGAAAGAGACATGAGAAGAGGTACCTGTACTGTCTAAGGTATGAGGAAGAACTGATATTATAGTAAAACCAATAACCTGTTTAGTTTACAGAATATGCCTGAGCTTATTACTTATTGTGCATAAATATCTGATAGTATTATCAATAAACAAAGCTTGCTGATCCTCACATTCAGCGTCCCGAGTTTTACCTATGCCGCGACACACCGAGGCACGCTGGCTTTGCCTGTCCCCTGGCAGAGATGTCCCCCGCGGCCACAGGTCTCTGTGGCAGGAGACAGGCAGCAGCATTGGCAGGCCTTGGCCATGGCAAATCTCCTTTGGCAGGGAGAGCTCTTCCACAGCTGCTGCTGCCAGCGCTGCCCAGGGACAGAGCAGCACTGGTGCTCTGGGCCACACGTCCGGTGTCTGTGTCACGCCCCTGCGAGTGTGCCGGCCACCCAGCACCGGGACTGGTCCCAAAGAGGCCGTGGCAGGGCCTGTGGAAGGCCCCAGTGCCCTTCCTGCTGTGCTGCGTTGGCAGCTGTGGCAGCTCATTCTGCTGCCCTGAGCAGGCAGAGCAGAGGAGCAGCTGCTTCTTGTTTGGGCCGTTGCTAAAGTTCCTGCTGGGCTGTGTCTTCAACACTTGGGGCAGGTCTTGCCTGCAAGCTGGGGCAGCAACAGCTGGGGCAAGGTGGGGTGGGGATGTCCCCAGGGCACGTGGAGGTGTGTCCTGGGGGTCTCTGTGACACAGTGCACCGTGGTCACCGTGGGATGGAAAGGGACAGAGTGTGCAAGGGTGACCCTTTGTGACGCGTCGTGACGTAGGTGCTGGCGGCGCCACGGCCACACCACAGTGCTCGGTGCACGCAACGGGACAGGATGGGACAGAGCAGTGCTGTGAGGAGCCCCCCCACAGCCAACTCGTTCCTTGCTGACCCGGAGCTTTTCCGAGGCATTCCCTGTGCAGGTGACCTCAAGGCCAGGCTGCGGGACTCGGTGACGTGGAACATTTCCGAAGCATCTGCCATCCCTGCGGCCAATGTCCTCGAGGACAGACTGCGGGACTTCTTGTCCTGTAGCCTTCCCGAGGCTCCTCTGTTGCAGGTGCCTTCAAGGCACAACTCTAGCACTTGCTCATCTTCATCTCTTCTGAGGTGCCTCTGCTTCAGCAAGAACTCCTAACTCCAAAGAGTGACATGGAGCAGAGACCCCCCAGCGTGCCCAAGCTGGCCTGGCTGGAGGAGGAAGAGGCTGGAGCTACCTCAGCACAGCAGCCTGAAAAACTGGAGCAGTTCCAGCTGCTGCAGGAGCGTGAGTGTCTGAGCTGGGCCTCAGGGCTGCTGCCTGTAGCCAGCTTGGCCCCATCCCATCCCATCCCATCCCATCCCATCCCATCCCATCCCATCCCATCCCATCCCATCCCATCCCATCCCATCCCATCCCATCCCATCCCATCCCATCCCTGTCCTGTCCATGGATAGGAGAGAAACTGGGCTGGAGCAGCTGGCAGCTGCGCTCCATACCCCGGGGCATCCTGTGGCCCTCCCTGCCCAGGCAGCACAGGGCTGGGCTGTGTTCTCTGGCCTCTCCCGCAGCCCCTCAGCTCTGGCTGCGCTCGCTCTTTGCCAGATGCAGCCAAGGAGCGGACAGAGGAACAGGAAGCCGCCTGTGGCCACTTCGGCAGAACGGCGCAGGTACCTGCAGCCATCCCTGTGGGAATCCTAAAAATTAGTGGGTTTAAAGAAAGTTAGGAAAAAGGCAGGCCTCTGACAGGAAAGACAGTGAAATGCTAAAGCAGCAGAAAAATTAGTAATGTAGACGTGAGAAATAGAAAAATCGGCCTATGTTAGGGGCTGCCTTTGGTGGTAACAAGTTTACTTAATGTATATCTTTTGAAGGTTAAGTTTGAATAGAGCCTTGTGCCTTGTTTCTTAAGAACAAGCTATTGTGTTTGAAAGTAGGCCGCGATTGTTTTAACCAAAGCTACATGTGCTTGAAATGATTGGATAGAAGTATTGTCAATATTCTTGTAATCTATGTGTGATTGGCTGAAACGCAGATGGAAATGGCTTTATGATATGCTGTAATATTACGTCTCTTTGGCATTCTGCTTGATTCAGTGAGTTGGTTGCATCTGTTGTCTCCATTGTTGTAACAATGTGCTGAGACTGATGCTTGAATAAACCTCTCACACACTGAACAAGGGGTGTCCCATCCTGTTCGTGCTCTGTAAATAGTTTTGCCAGGGCAAGGCCTTGCAGTGTCACAACAGACCATTGCTTTCATTGAGCCTCACAGTGTCACTGTGGTCCCCTTGGCTCCACAAGGCTAAGTGCCTTAAGTGCCACTATGGCCCTTTGGTTTCACAAGACCTCAAAGTGTAAAAATGGCCTCCATGGTTCCATGAAGCCCTGCTGTGTCACAATGGATCTTTGGCTCCATGAGGCCGCAGAGTGTCACAATGGTATCCTTGGTTCCACTGGACCCTTCATCCCATGGAGACCCACAGTGTTCACTATAGTTTCCTTGATTCCATGAGGCCCTGCCATTCTGTAATGCCCCCTTGGTTCCAGTGGGTCCCAAAGTGTCAGAACAGTCTCCATTGTTCCTTGAGGCCCCACAAAGTCACCATCATTCATTTGGTTCCACAGGGCCCCACAGTGTAACAATGGACTCTTGGTTCCATAAGGTTTCTCAATCACAATGGTCTCCTTGGATCTGCAGTGTCACAGTGGCCCCTTGGCTCCATGTGGCCATGCTGTGTCACAGTGGCTCATGGTCCCATGAGGCCACACAGTTTAAAAATGGACCCTTGGTTCCATGAGACCTTGCTGTGTCACAGTGGACTTCTGGTTCCATGAGCTTTCACACTGCCAGCAGCAGTCTCCTTGGTTCTGCAGTGTAACCATGGTTCCTTTGTTCCATGAGGTTCTGTAGTAGAACATGGTCCCCTTGGTTCTGTGAGATTCTACAGTGTCACAATGGACCCATTTTTCCACAAGGCCTTGCTGTGTCACAATGGCCCCTTGATTCCATGAGGTTTCACAGAAGAACACGGTCACCTTGGTTCCGTGAGGTTCTGCTGTGTCACAATGGACCCATGGTTCCAAGAGTTTTCTCAGAGTCACAATGATATCCTTGGAGCTGCAGTATCACAATGGACCATTGGTTCAATGTGGCTCTATTGTGCCAAAATGGATTTTGATTCCATGGGCTTCTGCTGTGTTACAATGGCCCCTTTGTTCCATGAGTTTGCTCAGTGTCACAGTTGACTCCTTGGTTCTGTGAGGCGCCGCTATCACCAAATATCTGAAATACCAGAATAAGTCTTGTTATCAGTAATTTGCTATTTAACAGGGTATCATTTATTCAGACCTAAAATCTAGTGAGGGATAACTACAACATTATGTGGACATGTAATTCTACCACTGTGACTAAATGTGTATTACAATTTACCCATTACCATAAAACCCAACCCAACTTCCCACATTCAGTCCTTCTTTTTTCTGCCATTACAGTCTTGAACCAGATGTCTTCTTGTCTTCCAACCAACCTTGCTGAGAAAGCAGCCCCTGTGTGCCTTGTTCCTGTGCTACAAGTTACAGGCACAGTATAAATGAAATTAACCCTTTTTGGTATCAAGGTCAAGGCTTTGTGTGGGTAAGCAGAGGCAGGCAGGAGGCAGAGCTGTCAGCAAAGGAAGGGCCCAGCCAGGTGGGGCAGCCGGGGGATGCCAACAGCCTGCAGGGAAAGAGACACAGGGCAGGGACACCATAGGACAGCCTGGGCTGCACAGGGCACAGGGATGGGCAGCAGCTGCAAGACAGCCCTGACAGAGCCAACTTAGAGTGTGAGGTCACAGATTGGGCTATGACATCCCAGAGTTTGTGGGGAGATGTCATTGAGAAGCTACAGCATCATAGAGAGGATTCTGTGACATCACAGAGCAGGCTGTGACATCATGGTAAGGCTGTATGACATCACAGAATGGTCCATGAGGTCAAAGTATGTGCTATGAAATAACAGTGGCAGTATGACATCACAGAGAGGGTTTTGTGACATCACTGAGGGGGTTGTGACATCACAGAATTGACTGCGACATCATAGAGTAAGATGAGGAGCCATAGAGAAGACGACTCCACCATCATAGATTGTGGCTCTGTGACATCAGAGAGTGGGTTTTGACATCACTTGGTGGCTGTTTAACATCGTAGAGCAGGCTGTGACATCACAGAACAGACAGTGACATCACAGAACAGACAGTGACATCACAGAACAGACAGTGACATCTCATGGTGATTTTTTCACATCACAGAGTCATCTGTGACGTCACAGCGCAGCTGTATGACATCACACAGTGACATCCCAGAGTTGTGGGATGTCACACTGTGACATCACAAGAGTGCTGTGTAACATCCCAGAGCGGTCTTTGACATCTCAGGGAGCCAGTGTGACATCCCAGGGTAGTGTGGCATCCCAGATTGCTGTGTGACATCACAGGGGCTGTGTGACATCACAGGGGCTGTGTGAGGTCACTGGGGAGGTCACTCTGCCCCGGCCCCCCTCACAGCTCCCCCAGAGCAATCCAACCCTGCTCGTGCACAGCGGGGTCCCCTGTCCTCCCGGGTCCCCCCGCCCCCGGCCCCGCAGCCTCCCCCAGAGGATGTTCCACGAGATCGACCCCAGAGCCTGACACAGGTGGACGGGGGCCGGGGCCCTGGGGGTGGCACAGGGGGACAGGGGACCCCCCGGCGAGCGTCCCCGTGTTTCCCAGGGCCAGAGCCTGGCCAGGGCTCCTTCACCCTGCTACCAACGAGGCCTTGAGAGCGCTGAAAAAATCTCCAGCAAGGGATCAGCAAAAAACCAGATTGAATATTAAGGGACAGCAGCACAAAGTTCCTTGGCAGAGTCACTCTGCTCCTGACTGGACGCTTCAAGCACAACAAGGAAACAAGCAACAAACAAAAGCCAAACAGAATCCAGGCAATCAAACGCAGAAAATGAACTGAGAATTGTCCCTGTGTGTTTGTGTGACAAAGACAACGAGGGCAAGGATGAAAGGAATACGGCCTAAAAGCTTAAACAGAGCTCAAACTTACCAGGGCTTAACTTAGACCTTAACCTTTACAGACACCTTAAACATCAGAGTTTAGCAAAAGAACAACACTTAA
This sequence comes from Geothlypis trichas, assembly GCA_009764595.1. NCBI lineage: Eukaryota > Metazoa > Chordata > Aves > Passeriformes > Parulidae > Geothlypis > Geothlypis trichas. The sequence goes on from WSPJ01000055.1 coordinate 151,941, forward strand.
CAGTATTTAACCTAGCATAAAATCTATGACGTCACAATTTAACGGAAGAATAACACTTAACAATCCCTAACTTAGCTAATAACTTAAATTAAATTTAACAACTTAGCAAAAGAATATCTCTTAGCTGCATTCAACTTAGCTTAGACATCATGACTTGACCTTACTTATCGATATCTGGACATCTGACTGACTCAGCTATCCAAGGCACTCAGACCCCTCAGAGAGCAGCATTTCTGCCCCATTTCCCCAGCACAGGCACTCCTGTGGGCACACAGACACAAAGAGTCAGTGCAAGACAGCTGTGAGAAATTCCCCTGAGGGCAGGAAATGCTCCCTGCGGATCCTTTGGCATCTCCCCAGCAGGTGAAGGGTTGAGCCTGGAGGAGTGGGGGGATCGGCCCAGGCTCTGTGGTTGTTGGGGATCCCCAAGTGCAGCAAATGGGAGAGTTCCCGGCTGGGAGAGGCCCCACTCAGAGGGAGTGGCTGCCCAGGAGAGCTCCAAGGGCTCCTTTTGGAGTGCTGTGTGCAGGGCCCCAAGAGAGGGGCTTCAGTCCCAGCCATGGTTCATCCTGGCCGCACTGGGCACCAACAGCTTTCTTTGGCAGTGTGAGAACAGGGATGTTGTGCCACTGAGGGAACAAAAACAGTTCCCAGGACTGCTGCTAAAGGAACCAGGAGCTGGTTGGGCAGCAGCAGTGGCTGGAGCAGACAGTGTTTGTGATGAGCTGCAGAGGAGCTGAGCCCAGGGGCTGTTGGCCCAGGCCGAGCCCCAAGGAGCATTTCTCAGCTGGCAGGGCGGCCTGAGAAGGGGAGGGGGGAATGCAGCAGCACAGGGCCATGGAACCAAGGGACCATTGTGACACTGTGGGGCCCTGTGACAGCAAGGGACCATTGTGACACCGTGGGGCCTCATGGAATCATGGAGAGCACTGTGACATTACTGGGCCTCATGGAACCAAGGGGACTGTACTGATGCTGTGTGGGCCCATGGAATGTAGGGATCATTGTGACACTGAGAGGCCCCATCAAACCAAGGGGCCATTGTGACGCTGCGGGGCCTCCTGGAATCGTGGAGACCATTATGACACTTTGGGGTGTCATGGAAAAAATGGACCATCATGACACTGTGGGATCCCATGGAGCCAAAGATCCATTGTGACATTTCAAGGCCTCATGGAACTATGGACAGACCATTAAGACACTTCACAGCTTCATGGAACCAAAGGGCCTTTGTGACACGGTGTGGCACCATGGCACCAAGGAGACCATTGTAATACTAAGGGGACTCATGGGATCATGGAGACCATTGTGACACTATGAGGCCCCATGGAATAAGCAAAGGAATAAGCACTGTGAGGCCTCATGGAAACCAGTGAGACCATTGTGACCCTGGGGTACCTACAGAACCAAGAGGACCATTGTGATACTGAGAGGTCTCATGAAACCAAGAGGCCTTTGTGACACTTCAGGGCTCCATGGAATCAAAGGTCCATTATGGCACTGCAGGGCTCATCGAAGAGAGGAGTCACATGACATTGTGGGCCTGGGGAACCATGGAGACCATTGTCACGCTGAAAGGGCCTTATGAAACGTAGGAGCCACTGTGACACTGCTAGACCCCACAGAACCAAGGGTCCATTGTGACATTGCTGGACCCTATGGAATCAAGGCACTGTTGTGACACTGTGGGGCCCCATAAAAGCAAGGAAACATGGAACAAGTCTGGCTGTTTTGACCTCCCATGGACTTCCAGACTCATCCAACTGATCTTGGCAGGTTGAGGGTCTCTTCTCATCTGCTGCTGAAACACTGAGGCTCTGTGCTTTCCTTCCTATGGAAAAGAACTGTTATTCTTTCCAGGCACCCATTTCCAGAACTGGGATTTCACCTCCAAATTTCCTTATATGTAGGGATTGTTCCAATAAGAATATTGCCAGGACAAGTCTGTCTGGCAGTAATTTTATGAGGCACACTTCTCATCTGTCCCCAAAACATTGGGGAAGGCTCCATGCTTTCCTTCCTCTGAAAAAGAACTGTCCTGCTTCTCCAGGTGCCCATGGCAGAGACTGGGCTTCCACCTCCAAAATTCCCTAATCCAAGGACTGTTCCCAGACAAAATTTGCCATTTCTTACAAATCAGTCTGGGCTTGGCCTTGTGAGGTTCTCACCTGCCTTCCAAACACAGGGGCTCTGTGCTTTCCTTCCTATGTAAAAGAACTGTTCTTCTAGTCCAGGTGCCTATGGCCAAATGTGGATTCCACCTCCAACATTCCCTGTTGTGACAGATTGGAAGAGATTGTTGGCTCAAAACATTTCATTTGTGGGGGAGGAAGGGGCACGTCCAGCCTTGCCCTGCCCTGGAACCCCAGCCCTGCCCTGCCCTGGAACCCCAATGCCCCCAGAGCCTCTGTCCCAGCCCAGCAGTGGCTGCCAGTCCCTGGCACAGCACAGGCAATGCTCCACAGCCACCTCTGCAGCCCCAGCCCAGCTCCTGAGGGGACCAAGTGAGCCCAAGGCCCACCTGGGGGAAGGGCCCAGGGAGACCAAGGGGTATTGAAGGCTGACCACAAGGCAAGCACACATCTTGACCCTGCATCCTCTTGGAATTTCCATCTGAACACTGCTGGAATCCAGGAGTTGGTAGCTGTGTGTGTGCCTCTCTGTACCTTTTTTGTCTTTCTCTCTTTCTGTGTCTTCTTCTGTTTCTGTGCTTCTGCAAATTTTGATTAATCCTAAATTGAACAGGTTAGAGTTTGTGAAGTTGAATGAGCCAAGTCAATGCTTTGAGAAATGCTTTTTGTTGATTGAATGCCTGTTGTAGTTTGACATGAGAAGAATTTTCAAAAGTAATACAAAACTTTTTGTGTAACTGACAATCTGTTAAACTACTAAGATACTGAAAACGCCTCTGTCAAACACAAATGTAAAGACTAAAAAACCCAGGAACCTCTTCTTTCTTTTCCAGTCAACAGAGAAGTAGCGGGCCCCAGCCCCGGCCCCCATCTCAACCAAACCAAACCAAACCAAACCAAACCAAACCAAACCAAACCAAGCAACCCTGCCATGGGCTGAGCCCCTTCCCCCCTCCCCAGGCCTCCCCCTCCCCATCGGCCCCATTCTAACCAAACCAAACCCCAACAACTCCAAAACAGGAAAACACAAAAGGCCACAAAACTCCAACCAGAACAAAGTCAGCCACAGCTATTAAAATGTTAACATCAAGTCCCCTCCCGCCAACACAGCTCAAACCCAAAACCCGTACAACCTGCAAGCCATACAAAGTAACCATACAACTAAAAACTTAAACACAAAAAACCCAAAAATGAACCATAAAACCAATCCTAACACAACCCAACCACAACTTCCACCACAAGTTACCAATGGTTCAGGTGTTAACCCTTTCAATACTTCAATCCTCCCTTAAGTAAAAGAAAAAACAAAATATTAGCATATAAAAAACAACAGAAAACCATCAAAATCATAAAGAAGAAATTAAATTCCATAAAAAGAAAAAAAGAAGAAAAAAATCTTTTATCTTAAAACTAAAATCCTTTTATAAAATATAAAGAAAAAATGCTTTTTCTTTATAACACATAAAACTATTTAAAAAAATTAAATATTCAAAATAATATCAAACAAAAACCTCCATACAAAAATAAACCCAAAATTTTAAAAACCTGTAATTTCTTATAAAGTTTAAACAGGAAAAAAATGTAATCCAGTATCTCCAAGAAAAGATCTCTGTCCCCAGAGATAAAAATAATTTTAAAAGTAAATAATAAAAACTTTTACCTTTAAATAACTCATCTTTAAAACAATATCCCATAAGTTGACATGCCCCATCAACAAGCTGTAAAAAAGCTTCTGGCAATAAAAACAACTTCACAATAACAAAGTTCCGCAGACAACTGTTATCCTTCTCAAAATTAAAACCACAAAAGCTATTTTTTCCTCTTGCAAAAAAATCTCCATAACCTTAACAAGAAAAACTTCTCTCCCTAAGTAAACTAAATAAAGACTATTCTAAAAATAGTAAACTAACTAGAAAATGTAAAAAGTTACATTCTATACATTATCAGTAAAAAAAAGTTGTAAAGAAAAAAAGTTGAAAAAAGTTTAATTTTATTCTTCCATACTTTTTTCTTTTATTTTTAATAAAAGTTTCTTTATGCTCTTTTCAAAAGTTGAAGCCTAACTTTACCTTTCTTCTAATCCTATTGCTCAGAAAAATAATTACATCATAATTACCAACACTAAAGAAAACCCAACACACTCATCAATGTATTAATTCAGAAATGTCAAGAGTATAAAAATCTTAAATTAAAAAACCAAAACCACTATAATGTCATATTAAACATTTGCCATAGATTCTCTTATATTCCAAAAGTTCCAGGAAAGGTTTTATTTTTTTTTGCTTTGAGGCTCCTGACAAGCGCTTGATGGTATTTCTCCAGTGGTGTCCAACTCCAGAGGACACAAACATTGTAAGATTCCTTTAAAAAGGTCAGCCTTGAGAGAGTTTTTGGGGGATGGGGGTCAAGGCTTGTCTGTCCGCTTGGCCCAGGCAGGGCTTCCCAGCCACATCCCACACTCCATTGCCCAGCTGGAGCCGCTGGTGCCTCTGAGTTGTGCTGCCCCAGCCCCAGGGACGCTCTCCTTGTCTGCCCATTCCCCCACGCTCTCTGGCAGGGATGGCCTCACTGGGGGCTGCTGACATCCTCAGCACCTTGGAGGCTGCTGCTGAATTTTCCTGCTGAAGAGGCTTCTTCAGTCTTCAGCTCTTGAGTGCAGGAATTCAGTGTCCCAGGGCTCATTAACATTCAGAACACCTCAACAAGCCAAGCCTCTGGGAATAATTTCATTTCAGTTTCCAAGTAATTTGTGGTTAAATAGACTGATTTCAGAAGTGTATTCAAACTGAATATATTCTATTTAAAAAGACAGAGAAAAAACTTTTTTAAGGTCCTGTTTGAGTTTTTTTTTTCCTTTTAATGAATTGATATGTGCAATCTCCAATTGACACTGAATCCAAGTACCTCCTCATGCAGTTTGAATAGATATGAAAATCAAGATCCTTCATGGCTGACAATCAATCAGACTCCGTCCCTACCCCCATCCCACCATTTCCCCCATCCAAGCCCTGGCACTCAGAGCAGCCTTGTGCAAATCTGAGCTCCCTCCAGCCCAGGCTGCACCTGCAGCTTTCAGCTCCTTGGCTCCAACTCCCACCTGCTTTCCTTGGAGAAGGAGCTGCCCGAGACACAGAGGGATGTTCATTTCTTGTCAGCCAACAAAGACAAGGGAAGGCACAGCTCCATCCAATGCAAAAGTCATTCTTCTCCTGGATTCTGCCCTGCCCCTGATCCCCACAGCCTGTCTTGTTTCCTTCATCCCTCCTTTGCCAGGGACTTTCTGGGACAAGGAAGCTCTGCTCTAAGTATGAAGGGAGGTCCAAGTGCAGCCACTGGAGTTGGAACCACAACTCATTAGGTTTGTGTTCTTTGGGGGTCAGGAATTGGTGAGACTAAGAGGCACAGAAAGGTTTCTCTTCATGGCCAACATAAGAAATATGAACATGATGAAATTTAAGAAACATCTAAATCCTCCCCTGTTCTCTTTGTGACATCCCAGCAACATCCGACATGTCCACCATCCCCAAGGGATTGCCATACAGGAAGGATTTAAGACAAAAACATAAGAAGAGGTGAATGAAAACTGATAACTGCAATAAAATGCTGACAAAGGTGGTATTTAAACTTCTGAAAGATTGAGCAACTCCCTGAAGCTCAAAGTATGAAGCCAGTCAGGGAAACACATTGGAATGACCAGAGAAAAGCCGCAGGAGGAAATATGGGAGCAAGGGGAAGGCCATAGATCCAGCTGCTCTAAATGAAGAGATGTCCTTAGACATGTCCATTTAAACAGGAGAGCTGGAAACACCTGAAGGAATAGAGTAATGAAATATTAGAATGAATATTGGTGGCAATGGTAGAGGAGAAGATCAGTATTTCTTCCCCTGCCATCAGTAGAAGAATCCAGTAGTTCCAGGAAATGCTTGCTCCTTGTTGGAATACGTGCCATTTCTTAGAAAGTACTCAGATGATAAAGTGACCCAGATAATAAAGATTCGCTTGTATATTATGAAACTAACAGGTATTAACACCTGTGCCCCTTTCCAGGCAGACATCAGCTGTGTGCCCATGAACAGGCAGTGCCCCTTGTGCCCTGAGGTGCCCAGCTGGGATTGGATCTCTCTGAGAGCACCTGAGGGAGAGCAGAGCACCTTGCAAGCTGCAGGTCCCTGACAGCCCTGCAGGGCTCCTGTCCCATCAACATCTGCTCTGCTCCAGCCTGAAACAGGGCCCAGCATGGTGCCGGGATCATCAGAGAGCTGAGGTGTGTGCTGGAATTCAATGGCCAGCCTTGCTCATTCTGTGATTCTCTGGAACCAGACATAGAGCTGTTGTGAGAGCCTGGGGACAATGGAATCAAGGGGCCATTGCTCCATTGCAAGGACTCTGGGAACTGAGGGAACAATTGTGACACTGTGGTGCCCCATGGAACCAAGGGTCCCTGGTGACACTGCAGGATCTTGTGTCACCAGGGCTCCATTGTGACACTGCAGCAGCACCAAGGAATTCATTGTGGCACTCTGAGGCCTCATGGAACCAAGAGGCCACTGTGACCCTGCAGGGCCTTGTGGAACCATGCAGAGCATTGTGACAGAGCAGGACCTGGTGTCATGATGGGGCCATTGTGACACTGCAGGGCCCCATGGAACCAAGGGGCCAGGGCTGCTCCTCAGGGACTCATGGAATGATGGAAACATGTTTGACACCATGGTGGCTCTTGGGACCAAGAGGCCATTGTGACACTGTGGAACCAAGGAGAGCATTGCTGCACTGCCAGACCTCAGGGAACCAAGGATCCATTGTGACACTGCAGGGCCTGGGGGGACCAAGAGCCATTGTGACACTGTGGGGCCCAAGGATCCAAGGGACTCCGTGACACCAAGGGGTCCCATGGAACCAAAGGGACATTGTGACTCTGGGAGGCCTCATGGAATCATGGAGACCATTGGGACACTCTGGGGCCTCATGGAACCATGGTGACACCAAGCTGGCTGGGAGTGTGGATCTGCTGGAGGGTAGGAGGGCTCTGCACAGGGCTGGATCCAGGGCCCAAATCCAACAAGGTGAGGTTTAACAAGTCCCAGTGCCGGGTCCTGCACTTTGGCCACAACAACCCCTGCAGCACTACAGGCTGGGGACAGAGTGGCTGGAGAGCAGCCAGGCAGGAAGGGACCTGCAGGGACTGATGGACAGCAGGCTGGACATGAGGCAGCAGTGTGCCCAGGTGGCCAAGTAGCTAAGGCACGTTCTCATGGTGCCAAGTCAGGAACTGCAATGGGGAGTGGGGCCAGAGAGGAAAGGGATGGGGCTGAGTGCAGGGCAGAAAACGGGATTGTAATAGGTAGACATTTGTGCCATGAAAGAGTAAAGAAAGCAAAGGTGAAGCCAAGGAAATGCTCAGGGCAGTTTGGGGGTGGCTGCCAGGCAGCCCTGGCTCTGAGCAACAGCGTCTGCAGTGGGACAGGAAACTCCCAGCTGATGGGAACAAACTTTCTGGCTGAGTGCAGAGGCCAGGACAAAGCTGAGTGCTTTCCCTGGTGTCCCCCAGCCCTTGCTGGCCCCAGGGGCTGATGGCATTTGTGCTCCCTCAGGTTCATGTCCCCACACCAACAGCATGGGGGTGCTCCCCTGCTGTGTGCAATGCAAACAGGGGCTGCTGAGCCAGTGCTGCCGTGTCTGTGCCTGCAAGGATGGGGCACCTGTGTGAGCTGGGGCAGAGGCCAGGGCTGCAGAGGGGGGATGTTGTTGGCAGCTCCATCAGGACGCTCTGGGACGCTGCCCTGGGCTGTGCAGCGCACTGGGGATGGATCAGCCCCTGCTCTGCTGCTCCTTCCCGTGTGCCCCAGGGCCCTTGCAGAGCCCCAGCCATGCTGTTTGCCCCCAGCCTGCCCACGGCCAGCCTGGGGCTGCTCACGGGGGTTTCTGTGCTGAGCATTGGCCTGGCCGTGTTCTTGAGAGAGCCTGGGCAAGGAGCCTGGAGCCCCCAGGGCCTGGCCTGAGGCGTCAGCGCTGCCCCAGCAGTGCCCATGGCCTGTCCCTGCTGCAGCCCCGGCACTGCCACCCCAGGGCTGTGCCCGGCCCCGAGAGCACTCAGGCCCTGCAGCAACACCAGGGCCACCAGGGCAGCGGGGCAGGGCCACGGCAGCAGCACTGGCAACACCAAGTGCTGCTGCTGCTGCTGGGCACAGCTGCTGGGCCAGCACTGATCTGCCCCAGCTCTGCACACAGACATTGCTGCTGCAGCTCCAGAGAAGGCAACAAAAGGGCATCTCTGCAGAAAACTCTGCTGGGAGATCCTTTAGTTCCTTTAAAGCCACCAAGAGTGCAGCCCCTCATTGACACAGTCTGTGGCCACAGGGAAGGTGGAGAGAACTTAATTATGGCAGAAAAAATGACATTTCATTGTGAAATATAGTAGAAAAGTAAAATACATTAAAGAAACTCTACAATGAACCAATGAGAAGTGTCAAGGATGACTCTTATTACAAGCAATTTGCAGAAATTTTTAAGCAGTTTAATTTTCTGAAACCATCCAGTCATCAGTCTCCTCACTGCAGCCTTGAGCTCCTGGTTCCTCAGGCTGTAGACGGGGGTTCAGGGCTGGAGGCACCACCGAGTACAGAACTGACAGGGCCAGATCCAGGTTGGAGTGGAGGTGGAGGAGGGCTTCAAGTGGGCAAACATTATAGTGCTGAGGAAAAGGGAGAGCACAGCCAGGTGAGGAGGCAGGTGGAAAAGGCTTTGTGCCGTCCCTGCTCAGAGGGGATCCTCAGCACAGCCCTGAAGATCTGCACATAGAGAAAATAATGAACAAAACAGCCAAGTGCTAAACAGACATTAACAGCATAAGCCGAAGTTCACTGAGGTAAGATTCTGAGCAGGAGAGCTTGAGGATCTGTGGGATTTCACAGAAGAACTGGCCCAGGACATTGCCATGGCACAGGGGCAGGGAAAATGTATTGGCCTGTGTGCAGCAGTGAATAGAGAAAGGCACTGGCCCAGGCAGCTGCTGCCATGTGGGCACAAGCTCTGCTGCCCAGGAGGGTCCCGTAGTGCAGGGGTTTGCAGATGGACACGTAGCGGTCATAGCACTGATGGTCAGGAGATAAATACTCTGCTGCAATGAAGAAGATAAGAAAAAAGACTGAGCAGCACATCCTGTGTAGGAGATGTTCCTGGTGTCCCAGAGGGAATTGTGCATGGCTTTGGGGACAGTGGTGCAGATGGCAGCCCAGGTCGCTGAGGGCCAGGTTGAGCAGGAAGAAGAACATGGGCGTGTGCAGGTGGTGGCCGCAGGCTACGGCGCTGATGATGAGGCCGTTGCCCAGGAGGGCAGCCAGGGAGATGCCCAGCAAGAGGCAGAAGTGCAGGAGCTGCAGCTGCCGCGTGTCTGCCAATGCCAGCAGGAGGAAGTGCCTGATGGAGCTGCTGTTGGACATTTGCTGTGCCTTGGCATGGAGATCTGTAAAAAAGTATCATGGGATAGTTGTGTTTGGAGAGGACTTGAAATATCCCAGCACAGCCTGGGGCACTTTCCCCCCACTGCCTGCCCAGGGCTCTGCTGCCTGGAGCTGTCCCTGCCAGCAGCTGCTTCCCTGTGCCTAAGGCTGGGCCCTGCCAGTGCTGCAAGAGCCCAGCCAAGCCCTGGGGGCTCAGCTCTGCCCTGCAGACCCCTCCCAGCTCAGGCACTGCCCAGGGGCAGCTCTGGCTCTGCAGGCTCTGAAGGTAACATCAGAGCAACCCTGAGGAGGCTGGAAAAGCAACACTGATGCTGCGTGTGAGGGGCCCTGTGCTGATTTCTGCTTTCTTTATTTAAGACCTCAGAGACTTTTTTTATTTTTTCCTCCATGCTGAACTGAGAGCATGACATCTATGGTGCGTTTCCATTCTAGCAACCCAGGACAGCGAATTTAAAAAAGGCAGAGTTACTCCCTTTTATGAGTCAGCCACTGCCTTCTGTGCTCCCTGTATCAATCTACTTGGAATGTTCTGCAGCTAAATGCCATGCTGGGAGCAGTCCTGAACATGCGCCTCCTCCCCACACAAAGAGAACACTTCCAAGCCTGACCAGCTGTCTCCTCCCACCCAGATCTTGTCCCCCCAGTGCTGGGAGCAGCTAGGCCAGGGCTGGCTGAGAGCTGTCCCTGGCAGCACAGAGTCCCTGCCCCAGCACGCGCCCTGGCTGCAGGACCCTGCTCTGCACGACAGCCCTGGGCACCCCTGGCTGCTCTGCACAAGAGAAATCAGAGAATGTACTCACAGGTCTCTGCAGGCATTGGCATGTTCCAGCTTAGGAGATGGCTGCCAGGAGCTTGCAGCTGCATTGTTCCTGCAGCCATGAGGTTCCTGTGCCAAGGGGCTGGCAGTGATTGTGCCCAGGGCACCTTCTAAGCACCTTCCCAGCCCCGGACTGATTGAAGCTCTCTGGCCTCTGTGCTGTGCCCGGGCTGGCTGCAGGTCAGTGCCCCAGCCCTGCTGGGCTGGCAGAAGAGCTGCTCATCAAGAGAAATGTGCTTTTGAAAGCTCTTCTTGCTTACCAGGAGCTGCCTCTGTGCCAGGAGCCAGCCCAGCCTCAGCAGCACAGACACAGCACAAGGACTTTAATGAGCCTCTGGGGCTTTGTGCTCAGGCCCTGAACATCAGTCCCTGAGAGGGAGCCTGCAAGAAACCTCTCCAGAACTCACAAGGCAGAATCCAACTCCAAAGCTTTCTTGACTTTTAATGGGTCCCACGTGAGGACACGACTGAGAAAGTGTCCCCAGGCCCCAGGCAGAGCAGAGAACTGCAGGCAGTGCTGACAGGTGGGGACAAAGAGAAGCCAAGTCTTGGTGCCCTGGGCCACAGCAGGGTCTGTGCACCAAGGGCTGGGAGGAGACACCTTGTCCTGAGGCCCTGGGGCCTCCTGGCACAGCCCCAGCCAGGCTGGGCACTGTCAGCCCCTTGTCACTGCCCTCAGCATCCCCCCTAGCCCACATCCAGTGGCCTCAAGGAATCTGGCTGCAAGAAGTCCCTGGGGAGCCTTGCTCGGCAATGGCCCTGGGGGCTTCCTGAATGCTCCCTGCAGGACTGCAGGTTTTTTCAAAGGACTTTGGCTTGGCTTTGCCTTGGAAGTCTCTGAGAGTTTGTGCAATCATGGCCTCCAATTATCTGCTGTAATTAGTCCCTGGAGAGGCTTTGTCAGTAACAACACTCAGTGGGGTCATTAATACTTCAGAGGTACTTCAGGTATTTAAGGTACTTGGTTTTTCCATTTTGATACAGACTCTGTGAGAGGTTTTGTGCAATCATGGCCCCAATTATCTGCTTTAATGAGTCCCTTGAGAGCTTTGTACTGACACTCAGTAAGGGCTCATTAATACTCTGAGATACTCAGGTTTTTAAGGTATTTATGGATTTAAGAATACTATTTAGGTACTTTTAAGGATTTTCCCTTCCCACACTGCGTCTCTTGAGAGGTTTTGTTGCCATCCTGGCTTCCATTCTCCCTCAAGGAGTCCATGAGAGCCTGTGTTGGGTATCTTCCCCCTTTCTGTTTTACACAAAGCTGGAACTGAAAGAAATTTGTAATAAGACTTTCTTAAAAGCATCCAAACAAACATGGAAAAATTAACAACAACAACAAACCACTAAGAGAATTACTAGTCCTGTTTTTAGTAGACATCATCCAACCCTTTAGTCCCATGGATTGGAAGAGTTTATTGAACCTGTCTTTGTTTTCCACTTGAAGCTTCTTGAACCCTTCCTTCAGTACCTGAATGCTCTTGTGGATTGACTCGCTGTGGCTGGAGAGGTTCATGCAACACATGCCCTCAGAGTCTACACAGCCATGCCCATGTGCCCAGAGTAAAAAACTCTATCGCTGTTCTGCAAGGTGGATGCTCTGATGGTCTCTGTGTCTGAGAGCAGGCCACTCAATGTGAGGGAGGTAGCATTGGTTTGCTTACTTAACAGGCACCCAAGATGGTCTCATTGTCCTAAAGCTTTAGCTGCAGCCACCAAGGTAGTAGACGGAGGCTGCTATTCTTTTGTTTTTGCTCCAGATAGATGACATTATCTTAGCAATCAGATTCAAGTAGTGTGTAGATCTTTTTGCTCTGTTTCTCTGCCATTGAATATTTTCATGTGGGTGCCAGCAAGGTAAGCCTCCCCAAGCTATTAGGTCCACCTTTGATGTGTGAAGGGACACCAGGCCATGCTCTATCCCTGCAAATAAGAAACACACCCTGCAGCAAGTGGAGTGGGCAGCTACTGGACCAAGAAATTACGGACGAAGTGTAATTACACCGTTGGCTTTGGTTTTTGTAAGTGGGATGGTATGGGGAGGTGTCTCTCCTGATAGTTTCTTTTTTCTTGTAATTTCTGTGTCTTTCACCCTCTCCTATCTCAGACAGTAATAAAACCTTAAACAAAAGTCCATTTTTACAGAGCTGAGAATTTCTACCCCCTGAACTCGAGTGGTGCATGCAGGAGCTTTTGGATCCAGTCGTGCCTAGCATTGACAGGGTTGTGCTTCCATTTGCCGTCAGGATTGTCACCTCGCATACTGCAGATGGCATCCTCAGCTATTGGTCAGATATCTGTAGGCAACCCCACTGGGCAGGTGGAGAAGGGGTCGTCAGGGCTAGCGACAGACAGGCACAGGGTGTCTTGTTTCATGGCTTTTGCTAGAGTTATCCATACCTTGTGCTTTGTGTTTTTGAGGCTACCCATCCACTTGCGAGGAGCATGGTTGCAAACAGGCTGGGAATGTGAGTAGAAGCTTCTTATGTGTCATCTTCAAAAGAATTGTCTAGTCCAGGGGCTAGAGTCACTGTCTGGTGGGTTTTGTCTTGGGGTGGACTTGGGGGTTCCTTTGGAGAATCCACACTCAATGGCTGCAGGTAGGGTTTAATGTTCTTAGCTGGGATACACCAAGGTCCTTTATCACAAATGGTCTCATTGTGGCAATTTGGTCTTCAGGTCCTTTGATGTTAATGAGTTCTGCACTTTGGAGACTGTCACTGCACCTCCAATCTCGGACAATATTCCTGCAGTAGCTGTGAACGCCCAGTTAGGAGCCCACTTGGAACGTGAGATACCTGTCACATCTGCTCCCATGTCCACAAGCCCTGTCAAAACAATCTTTTCATTGTTAAGTTCCACAGTGCAGGTGATTTTTGGTTGATTGTGATTTATCACCTGGGTCACATCCCTAGTGAAGTGTCACTGGCATCCTGTTTGGGGAGTATTATGGCTTGAGCAATTGTCAGTTCTTAGGCTATAAAACAAGGTGGATTGGGAGACAGGGCCAGCACTGTAATTTCTTATTGTGAGGTCACTGATAGTACGGATGGTGATACAAAAAATCCTTTAGTCCTCGATTGGCAGTTTCCTAAGATTAATAGTTCACAGGGCCAATCTTCAGGCCCCAGCTGTCCTGTCAATATTGCATGGGCAAAATAGTCAGTTAAAAAAACAGACTTCACTCTCACCAAGATACGAGACAAATTTTGTCCCTGGTGGTGTTTGGCAACTGGGAGATGAGGTGCTGGAGTTCAGTGATCCATGGTCTGTAATGGGTGTTTGAGCTACTTGACCTTCGTCAGTTGTAGGCATCGTTGGCTTGAACATTTGCAAGGCTGCCTTGCACTCTGGTGGTAGTTTTTTTTTTTTTGACGGCTGCTTGGTGTAGTTACCTTCTGAGAAATTTCGCTTAATTTGATGTTGATTTCCCTTAGGGACTGGATAGCCCCTTCCCCTCTGGAGACAATCTTTTCTAAAATGTCCTTGTTGACCACACTGGAAACATATCTTTGGGCCCTGTAGTTTTTGCTGGGGCCCCTTAAAGGGGAATTGCATGGCCCCTAGGGCTTCTGCAACTCCTTGCCTGATGGCCTGGGCTTGTACAGCTGCTACGTGTTCTGTTGTTCAGAGGTGATTACAGGCCTCAGTCATCTGCAGGAGTGTGGGTTCTGACTCTAATGGAAGGGCACACAGCACTTTCTTACATTCCAGGGTGGCTTTGGCTAATCCCAATGATTTTAGTAATTCATTTTGAGTCTTTTCATCCTGGACTTGTTTCTATAGTGCCTGTTTAAGGTGATCAATAAATTTCAAGTAGGGCTCCATGTTCTCGTCTATGTTACATAGTCCAAATTGAGGATGCTACCATCCGATACCTGGATTAAAGCTTTCAAAGCCATCTCTTTGATATCATCAATTCCTTCTCTGGGGATACCTGCTGCTTGATCATGTGGTAGTCTGTGTTGTCCTTCTCCAGCTAGATGGTTGATTGTCAATTCTGCCCTTGCCTCATTATTAGCATAGTCTGCTATTAATTAATTTAGTGAACACTTCCATCCCCCTTCCCACAGGGTGTATACTGTAGGTGACAACAACATGGT
>WSPJ01000056.1:0-23226 GCA_009764595.1 Geothlypis trichas
AATATGACAATGACAGAGAGACCCTCGGGGGTATCTCTGACACCCCAAACCCCCCTAAATCATCGCTGTGCTCTGCAGGTGCATCAAACCCAACGACACCAAGTCAGCCATGGTGTTCACCCCGGAGCTGGTGCTGGCCCAGGTGCGCTACCTGGGGCTGCTGGAGAACGTGCGGGTGCGGCGGGCGGGCTACGCCTTCCGCCAGCTCTACGGCCCCTTCCTGCAGCGCTACAAGATGCTCAACCCCCAAACGTGGCCCCGTTGGGACCGTGGGGACAGGTAACGGGGCTGGCACACCTTGTGAGGGTCAGGGAGCTGCCAAGGCGGGGGTCTGACCAGTGAGGTAGAGTGGAAATTTTCTGAATACACTGAAATTTTCCAATGGTAGAAATCCATTTTGGTTTAGGTGAAATGGACATTTTTGAGTTGAGTCTGTGGTTAGAAAACACAGCTATTTAGCCTGACTGCAAAAACCTAGGCTCAGAGAAACTGCTTCAGTGAAAGACAGAGGTAAGAGGAGGGACATGGAAGGTGATAAAGAGAGACAGAGAGACTGGTCTGAGAGCAGGTCAACCTGACCTAGGAATTCTTTCTGATAAAGAAGAACTAGCAGCAAATGTCACATGAAATTCGTAAAAATGAATATGTATGAACCCATTGTGAAATTGTATGCATATGTACTTGAGAATAGGATAAAAAGGGACCTGAAGTCCCCAGAAGTGCATGTGTCATTTTAGAGGAACAATTCCCACATGCGTTCAGTGCTGTAATAAACACACCAGCTTTACAACTTTCACGAAAGTTGTGGAGTTTTGATTATCTCTGCAAAACACAGGTACCAGCACCGTGGTGCCCATCTTGTCCCTTTCATAACCTATTGTGAAATTGTATGCATATGTACTTGAGAATAGGATAAAAAGGGACCTGAAGTCACCAGAAGTGCGCATGTCATATTAGGGGAACGATTCTCGCATGTGTCCTGTGCTGTGATAAACACTTTACAACTTCCACAAAAGTTGTGGAGTTTTGATTATCTCCACAAAACACCAGCCCCAACTCTGCCCTGATGCAGGGAGGGGACCGAGGTGCTGCTGGCCGGCCTGGAGTACCCCGCCGAGGAGTTGGCGTTCGGCCACACCAAGATCTTCATCCGCTCTCCACGCACGGTGAGTTTGGGAATGGGGGAGTTCCAGAAGGGATCTAAATTTGTGCTGAGAGTTTCCTGGGGCTGCTCACTGCCTGCCATGGTTGTGCCCAGCTCTTCGACCTGGAGCGGCGGCGCCAGGAGCGCGTGGCCCAGCTCGCCACCCTCATCCAGAAGATGTTTCGGGGCTGGCGGTGCCGGACCCAGTACCAGCTGATGCGCAAGAGCCAGATCCTCATCTCTGCCTGGTACCGTGGCCACAGGGTGAGTGAGGAGAGGACAGGTCCTGGCCGTGCTTCCCCTGCCCATCCCTCTCCTCCTGGCTCTCCAAGCCCACCCACTCACCTTCTTGTTCCCTCGCAGCAAAAGAACCGGTACAAGCAGATGAAGCGGTCAGCACTGATCCTCCAGGCTTATGCACGGGGCTGGAAGGTGAGGGCTGGGGAGCCCCAGGGCCACCATGGGGCTCCCTGGTGTGGGGGAGCAGGGTGGGTGGGGACAGGGGCTCTGTGTGCCCCACGGTGGCACCAGGAGCTCCGTGCATCCCACGGTGGGACCAGATTCACCCTCACCTCCTCTCTCCGTCTTTCCTCCTTCTCTCCTGCCTCTCTCCCGCCTCTCCCTCTCTCTCCATGTCTGTGTCGGTGTCTCCCCCTGGGGCTCCCTGGGCTCTCCACCCCTGCAGTCTCGCCGGCTCCTCCGGGAGCTGAAGTCCCAGTGCCGACGCCACGCGGCCGCCACCACCATCGCTGCTCACTGGAGAGGGTACCAGGTAACGGGGCCACGCGCCCTCAAGCCGCCTCTGTCCTGCTGTCCGTGCCGTCTGTCTGTCTGCCCACCCCACTCCTGCCCACCCTGTCGGGCTGGAACCTCTGTCCTCTCCACTGGGGCCAAAGAGGGATGGGGCATGTGAGGGACATGGGGGATGTGGGTGATGTGGGGCATGCGGGGGACATGGGGGACCCTTTGTGGGGCTGGTGGTGATGTCTTGGTGTCCTCACCACTGGTGCTGTCCCTCCAGGCACGCAGGACCTACAGGAAATATTTCCGTTCCAGCGCCAGCACCTGCCTGGCCAACTTCATCTATCGACGACTGGTGAGTGGGGCTGGGGGAGAGGGGACCACAATGCCATCCCAGCCCCCTGCCCTGCTGGGTGCCCCTGTCCTCCGCTGACTCCTGCCACGTTGTCACCTCCAGGTGCACAAGTACCTGGTGGAGCTGGCAAAGAACCTCCCGCCGCTGTCGGTGACCGACCGGACCTGGCCCCCGGCGCCCTACAGGTTCCTGGCTAACACCAACCAGGAGCTGAAAAACATCTTCTACCACTGGAAGGTGGGAACAGGGGAGAAATCCAGGTGGGATTCGGGTGTGCCAGCTCACCTGAGAGAGGTTTTTTTGTCCCTTCCCTTGGCAGTGCAAGAAGTATCGGGACCAGCTGCCGGCGTCGCGGCGGGCACAGCTGCAGGCCAGGCTCTGTGCCAGCGAGCTCTTCAAGGACAAGAAGACCCTCTACCCCAAAAGGTGCCAGGGCAGGGGGCTGGGGGTGCAGGGGAGCTCGAGGCAGCGGTGGCTGATGGCCTCGTCCCCAGCCTGCAGCAGCCTTTCCGTGGGGAGTACCTGGGGCTGAAGCAGAACCCAAAGTACCAGAAGCTGCACGCGGTGGCCAAGGACAAGCTGGTGCTGGCTGACAGCGTGAGGAAGGTGAACAGGGCCAATGGGAAGGTGAGATCTGCTCTGGGGCCGTGCTCTGGGCAGTGGGAGGGCACACGGGGACACCGCGACCCCCTGCTCTGACCCACTGCCCACCCTGACCCCCTGCTCTGACCACCTGCTCGTGGTGACCACCTGCTCTTGGTGACCACCTGCCCACACTGACCACCTGCTCATGGTGACCCAATGCCCATGCTGACCACCTACCCATGCTGACCCCCTGCTCATGGTGACCACCTGCTCATGCTGACCACCTGGTCATAGTGACCACCTGCCCACAATGACCACCTGCTCTTGGTGACCCAGTGCCCAAGCTGACCCCCTGCTCTTGGTGACCATCTACCCACACTGACCCCCTGACCACACTGAACACCTGCCCACACTGACCCATGCCCATGCTGAGCCCCTGCCCATGTTCACCCAATTCCCACACTGACCATGTGCCCATGCTGACCCCCTGCTCTTGGTGACCACCTGCCCACACTGACCCCCACCCACAGACAGTCCCACGCCTGCTGCTCCTCACCACCGAGCACCTGATCCTGGCTGACCCCAAGGCCGCCCAGCCCAAGACCGTGCTCAGCCTCACTGATATCCGTGGCATCTCAGTCACCCGCTTCTCTGACGGCTTCCTGGCCCTGCACCTTAAGGAGGTACCTGGGGAGGAGGGCCCTGGGAGCTCAGGGGGTCCCCAGCAGGGCTGACCCCCTGTTTGCCCCACAGGTCTCCACGGTGGGGGCCAAGGGTGACTTCCTGCTGGTCAGTGACCACCTCATCGAGCTGGTGACCCGCCTGTACCAAACCTTCAAGGCCAACACGGGGCAGGCGCTGCCCCTGCACATCACTGACAGGTGTGGGTGAGGCTTTGGTGGGCGTGGTTATAGCGGGTGTGGTCACAGTGGGCAGAATCTGAAGGGAAGACCTCAATAGGTGGGGCAGGACAGGGCTGGGAGCACAGAGGGTGTGGCTTCTGTGGGTGGGGCTAATGTGGGTGTGGCTAGTGGAGGGTGGGGTTATTGTGGGCAGGCCAGGGCAGTGCTCAGGGTGGGATTGAGGTGGGTGGATCTTCCAAGGGTGGGGCACCATGTAAGTGACCTGATTGGCTGCAGCAAGAAGCTGCTGAGGAGTGGGTGTAACCAAGGCAGCTCATTGGGCAATGAGAGGACGGGTGTGGGTGTGTCCCCCTCCCACTTCTCCATCCTGACCCCTCCCCTCCCAGGTTCTCCACCCGTTTCCCAAAGGGCAACATGTCCATCACCGTGGTGGAGTCCCCCAAGGCCAGCACCAATGGCCCTGTCTGCAAGAAAAAGGGCAGCAACAAGATGGAGGTCCTGGTGTACTGAGGGGACCCTCACCAGGGCCCCCACCCTCACACTGGCACCCCTGACACCCCCTGTGTCATCCCCCACCCCTGTGCATCGCTCCAAGCCCATTAAAAGGATGCTGAGGTGTCGATACCAGGATAGTGTCACCTTGTTACAGGCAGGGGACAGTGCCCAAGCTTGGGGGGGCACAGCCCAGCCTGTGATGTAGCCCCTCATCCTGGCCTCCCGCTTTGCTGACTTTTCCTGACTCCTGATTGCAGCCGGCGCTCAGTTCGTGGTGATTGGAGAGGCTCCAAATTGTGGCCACTTTTCCCATCAAGTGGCTCACAGCTCACGCTGCCTCAAAGGCAATTTCTTGGCGGCCGTGGGTGGCTGCATGTGAGGTCCCTGTCATTCTCCTGCCGGCGCTGGATGTCCTTGTGCCCCTGCCCAGGGTCCCCCGACCCTGCTGCAGGACACCCATGCAGGGCTCCTTGCCTGGGCTGGTGCTGGAACTGCATTTTGGGACCAGGAACGTGGAGAATGGGACAGAGGGAAATCACTGCACAGCCCCAGTGATGCTGCAGCCCAAGACCTGTGGGACCTCCATCAGTCCTGCACCCCCCAGGTGCCCCAGGACCCAAATCAGGACCCCCATCAGGACCTCCATGAGTCCTGCACCCCCCAGGTGCCCCAGGACACCCATCAGGACCCCCATCAGTCCTGCAGTGCCCAGGACTCTCTGGACCCCCACCAGTCCTGCATCTCTCAGGATCTGTGGGACCCTTCCAGTCCCCCAGCCCCAAGAATCCTCAGGACCCAAACAGCCCTGCAGCCCCCAGGTCCTTCAGGAGCTCCATCAGGCTTCCAACCCCCAGGACTGATGGGACCCCCACAGGCCCCAGGACCTGCAGACCCTCTGCCAGTCCCCCAGCCCCCAGAATCCTCAGGACTCCATCAGCCCTGCAGCCCCCAGGTCCTTCAGAAGCTCCATCAGTCCCTCAACCCCCCAGGATCCGTGGGACGCTCCAGAACCCTCCAACCCCCTGAACCCTCAGGACTCCCACCACTCCTGCCGCCCCCAGGACCCTACAGCCATCATGACAGGGCCTCCCCCCCTTTTCTGCCTTTCCCCCCCTGCACTCATCAAGCTCTTGACGAGGGTTTTTATCCTGTCCCCACACATCACCCGCGTTACCTCGGGGAGCTGCCAACTCCCCGTCACGTCACCATCAGCACCAGCTCCCAGGTGGGCCCTGGAGCAGCTCCCGCACGTGGGCGGGGCACGTGCGTGTGCACGGTGGTGGCACTTTGGTGGCCTGGCCAGGGCTCCCCCGTTCTGTCACGTCCCAGCACCAGGGACCTTCCCCCTTGCCGTAAACAAGCCCGGGGCACCGCGGCTCTTCACAGCTGCGTCGCACTTGGCATCTCACAAGTAGGTGTTATTAATTAATTAGACCGTCTCTGGCCAGGCTCCGATTTAATTAACGTTGCCGGCACTGCAGATGCTGCCCTGCCCCGGGCTGTGTTGCCACGTGAGCCGCCGTTTTCCCGCGGGGCTGCCGCAGCCACCGGAGCAGTCACCGCTGCCTGTTGCTCGGGATGGAGACCTTGGCTGTCATTTGTTGGTCCAGTCCTTCCCTCTTTCCTTGTGTCCCTCTGTTTTCCCCCAAATTTTCCTCCCCATCTTCCACCTTGGCACATCCTGGCATGAGAGATGGCAGGCCAGGCAGGCTGGAATGGGGCAGGGTGTGAGGTACCTGTGAGCGTGTGTGTGCGGGCACACCTGTGCTCGTGTGTGCAGGTGAACACGTGTGTGGGAGCCTGGCCAATCCCCTCTCACCCATGAGACCCCCAAATCCTGTCTGAACCACCCAGCATCCAGCCAGGACCACTCCTCCATGTGTGTCCCCACACGTGCCAACAGACACATCGTGATGTGCCCACAATGAGGGGCTGGGGGGCTGCGTGGGAACGATGCCCATGCGCTGATCCCCATCCTAGGGTGGGCACGGTGCCCGTGTGCTGACCCCCACCCCAGGGGTGCCAAGCATGGGCACAGTGTCCGTGTGCTGACCCCCCATTCTGGGTTTCCTGCATGGGCACGGTGCCCGTGTGCTTAGCCCCCACCCTAGGGTGGGCACAGTGCCTGTGTGCTGAACCCCACAACGAGGGGCTGGGGGCTGCGTGGGCACGGTGCCCGTGTGCTGACCACCCATACCGGGGTGCCAGCGTGGGCACAGTGCCCGTGGGCTGACCCCCCCCCATCCCAGGGTGGGCACGGCGCCTGTGTGCTGACCCCCACAACGAGGGGCTGGGGTTTCTGTGTGGGCACGGTGCCCGTGTGCTGACCCCCCATCCCGGGGTGCCAGCGTGGGCACGCGTGTGCCGCTGTGTGACTCCGTGTGTGCCACGATGAGTGCTGCGTGGGCGTGAAGCTGCAGGGTGGGGGTACCACCTCTCCCCGGCCCCCATTGGCAGCTCTCCTCTTGCCCACCCACGCCGTGCCATGGGCAGAGCCCCTTATTTAGCGCCGTGCAGCAGCTGCGGCCCCGGTATTCCGCCTCCCGGCTGAGCCCGGGCCGGGGGAGCTGCCCAGCACCACCGCTGCCCTCTGCTGCTGCCCGCTCTCTGCTGCCCACCACCACGCCTCGAGGGGTCCCTGCTCCGCAGCCACCGACACCGAGGGTCCTTCAGCCCCCGACTCACCGGCAGGTCTGTGTCCCTGTGTCCCCCACAACCCTGGGGGCTTCCCAGGGGTCTCGGGGAGCTGCTGCGCCCTGTGCTCACCCCGCTGGGGTTAGGGGAAGGCAGGAGGAGGAAGAGGAGGTTGGGAAAGCGCTGGGGAGGGCGCAGGAAGGGGGAGAGATGGGGTGAGGGTGTCGGTTGAATTTGGGGAGGGTTTGGTGCGGGGTTCTGGAAGAAAATCGAGCTGTGGGCAGGCATATGCGTGCCAGGGGATGCCAGTGTGCCAGGGAGTGTGCCAGGGAGTGTGCCAGGGGATGCCAGTGTGCCAGGGAACGTGCCAGGGGACACGGATGTGCTGAGACCTGGTGAACATGCAGGACGGAGCCCGAGCCGTGTCCGTGCCCCACCCTGGCGTTTGCACGGCTCGTGTGCGAGTGCACAACCGTGGCACCACGGCCACGAGCGGGGACACGGCACCTCCGGGGTGACAGCAGGGCCGTGTCCCCCCTTGCACGCCCCCCACCCCGGTAATGCAGCCCGGGTGTACCACCGGCAGCTTCCATACACACGCGAACAGGACGGGACGTTCGAATCAGAGCCATGAGCTGTTTTATTTCAGCATCAGTCTCAGCTCGTTTGTAAGAGACAAGGCACAGAGCTCTATTCATATTCAACCTTCTAAACAGATACACTAAATAAACTTGTTGCAACCTAGAAAGGCAAATCACATAGGCCTATTGTTCTATTCTTCCCGTCTGCACTATAGTTTAGATAACTTGTTCTGCTGCCTTAGCATCCCACTGTCCTTGCTGATACTAGAGCCTGTCTTTTTCCAACTTTCTCAAAACCTTCTAATTTTAAGAATTCCAGCACCCGGGAAGCGGCGCGGTCCCTCCTCCGCACACCCCAGAGGGGGTCCCGCCGCTCCCGGCCCGCCCGTCTCCCGTCTCTTTCCTTCCCCAGAGCCCGGTTCGCTTCTAGACCCATCCCAGGCCACCCCATCGAGGGTTCGCCGGCTCGGGACAGCCCTGGGAAGCTCCGCCGCTGATCGCTGCCCCCGTGTTGCCCCGAGGATGAAGAACCGACCGGTGCTGGCGGTGCTGCTGCTCCTGGCGCTGCCGCTCGCCCTCGCCCGCCGCGCCCCCGCCGCCCCGCCGGGCCCCGCGCCGGTACGGCCGTCGTGGGGTGGGGAGGAAAGGCGGGCGGATCCCGGATCCCCGGGACCCCCCAGACCCCTTCCCATCCGCTTCGTTCCCGCAGGGGATGCCCGTCCCGGAGCCGCTGCCGTGGAGCCCCCGCGGCAGCCCCAGGGCCGCCGCCGCCGCCGCCGCGCTGGAGCTGCTGCGGGAGGAAGGCGCCGGTGAGGGGCGGGAGGGCTCGGATGGGAGAGTGTCGGTCCGCCCGGTGCTCTCTCACCCGTTTTGGTCTCTTCCAGGTCCCCCCGCGGCGCCGCAGAAGAGTAAGTCCCGCCCGGTGCCGGTGTCGGTGCCGGCGCCGGTACCGGTGCCGCTGACGGCCGGTCTCTCTGCAGGAGACATGCACGATTTCTTCGTGGGGCTCATGGGGAAGCGAGCAGCGGAGCCCGGGCGAGCAGCGGGGCGGGGAGGGGGCAGCCCGGCCCCTCGGTGCTCCCCGGGACCCCCCGCTCCCGGAGAGGCCCCGCTGCGGGCGGCCTGAGCGGCGGAACGAGCCCCAACGGGGCTGTGCCGGTGTCCCGGGGACGATGGGACCGACCGCGGGGGCGTCCCGGGCTCCGGCGCCCACGGAGCCGTCGGGAGCGCGGCGGTGCCGCCCCACGCGCGCGTGTCCGTGCACCTGTGTACACCTGGACGTGTCCCGTTATACACCCACCCGTGTCTGCGCGGGACACGCGCAAAGTGCGCCTCCGTGTCTTGACTGCGACTCCGGGACCTGCTCGGGACAGCCCAGGGGATGGGGCTGCGGGGACGGGGCTGCGGGATGAGCCCGCGGGGATGGGGATGCGGGGGTGGCAATCCGGGGATGGGGATGCGGGGATGAGCCCGCGGGGATGAGCCCACGGCACCACCGGGGCCGGGGTTCGTGTGCTCATGGCCTACAGCGACCTGTCCCTTCCCCACGGCAGCCCCCGTAACTGGAGAAGTGCCCGTGTCCCTTCCCGTGTCCGTGTGTCCGTGCTCCGGTCCGTGTCCCTTCCTGTGTCCGTGCTCCGGTCTGTGTCCCTTCCCGTGCCCGTCTCCATGTCCCTTCTTATCCTTCCCAGTGTGTAAATGCCACACCATTATCCGTGTGTCGCGCCCCGTGTCCATGTGTCCCTCCATGTATCCATGTCCATGTGTCCCACCCCGTGTCCGTGTCCATGTCCGTGTGTCCCGCCCCGTGTCCATGTGTCCCTCCGTGTGTCCATGTCCATGTCCGTGTGTCCCGCCCTGTGTCCATGTCCGTGTGTCCCTCCCCGTGTCCATGTGTCCCGCCCCGTGTCCCCGTGTCCGTATGTTCCTCCCCGTGGCCGTGGCCGTGTGTCCTGCTCCGTGTCCATGTGCCCGTGTCCGTGTGTCCCTCCCCATGTCCGTGTGTCCATCCCGGTGTCCGTGTGTCCATCTCCATGTCCGTGTGTCCGTGTGTCCCGTCCGGTGCCCCCGCTCCGGTTCCTCCTCACCGCACGGGGGCGCTGCCGGCGGCGGCTCCCGGAAGGCGGCGCGGGCCGGGGCGGGCGCGGGGCGGGTCGGCGCCTTTGTGTGAGCCGGGCCGGGATGGTGCGGGGCGCCGGGCGGGTAAGGAGCGACCCCCGCCCGCCACCCCCGGCCCCCTCAGGTTCCCCGGGCCGCGTCCCCGCCGCCAGCCCCGCTCCTACCCTCTCCGACCCTCCCCGGGGCCTCCCGCCGCCTTTCGTGGCTCCCTCCGGGGTTCCTTCCTGCCCCGCTCCCCGGGCCCACCGGGGACGCCGCTGTCCCCCCCCTCCATCTCCTCCCGTTTCTCCCGGAGCAGCTCCGGGACTCCCCCTTCCCGCCGCCCCCTTTTCCGCTGCCCTCCCGGACCCCCATCCTCTGTCCGGTTCTTTCCCCTCCTGCCCCATCCCCTCCGCAGGGATCCCCAATTGCCCGGGTGCTTTTTGGGCTGGGCAGCGTTTCCAGAGCCTTCCTCTCGGCGTCTTCATCCTCTTTCTCGCCCTCCCCAGTACCGGTGGTGTTTCCTGCATCCCTCCCATCCCCGGGAATGGGTTTTGGTTTTTCCCGGAGCTGGGGCAGAGGCAGCTCCAGCCCCTCCAAACTCCCGCTCTTTGCTGCCTTCTGGGCTCGCTGTTCCCTGTCTCAGAGCGGGGAATGCAGGGAATTGGGAATAGGGGAATTAAGGATAGAGTTTCCTGGGTAAGTTCGTGAAATCCCAAGAGCTGATGTGGTGTCTGTGAGCAAGACAGAGGGACAAAGGCAGTGGGACAAGCTGGGAGGAATGGTTGGTGCTGTGGGACAGGTGTGGTGGTGGCAGCTGAGGAATCTGAGAGGTGCTGCCAAGAAATCCCGGGGGAATCCATCACAGGGGAATCCATCCAGGGGAATGCACAAGGCTGGAATGCAGAGAATCCCACCTGGGAGCCTGAAGTCCCCTTGTGGGTCCAGGTGGAATCTGAAGTGAAGGAATGAAATGAAGGAGGAGACCTAGAGGCGAATGCAGCTGGTGTGTCCAGCCTGAGTGACATCTTCTTGGAGAGGAGCCTCATCCCCAGCTCAGGAGGAGGGAGATGTCTGGAACAGGCTCTGGTTTGGTCTCAGGGACAGCAGGATCTCTGTCCCTGCCCCTGTAGCAGTGGGACCTTCAGGCTGCTTCAGAGAGTCTTTTTGTTTTGACTTTGCTGCTTTGCACATCCACCTTTTTACTTCCCAAAACTGAGCTGACAGGACGGGTTTAGTCCATCTCCAGCTGAGCAGCTGCTCTGTGGCTCCTCAGAAAGTTGGAAAACAGGAGAAATGACCAGAATGGCATTGCTTTGCTTGTTAAATAACTTTATTTTTTTTTACATTTCCCCTCTGCAGAGCCCCTTGCCCTGCCAATTCCTGCTGCCGCCTCGGATGAAAGTGTGAAGGCCGAGCTGACCAGCAGAAAGGACTCTTAAAGCAGCTGCTAAGATGGGCATGAGGATCAAGCTGCACAGCACCAACCACCCCAACAACCTGCTGAAGGAACTCAACAAGTGCCGCCTCTCCGAGACCATGTGCGATGTCACCATCCTGGTGGGCTCCCGCTCCTTCGCCGCCCACAAGGCCGTGCTGGCCTGTGCTGCTGGCTACTTCCAGAACCTCTTCCTCAACACTGGCCTGGACGCTGCCAGGACCTACGTGGTGGATTTCATCACGCCAGCCAACTTTGAGAAGATCCTGAGCTTTGTGTACACCTCGGAGCTCTTCACCGACCTCATCAACGTGGGGGTGATCTATGAGGTGGCGGAGAGGCTGGGCATGGAGGATCTGCTGCAGGCTTGTCACTCCACCTTCCCTGACCTGGAGAGCTCGGCCATCACCAAGCAGCCTGCTCTGTCAGTGGGGGAAGGCAGGGCTGGGGTGCTGAGCAGCACCTCCTCGGAGCAGAGCCACCCTTTGGGGGACATCCGGGGTGGTGCGGAGCATTTCGGCCCCGAGCGGAATTACCTCCTGCACGGGGACGTGGTGGGAAGCTACAAAGAGGATGACAGGAATGCTGTGGGTGAGGCCAGCCAGCCTCTTCCCCTGATGCACCCACAGCAGCCTCCCAAGACAGAGCAGGAGTCTGATGCAGGACAGTTCGCTCCAGTCACGGGTCTGGGGGCTCAGCCTGGTGGGAATGTCGTGGCACAGACCACCGGCAGCTCCTGCCCTCAGTACAAGGCCCAGAGTAATGGTGACTACAGCAAGGGTGGCTTCTTCCCCACTGACCCCTCACTGGATGTCTCCACGGGGAGCAATTCCTGCCCCAGCAACAGCGACCACTCCAAAGAGCAGGGATTCGAGCAGATGGATGAGCTCCAGCTGGAGGATTTGGGAGAGGCTGAGCTGCATTTTGAGGATGCTGGAGAAGAGCTGGTCCCATCTGAGGAGGTGATTGAGCTGAGTGATGACAGCGAGGAGGAACTGGCCTTCGAGAGTGACAGCCGGGACAGCAAGGCCATGCCCTGCCAGGTGTGCAAGAAGGTTCTGGAACCCAACATCCAGCTGATCCGCCAGCACGCCAGGGACCATGTGGACCTGCTCACAGGGAACTGCAAGGTCTGTGAGACCCACTTCCAGGACCGTAACTCCAGGGTGACCCACGTGCTGTCCCACATCGGCATCTTCCTCTTCTCCTGCGACATGTGCGAGACCAAGTTCTTCACCCAGTGGCAGCTGACGCTGCACCGGCGGGACGGGGTCTTCGACAACAACGTCATTGTCCACCCCAGTGACCCCCTTCCGGGAAAAGTGGCTGTTTTTGGGGGAGGACCCAGCCCTGAGCTGGCCTGTGCTGCCTGTGGGAAGCCCTTGGCCAAAGATTTCCACACGGTGCGGAACCACCTGCTGGAGCACGTGAACCTGAAGAGCCAAACGTGCGGCGTGTGCGACCAGCGGCACCTGAGCCTCTGCAGCCTGCTGTGGCACGCCCTGTCCCACCTGGGCATCTCTGTCTTCTCCTGCTCTGTGTGTGCCAGCAGCTTCGTGGACAGGCAGCTCCTGGAGAAGCACCTGGCCGTGCACCAGCACGTGGAGGAGGCTCTTTTCCAGTGCCACTTCTGCAGCCAGAGCTTCAAGCTGGAAGCCGCTTATCGCTACCACGTCAGCCAGCACAAATGTGGGGGCAACCTGGACATCCGGGCGGGATTCGGGGAGCGCCTGCAGCCCCAGGGGCTGCCCAAGAGGAAGCTGCCCGAGGAGTTTTTGAGCGAGGATCTGGCTCTGCAGAACCAGCCAGGGAACAGCAAGTACAGCTGCAAGGTTTGTGGCAAGAGGTTTGCCCACACCAGCGAGTTCAACTACCACCGGCGCATCCACACCGGGGAGAAGCCCTACCAGTGCAAGGTGTGCCACAAGTTCTTCCGAGGCCGTTCCACCATCAAGTGCCACCTGAGGACACACTCGGGGGCCCTGATGTATCGCTGCACGGTGTGTGGCCACTACAGCTCCACGCTCAACCTGATGAGCAAGCACATAGGGGTGCACAAGGGCAGCCTCCCACCCGACTTCACCATCGAGCAGACTTTCATGTACATCATCCATTCCAAAGAGGCTGAGAAAAACACGGATAGCTGATGGGGAAGAAGAGTGTTAATGATGGAGGAGGAAAAGGAAAGGAAAACACAAAAAAAAACCACCCAAGTTGTTTCGTTTTATTTAATGGTCAGGCATCATGGATGGAATTTTTTTTTTGGTTTTGGTTTGATTTTTTTTTTATTATTATTATTTTTGGGCCTTCCTAGGGCTTTTTAGATTGGTGGCGTTGTACAAATTAACAGCACGTGAGGTACATCACTGTTTCAAGGAGTCTGTCGTGTTTACTTACCTCTGGTCCTGTTAGAGGCCATCTGTGCTTTTAGCATTTCTCACTAGTTTTTGAGCCTAGATTCTATTTTTTTTTTAACCTTTTAGCCCACTTGACCAGGCTAAGCTTGTCCACAAACTGATGCTGCTAAGATTTTCACACCTGACCTCAGTGGAGAGGGACAGAGCCAGAGCAGGCGCTGGACTCGAAAGGAAAGGAACAAAAGAGGAAAAAAAAAAGGAAAGAAAAAAGACATTCTGGGCATCCCTGGTGTTCTGCTGCTACTGCCAGGAGATGAGCAAAGTGTGCTCTGGGGAGAGGAGCAGGAAGCACCTGAGTGTGTAAACAAGGAGGGATCCCAGCAGGGACCAGGAGCAGGGCATTCACAGCCAAGGAGGGATCCCAGCAGGGACCAGAGCAGGGCATTCACACATTCCCAAGCCCTGTTTGCTCTGCCCTGCCCTGAGACCTTGGAGGAGGAGCTGAAGGAACCCCAGGACCTCCCTGCAGAGCGTGGGTAGAGGTGGCTGTGTGAGCACGGAGATCTCCTGTAGGATTGGAGAGAGAGGGGAAGCTCCCTGCTCCTTTTGGGGTGATTTGTGGTGGCCACAGAGAGCCAGGACTCTCCTGGCTCTGCTCTGCCCCAGCAGATGAGTCAGGATGAAGCTGTTGCCTTAACTCCCTGGAAGGAGGAGGAGGAGGAGGAGGGACCCTTCTCCTGCCAGAGGGATCCCCCCCTCCCACACCCTGGACGTGTTTCTGTGGCAAACCTGTGTGCTTGGAGTGATGTGAGTTTGTTTATGGAGCCACAGCGATGGCTTGGCCTCTGCAGCTGCATGCTGGGCACTTCTGGGGGGGCTTCCTTGGGTTTGGGGGGCTCTCCTGGGCATGGAGGGGCTGCCCTGGCTGTGGAGGGGCTCCCCTAGGTGTGAGGAGCTCTCCTGAGTGTGGGGGGCTCTCCTGGGCATGGAGGGGGCATGGAGGGGCTCTCCTGGGTTTAGGGGGCTCCTCAGGGTGTGGAGGGGCTCTCCTGGGCATGGAGGGGCTTCTCTGGGCATGGAGGGGGCATGGAGGCGTTCTCCTGGGTGTGGGGGGTTCTCCTGGGTGTGGGGGGCTCCCCTGGGCATGGAGGGGCTCTCCTGGGCATGGAGGGGCTCCCCTGGGTGTTGGGGGCTCTCCTGGCCATGGGTGGCTCTCCTTGGGCATGAGGGTCTCTCTTGACCCTGTGTCAGGTCCACCTCAGCATGGGGAGGGGTCTCTCCTGCCCATTCCTGGGGTCTCTCCTGGCCCTTCCTGGGGTCTCTCCTAGGGTCTCTCCTGGCCATTCCTGGGGTCTCTCCTGTCCATTCCTGGGGGTCTCTCCTGGCCATTCCTGGGGTCTCTCCTGCCCATTCCTGGGGTCTCTCCTGGCCACCCCAGCGAGGTGCCAACAGTGTTAATGCAGGGAAGGGCATGGATTGGCTTCTCCCTGGTGTTACCCAGGTATTTTTGTGGAGCAGAGGTGGGAGGAACAGATCTTTCCAAGCTGGGATTGCCCCTCGGGTAACTCAATTCTACCTCACAAACAAAGAAGTGCTCGGGGCTCTCCAGCCTGGATCAGCTCCTGCACTTCTGTCGAGTTTTGCTGTTACAAAATTAAAATTAAAAACTAAACTAAACTAAACTAAACTAGTGATTTGCAAACCCTGGAAACTCACCCTGCTGCCTCTTCCCTGTGAGGGGACACAGGGAAGGGACAGACACCCAGGAAGGGCCATCCTGCAGTGGGGGCTGAGCTCAGAGAGCTCAGAGCACCCCAGGGTTTCTCTCCCAGCTCCACCATGGCCTTGGGCAAGTCACTTCACCTCTTTTTGCCTCAGTTTCCTCATCTGTAAAATGAGGGTGGTACCTGCCGTGGTACTGAGCTACCTCCAGGAGCAGGGGAGGGTGCCTGGAACCTGGATTTGGAGGAGGGGAGGGAGGCACCAGAGCCAAATTCAGCTCTGGGTTGGCCTGGGCTGCTGCAGCTCTTGAGTTTTGAACTCCAGGCTCGTGGTCCTGGCGTCACTGTGGAGCTGTGTTGAGGTTTTACAAGAGAAATGGGGAATTTTGGGAGGGCTGTGGTGCTCTGGGCAGTGGTGGGGCTTTGCTGTGAGCTGCTCCCTAGGTTCCTGTGGTGGAGTTGTGGGGTGGATGAGGCTGGGAGGGACCATTGGGGTCACCCAGTCACCCCCTCGAGCGTGGAACTCAGGGCTGGTGACAAACTGGGGACAGGGACAGGGATGGACACGGCCTGTGCTGCTCTGGAGGTGGCTGTGAAGGCTGGGAGAGCCTTGAGACCCTCCTGGAATGTTCCAGAAGCCGTGGCGAGCTTCAGGGAGGGTCTGCTGAAAAGCAAAAGCCTTTCTGTGCACAGAAACCAAAAAGTGAAGCTTTTACACCCAAACACCAACAGGGCACAACCAGCCCTTGCTCCTGCCTGGGTGGGGGGAAAAGCAGGAACCCCCCATTGCTGCTGGTTCTGATCCAGGCAATTTCTGTTTGGCTTAAAAACGAGATCATTCCCACCTGGAACACCCCAAACCTGCCCTGGAGGGGCTGCAGGGATGGGTCTGACCCTGCTGCTGCTCCTGGGGGTGATTCAGAGACCTGGGTGAGGGTCCTGGATGTTCCTGAGCCTTTGGGGTGGGCAGGGGGTGTCATCCCTGTCCCCAGCCTGCTCCAGCTCAGTGTTGGGAGAGCCAAAATCAATTTGGATTTCATTCCTTCACCACCACCACGGGCAAACCTGGCTTTCCACTGTCCCCACTGCCCTTGGTGGCTGTGGGGACACCAACCTACCTCCCCTGGTGTTTGCAAAGTGCTTTGGGGTCCCTGGGGCAGGAGAGGGGGAAATTCTGGCAGCATCCAATCATGGAGCCTTCCCCAAACAGGGAATCTCCAAGCCCAGGCTCACTCCCACCCCCAAACACAAAATTCACTTTTCCCCTGTTCTCAGTTGGATCCAGGTCTGTCAGCAGAGAAACTGAGCAGAAGAAGAAAGAAAGAAAGAAAGGAAGAACACGAGTTGAATTTGCTGTCTAACCTTTTTTTTGTTAAGTTAATCGTAGGTACTGACCTCTATTTAAGTGTTTACTATCTATTTGCTGTAAAGTTTTGTATATTTTGTAAACTTTTCCCCCCTCCCCTCCCCTCGAATCGTAGATGTCTAAAATCGTTGTACATCGGGTTCTTTTCTACTCCATTGTTCAGCACAAAGTGTGGTTTTTATTTAGAATAATAAAATGGAAAACATTGACCTCTTGTAGCTGCTTTTTTTAAATAAAATGTTTTCCTCCCAGAAATGCCACGGGAGAAGGTGAGGCCATCCCTGGGTTTGTGGTGTGGCTCAGGGGAAGAGTTTGAGGATTAAAGGAGCAGGGTGGGAGCAGAGCCCACCCATTGGGGAATCCCAGGAGTTTTGGGCCTGGATGAGCCTTTTCTGCCAGAAAATGGAGCTCCAAGGGCTGGGAATTGAGTTCAAAATGGTTTTGAGGGATCTGGAGCAGAGGAGAGAGTGTGGGAGCTGGGCTTGGTTAGTCTGGAGAAGAGGAGGCTGAGAGGGGATTCTGTCAATCCATAAAAATATCTCAGTTAGCCCTATAAATATCTCATTTGAGAGGGGATCCATAAAAATATCTAATCCATAAAGTCCATAAAATATCTAATAAAAATAAAAATATACATAAAAATATCTAATTTGAGAGGGGATCTTACCAATCCATAAAAATATCTCAGATTCCTCATTTGAGAGGGCATCTCTTAAATACTTAAAAATATCTCAGATTTCTCATTTGAAAGGGGATTTCATCAACCCATAAAAATATCTCAAATATCTCATTTGAGAGGGGATCTCATCAACCCATAAAAATATCTCTGATATCTCATTTGAGAGGGGATTCTATCAATCCATAAAAATATCTCAGATATCTCAGAGAGGATCTTGTCAATCCATAAAATATCTCAGATATCCATATAAATATCTCATTTGAAAGAGGGATCTCATCAATCCCTAAAAATACCTCAAAAATGGGTGCCAAAAGGATGGTGCCAGACTTTTCAGTGGCGTGACAGGACACAGGACAAGGAACAACAGTTCCATAAATGAAACCACAAGAAATTCCACCTCAACACAAAGAAGAACTTCCCATGGAGGTGGGAACAATTTATTTGAGGCCACTCTGGCCCTTAAGTTTATGGACAAAAGTGCAGAGAAATTCAAGACAGTTAAAAATCAAGTTTATTAGGTGAAATACCAACTTTTACATGTTGAAGTATCTTGAATATATTTTTGCCCTGGTGAGTGGCTGGTTTTGTGCTTATCATGGGAATGGGATGGGAATTAGCAAAGGGAAGCTCAGGGGGGATTTGGGATCAGGAAATGAAGGTGAGGGTTCCTGTGGGTGCAGATCTCTGCCTGGGGGTCTCACAGGGAATTCCTGAGCAGGGAATTCTGACCCTGCTGGAGCCTTCCCAGGGTTTCTGTGTAAGAGCTGGATTTGGATTATTGCCCTGAGATAAAAAGGAACATCCCTGCAGAAGGAACCCTGAGGAATTTAGGGGGTTTTCCCCCCATCAGGGACCCCTGGAAGTGGCAGATCTTTCCCAGCCAGCCCTTGTGATAACCCCACATCCTGGTCATGGGCTTCTCCTGGGACATCCTGCTCCCAGCCCTGAGCCAGCATCCTGTCCCCAGAACTGCTTATGCTTTGCTTTTTTTCCACCAAGTGTTCCTCCAGCAGCTCAAGGCCTTTGGTAGATTTATGGTGTCCCTGTCACCTTCCCCCAGCAAAGGGCCTGACCCCCAGCACGTCACTGAGTCCAGGATCCACACAAGGATGAACTTTCTCCGGATTCTCCAGTTCCTCACACGGCACAAACCCAGCCCTGCTCCAGCTCTGAGGATTTCTGCACATCCCTGTGCTCCCACAGGGGCTTTGGTGGAAAGGGAGGGGATGTTGGGCCTTGTTGGAGTTGAGAAATCCACTCAGTGGCCATAAAAATCTGCCAGGTGATACTCCAGACAGAGGAGTTAATGGGATGGGGGACACAAAGTTAGTCTGAGCAGCCTTTCCCAGGAAAACCCAGTTTAGCCATAACTAATTTAAAATCTGTAAAAAATTTACAACTAGCTTTGCAAAATTGCTCTGAAGGAGTGGCTGATCTTGAATCCAAATTGTTCCTCCCCTCCCTCAGGTCTGTGCCCTGCTCAGCCCCTTGGGCTGCTTGGCCTTCATCTCTCAAAAATCAGGCTCTGGATGTTGCTGGGCACTGTGGAGGGAGGTTTGAGTTCCAGATTCCTTCTCTCCCACTCACTCAGGATGGCACAAACCAGGCAGTGCCATGCCCAGGGCTGGGGGCCAGGGGCAGTTTGGGGGTGCAGGAACACCTGTGGTGGGGCAGATGCTGCACTCCAACCCCACAGCTTGGGGGGCAGGATGGGGCTCTGATCTTGGGGCTGTTTCAGACACTCAGTGGAGTAACAAACTTTATTATTGCAAGGGAATATAATGTTCTTATCAAACAGGGAATATAATTTTCTTTTATCCTTCCTTTAGGTTGGACACAACAGCGCTCCAGAAGCAAGATGTCCATAGCTCCTAGCTCTCCTCAAACCTGGCACAGGAGGTGCCCAGCCAAGAAGGGCTGTGCCCAAGCAAATCATGTCCTCAGCAGCAGGAAAACCAATCCCACTGTCACTGGAACCACCAGGAGAGTCTGACCCTCCTTAGTTGGGAGGGCTGTTGTCCTTGGCGATGACTATGGAGTGCTGCGTGCTGGAGGAGGAATTTCCAGCTCCCTTCTGGCCACCGTGGTCCTTGGGGATGTACTTGACCACGGCAGAGATGAGTTTGCTGCGGAAATTCCTGCTGAGGAAGTTGTAGAGGACGGGGTTGATGACGCAGTGCAGCAGCGTGAAGCAGTCGATGATGTCATAGAAGAAGTAGAGAAGGTGGGCGAAGGTGCAGTTTAGGATGATGTGGGTGCCCTCGAGGGTGAGCAGGGTCAGAACGACGTGGAAGGGCAGCCAGCTGAGCAGGAACACCCCGATGTAGGCGTAGATGAGCAGGCAGTGCTTGCGGCTCTCGGGCTTGGTGCGCCGCACGAAGCGCGCCGTCAGCACGTTGAACGCCGCGATGACCGGGAAGGGGATGAGGAAGCCGATGGTGGTGGTGGCCAAGCTGACTGCCAGAGCCCACTCGTCATAAGTC
Organism: Geothlypis trichas; assembly: GCA_009764595.1. Classification (NCBI taxonomy): domain Eukaryota; kingdom Metazoa; phylum Chordata; class Aves; order Passeriformes; family Parulidae; genus Geothlypis; species Geothlypis trichas. The sequence goes on from WSPJ01000056.1 coordinate 19,540, forward strand.
TCAAAAGGAGCCATGAAGATGCAGATGGGCTCCCCGGTGTTGACCAGCTGCATGTGGGCCACCTCCAGCACGGGGATAGCAGCGGCCAGGACCCAGCAGCCGGCGCAGACGGCGCGGCGCACGCGGTGCTGGTGCCGCTGCCAGAAAAGAGAGGAGCTGGTCAGGGTCACATAGCGATCCACGCTCAGGCAGGTGAGGAAGAAGATGCTGGCGTACATGTTGGCGAAGTAGAAGTAGTGGGTGAAGCGGCAGAGGAAGCTGCCCCACAGCCAGGTGTAATCCAGCATCACCTCCAGCATCCAGATGGGCAGCGAGAGCAGCACGCCCAGGTCGGCGATGGCCATGTTGATGATGTACAGGTTGACCAAGTTCTTGGTGCCCCGTGTCTGCCAGTTGACCCAGATGACCAGGAGGTTCTCCACCAAGCCCACCACGAAGATGACGAGGTAGAGGATGAAGAGAACCACTCGCTTGATGTTCTCGTCCAGGCTGAACTCGCAGTAGGTGTAGGTGTGGTTCAGGAGGTAGAACAGCTCGGACAGGTTGTGGTAGTCGCTGTACTCACTCGGGACAGTGTGTGTCTCCATGGGGACAGTGGTCACCTCCTCGGCCATCCTGGTGGCTGCAGGGAGAGGAAGAGCACTGAGCTTGGCAGGCTGAGACAGAGATCCCTTGTTTGGGGCTCAAAAAGATCCTTTTGGGAGCTTCTAACCCTATTTTTACTCCCATGGTGACTCCCTACATCAACCCTCAAAAGATGCTGTGCCCACCCAGGTGATCCCCTCACATAAATTCCAGCCACAAACGACAATCACCACATGTGGTGGCTGTCCCCTGTCCCAGAGGCTAGCCTGGGACACAGAGAGGTGTTGGTGGCTCTGTCCCAGAGGCAGCTCCAGCGGGAAAGCCACCGCTCCCACCCGAGCCCTCGGGGCATGATCACATCCGGACATCCAAATAGGTGACAAAATCACACATTTCAGGGAAATGCAGACCTGAACATCCTCTAAATGCCCAAGTGAATGCCCCGATCCCAGCAGAGTGAAGAAGCTGCAAAGCCCGTCCAGCCTCGGGCTGCTGGAGCAGCCGTTCCCTCGGGAATGTGCCCAGGAGCCGCCGTTCCCTTGGGAATCCTGCAGAATTCTGCCCTCCCAGCGGGGTCTTCCCGCTTCATTTGGAGCCTGGCAAGCCAGGACCCAGCCACAGCTGGTGTCACCCGTGAGTGTCACCCCTATGGCACCCAGCCAGCCTGGCACCCACCGGCCCCAAAAGCAGGGGAGGGTGGAGATGCCACCCCCAGGGATCCAGAACATCCCGTCCTGTCACTGTCCTGCAGGTCCTGAGGGGCCGCTGGGGCTGAGGAGAGACGGGACAGATGGATGGGAGGGAGGACAGACGGACAGGAGAAGGGACAGAGAGATGGGCGAGGGGAGAGATGGATGGTGAAGGGGGCAGACGGACAGGAGAACGGACAGACAAACAGGAGAAGGGACAGACAGATGGGAGAAGGGACAGACAAACAGGAGAAGGGACGGATGGATAGGAGATGATGCAGACGGACAGGAGAAGGAATGGACAGGACCAGGGACAGACAGATGGGAGAGGGGACAGACAGATGAGTGAGGGGATAGGTGGATGGTAAAGGGGACAGACAGACAGGACCGGGGACAGACAGACAGGACCAGGGGCAGACAAACAGAAGGGACGAACGGATGGTAAAGGGGACAGATGAATGATAAAGGGGACAGACGGACAGGAGAAGGGACAGGCAGACAGGACCAGGGACAGACAAATGGGAGAGGGGACGGATGGATGGGAGAGGGGACAGACAAACAGGAGAATGAACAGACAAATGGGAAAAGGGATAGACAAACAAGAGAAGGGACAGACGGGTGAGGGGATAGATGGATGATAAAGGGGACAGATGGACAGGAGAAGGGACAGACAAACAGGAGAAGGGACGGATGGATAGGAGATGGGACAGACGGACAGGAGAAGGAACAGACAGGACCAGGGACAGACAAACGGGAGAAGCGACGGACGGATGAGAGAGGGGACAGATGGATGGTAAAGAGGACAGACGGACAGACGGACACGAGGGAGCAGGGACGCTGCTGCCTCACCTGCGGCTGCTCGGGAGCGGGGGGATCCTCTCGGCCCGGCAGCTCAGGCGCCTCTGGGCGCGGAGCTCGGGTGGGCTCGGTGGCCGCTCGCTGCGCAGGAAATGAGCGGCGTGGTGCAACATCCTGAGCCCAGCTCGGGGACATTTCACTGCATTTCCAGCGCCGGCACTCGGCTCCCCTTTGATTTTTGCCGCAGGGGTGGGGACGGGAGCGGGGAGGCCCCGGGGAGGTGTCGGTGTGGGAGCCGCAGGTGCCTGGGGATGGATGGTGTGGGAATCCACAAAATCAAAGGGGTTTGGAGAAAGCTGCAAAAGGTAGGCAGGCCTTAGAGACAGCAGAACTGTGATTAGAGCTCAGCAGCAGCCATGAGGTAAGTCAGCAGAAAAATTATTTAAGCTGTAGAAAAGCAAGGACAAATAGAACAATGGTCTGTGTATCAATGCTTGTCTAGAATAACTCCCTAAGATACAGAAAAGTTTATCTAGCGAGATATTAGGAAGTTTGAAGCTTAATAATAGAGCTCTGTGCGTTGTGTTTTAAGGCTTACAAGCAGGTATTGTATTCGAAATAAGCAAGCATTGTTTAACCAAAGGCACCTGTGCTTAGAGTGGTTGGATAGAACTACTGCCAATGTGCTTTTACTTTGTGTGATTGGCCAAAAAACTTATGCAGTGAGTTGGAACATTAAATCCTCAGTCTGCTGCCTGAGATGTGAGCTGGTGGCATCTTCCCATTGCCATAACCATGTAATGAGGCTGATGCTGGAAAATCAAACAGCTCAAGGCACGTTCTGTTTGTGGTCTGTAAATAACCCGTGGCCGGGGATGGATGGGGGTCCCCAAGGCTTCCCGAGTGTCCCCTCCACTGTCACCCGGCCGGGTTAAGAGGTTGGATCCTGCCTGGGTGGGGAAAATCCACCCCAGGTCCTGCCCCAGCTCTGAGGGGTTGGGGTGGGTTATAACAAGAATGCCAAAGCTGTCCTTGATGCCACCTCGATATCAGGGTGAGCTTGTTAGCATTCAGAAACACATAATCATGAGAATGATTATATGCAGGTGCTTTTATTGAAGAGCTCTGGGTGTCAGGGGTACAAACCCAAATCTGACTCCAACATGGGTTCGGGATGAACGTGGTTTTATATTCTATCGTTATATAACTTTCATGTTAATTATTAAACTTGTATTGTTCTATTGTATACATAGATTTCATCCAAGCATGGCCCCCCTCAAACTTCTAACATAGTTTCTCATGATTCTTCCTACGATTAAACAATAATTATATTTAATTACTAAACAATCATCACATCTAACAATTATATCATTTATCATATACTGCTTAGGCAGGTGCAATTTCACACAATCTGGCAAACACAAAGCCTAACATTTTCAGAGTCTATTTTTACCATTTTTCCAGGGCCCCACTAAGTCCAGCTTCTTTCTAATTCCCCGAATTTTATGATTTTAAAACCTTTTACTATCAAGCTCAGGGTTTTTTTTTTTCAGTGAGAAAGGGCTGAAAGCTGAACTCTCCACCGGATGGCAGATGGATGTCGCCAGAGAAGCAC
>WSPJ01000056.1:23726-53186 GCA_009764595.1 Geothlypis trichas
CAGAGGGGACGTACGTCGCAAGAGGACGACGGTGTAGTTGGTGCCAGGCTCCAGCAGCTCGACCTTGAGGCAGGTTTTGTTGCTGTAGAGATCCACATCGATGCTGGTGTCATTGAGTTTGCCCCTCAGGAAGGAGAAGACCACGTTCCACAGGCTGAACTTCTCCAGCTCCTCCTCGCTGTCCACCTGGGTGATGCGGATCATGCGGCTGCTGGTGACGTGGATCTGGGGGAGAGAGGGGAATGGGGGGTTCAGCCTTGAGAAATGAGACTGGGTTGCTGCCCCAGAAGCTGGTTCTGTCCCAGGAATTCATGTTCCTGAAGCTGGTCCAGCTTCAGGAATTGGTTCTGTCCTGGGAGCTTGGTCTGTCCCAGGGATTCATGTTCCTGAAGTTGTCCGCCTCAGGAGCTGGTTCTGCCCCCGAGTTCCTGCCCCAGGAGCTGGTCCAGCCTCAAGAGCTGGTTTTGCTCCAGGAATTCATGTTCCTGAAGCTGATTCTGTCCTGGGAATTGGTTCTGCCCCAGGGATTTTAGTCTTAGGAGCTGGTTCTTCCCCAGAGATTTGTGAACCAAGAGCTGTTCCAGCTTCAGGACCTGGTTCTGCCCCAGGGGTTTGTGTTCCTGAAGGTGGTCCAGCCTCAGGACCTGGTTCTGCCCCAGGGTTCCTGCCCCAGGAGCTGGTTCTGTCCTGGGAGTGGTTCTGTCCCAGGAATTCCTGTCTTAGGAGCTGGCTCTGCCCCAGGAGCTGGTTCTGTCCTGGAAGGTGGTTCTGCCCCAGGGATTCATGTTCCTGAAGCTGGTCCAGCCTCAGGAGCTGGTTTTACCCCAAGAATTCATGCTCCTGAAGCTCCTTCTGCCCCAGGGATTCCTATCTTAGAAGCTGGATTCTGCTTCAGAGATTTATGTTCAGAGATGACCTCATAACTCTCTACAACTCCTTGAAAAGTGCCTGTGCTCAGGTGGGGCTGGGCTCTTTCTCCAGCAACTGACAGAACCAGAGCACACAGCCTCAATCTGTGCAAAGGGAAATTCAGGTTGGATATCAGGAAAAAGCTTTTTATGGAAAGAATGATAAATTCTGGAATGTTCTGCCTGGAGAGGTGGTGGAGTCACTATCCCTGGATGGATGCAGGATGGATGGATGGATGGATGGATGGAGATGGAGATGGATGGATGGATGGATGATGGATGGATGGATGATGGATGATGGATGGATGGATGGATGGATGGATGCAGGGATGGAGGGGCTGGAGCAGGGAGGACCTGCTGCCTCATCTTCCTCCTGCTATCACCTGTGTCCTGGTCCAGACGTCGTTCCATCGCGGGGCGCGCGTGTTGGTGTAGCAGAAGCGCTGGGATTTCTCGTGCCAGGAGTTGTGTCCCTCCTGGAGTGGGATAACGGCATCCTTGGAGCCTGGTGACACACAGGGAGGGGTTCAGGCCCTGCTTCACCCATCCACCCCTTCCCCTCCCCGGGGATGCTCCACTTTCCCACATCCCCCACGGTTTTTCCGCTGTTTTCCTTAGAATTCGCCCTTTGGTTCTTTTCTGGGATAACCCCGCGTGGCTCGACTCCTAGCTCCAAAATCCGACCTCAGCGACCCAAACCCGACGGTGCCTCCGGCCCCTGAGGTGAAGCAGCTCCCGAACGGCACCGAAGGCCGGATCGTACCCGGGGATCAGCACAGCGGGACGGGAAATCCCGGTCTCACCGGGCCACACCGACCCCCTCAGTGTGGAGGCGCTCAGAGGGTTCTCTGAGGGCGCAGGGGGTCGCTCAGCGGGCACCGGGCCGCTCCCGTTGTCCCGCCATGCTGCCCCGGGGACTGCCGGCGCCCCGCTCCCCACCATAATCCCCCCGGTCCCCGCTCACCTGCAGCTCCCAGAAGCAGGAAAGGTAGGAACAGCAGCAGCAGCACAGGCAGTACCGGCAGCCGCCGCCGCCGCCCCGGAGCCGGTTTCATCCCTCCCGCCGCGGCTACGCCGGCCGCTTCCGCTTCCGCCGCCTGCTCGGCCCGGCCGCCGAGGAGCGCCCACAGCCAATAGGAAAGGCGCTCGCCGGGTTTTATCGTCGATTGACAGCTGATTAACCCTATCAAAGTTCAGCTACACTCTCGCTCCCGCCCCTCTTTTTCTGCCGCGTTGATTGACAGTATTTTTACCCTATCAGCAGTGCGCGTGAAGGAAGCAGCAATGTTCCCGCCCTTGGTTGCCACGGTGACCAACATGCCCGCCATTCACTCAACAGCCACGCCCCTCCCTGGTAACGGCTCTGATAGACACGCCCCTCAACCAGTCAGAACGCGGGCAGCACAGGCCACGCCCCATCTTATTTTAAAGCCCATGTGATTGACAACCGCCTCCGCCTATCAGGGCGCGGCCTCGCGTTGTTTGTGTGAATGGGTCACGCGTGGGGGGGCGCGGAGGTCCCATCCCTCGGTCCCCTCCCCACCCCCGGCAGCTGAACCCGCGGTCCCGGGTCCACCGGGTCCCACCGACTCCACTCGGCCCCGCGACCCCACGGCCCGCACGGGGCTCTGCCAGCGCGGGCGTGGCACGGCGGTCACCGGTGACCCACATCCCACGGACCGGCCCGGGGTCTCCGGTTCACCGCTCTGCCTGCCCCGTCCGTCCCCCAGCCCCGGGCAGGGGGTGCCGCTCTCCGCGCGGGTCCGTCCCCTCCCTCCACCGTGGGGCGGCGGTCGCCCGTGGGCGGGCAGCGGGGAGCGGGCTCGGGCGGCCCCCCCGCTCCCCCTCCGCGGGCCGTGGGCGGCGGAGCCGGGAAGCGGCGGGGCCGTGGGCGGAGGATGTGCGTCAGCCGGGGGCAGCGCCGGGGCTGGGAACGGCCCCGCCGCGCCGGACGCTTGCTCGTGGAAAAGGGAAAAATGGAGGGGAGGGGGGGCGTGATAGGGGGGCGGTGGGGAGGGGGTGAACCGGGAGGGTTGGGGCAGGACCCCGCTATGGGCACCGTGCCCTTGCGGGATGCCCTGGCTGCACCCCCGGTAGCTCCGGGGATGTGCCCCGGCCACCGGCACGGCCCCCCCAGCCCGGGCAGGATCGCGCGGGGGCGGCTCTGGCCCCACGCCAGGCGCCGGCCGCGGTATAAATAGCACCGAGCCACGCAGGGCAGGACCGGGGTGCGGGCCGTGACATCCCCCCCGTGCTCCCTCCCGCGGGAGAGACCCCGGTACTGCGGGCAGGGGCTCCAGCATCCCCCTAGCCCACCCGAGAATTCTCCGTCCGGTCTCGTTGTCGCTGCTCCCCCCGGAAGCCCATTGGTGGCAGCGTGTGCGTGCCGGTGACACCGAGTGCCAGCCCTCCGTTAAGGGCTCCGGCACCGGGGGACACTGCCGGGACAGCGATGCCGGTACCCGGAGCATCCCCGCGCCCGCTCCCGTTGTCACCGAAACCGGCGATGCTGCGAGCGGGGATTCAGGGCGTCCACGCCAACACCGAGCACCGCGTCCCCTTCGGGGGCTTCTGCCTCTCTCACGGACCCCCCCGTGCCACGCGTGTCCTGCCCGCTCCCTGCCGGGGCTGCGGGACCCCCGGCGCTGCCGTGCGGGGCGCCGCTCCCGCTGCTCCGGTAACGGGGAGAGGGAAGAAGGGGGCCCGGTGCTGCCGCCCCCGCCGCTGCCCCCCCTTCCCCGCGCTCGGCGGGGGCGGCAGCCGCGGGATCCGCCCCCGGGGCCTCCCACGCGCGGCGCAGCCGGGGCCGCTGCTATTTCACGGTCCCGCCCGTGTGGGCGGCGCGCAGAGCGGCGCGGCGCGGCGGAGGGAGCGCGCCCGGCCCGGCCGCGGGACCCCCCGAGCCCCGGCACCCCCCGGACCCCCCGGTTAGAGCCGGCCCCGGAGCCCCCCCGCCCCTCCCCGGCCGCCCGGCGGGGCGGGCGGAGCGGACGGAGGCGGTTCCAGGCGGCGGTGAGCGAACGGGGGGGACGGCGGGGAGAGGATGGGGCACCGGGGGGCACCGGGCAGGGTGGGAGTCCTGGTGGAACTAGGGGGACCTGAGGGGGACGGAGCGGAGAGGAGACACCGGGCAGGGCGGGGGGAACGGGGGGTGGTGGCCACGGGGCTCCGGGCGGGTCCGGGATGCACGAGGAGAGGATGGCACCCACCGGGGGCACCGCGGCACCGGAGGGTACCGGGAGCGGTCGGGAGGATCGTGGGGGGGTGGCAGCGGTGGGAGCACAGAGGGGCGGGGGGATGGGACAGCGGGGGTCACCGGGCAGAGCGGAGAGCACGGGGAAGGGGTGACACCGGTGGGGCGGGGAGGAGAGGGGGAGGATGGGGCACAGGGTGGGCTCGGGGCACCGCAGGGCACCGGGCAGGTGCAGGGATGCTGCGGGAGGACGGCCCTGGTGGGACCGGGGTGGGGATGGGGGCACCGAGCGGGGCGGGGTCACCAGGGAAGGGTGGCCCTGGTGGGATCCAGGAGACCCAAGGGGAGCAGGGCACGGGTAGGGCAAGGGGCCTGGGGGATGTTGGCCATGGTGGGAGCGGCACTGGCACATCGACCTCGGGCATGGGGGGCTGGGGGAAGCCCCCAGATGTGTGTCCTGTGTGTGAGGAGCTGGCTTGGAGGGGCTGCTGGCTGGGGTGGGCACAGGCTGGGCACAGCCCAGGGTAGAGGGGGTAGGGGTTGGGGTGAGGGTGACTCCACTCGTGTCTGTGCCACGTCCAGGGGCTGTTGCTGCAGGGACCATCCCAGTTTGGAGCACATGGGTGGGACTGGGCGCCTCGTGGGGTTTAGGGACGCTGGAACATCCATACACAGGAATGCTCCCTTTGTCCTGCACCCCCAGGCCTTAGGGTGGGGAGAGCTTTCTCCCACATGTCCGTCCATCCCGGTGGTGAGTCCGTCTGTCCTCTGTCCACCACCACAGGCTCGTCATGGCCCTGCCCCGCACGCTGGGGGAGCTGCAGCTCTACCGGGTCCTGCAACGTGCCAACCTGCTGGGCTACTACGAGACCTTCATCCAGCAAGGGGGGGACGACGTGCAGCAGCTCTGCGAGGCGGGCGAGGAGGAGTTCCTGGAGATCATGGCGCTGGTGGGCATGGCCACCAAGCCCCTCCACGTCCGCCGCCTCCAGAAGGCCCTACGGGAATGGGCCTCCAACCCGGGGCTCTTCAGCCAGCCCGTCTCGGCCGTCCCGGTCAGCAGCATCCCACTCTTCAAGCTCTCTGAGGCCGGTGGGCGCAAGGCACTCAGCAACGGGCACACCAGCCCCGGAGAAGGCAGCGGGCAAAGGGGGTGGCAGCGCCGGGACGCCCCCAGCCCGCAGCCCCACGGAGCCAGGGGAGAAGCTGTCACCGTCAGCGGCTCCACCGTGGCCGGGAAGGAGCACCCCGAGTCGGAGGGTGGTGGGGATGAGGAGCCCGGGGGTCCCCCCTTCTCCCCGGGCGGCAGCAGCGGGGAGCAGGCTGGTGGGCACGGAGCTGGAGCCGGAGTTGGCACGGACGGTGGTGGAGAGCGTGGAGAGGCTGCTGCAGAGCTGCCCTCGAGGTGGTGAGGCCGAGCTGAGGGCGCTGATGAAGCTCAACAAGAAGCTGGCCAAATCTGTGGGGCACATCTTCCAGCTGGAGGACGGTGACCGGCAGAAGGAGGAGGAGATCCGGCGGCATAGCGCGATCTACGGCCGCGGCGAGGCCCGGCGCCGCGAGGGCAAGCAGCTCACCCTGCACGAGGTGAGCGAGCTCCCTGCTCGGAGTTCTGCGATGTGCCGGCTTGGGACAGGCACTGGGGTGGCTCCGGGGGTGTGGTGAGTGGGTGGGATTTGAGCTCTCCTCCCACGCCAGGCTGGAGCTGGCGCTGCTTTAGCCGAGGGTTGTGTGGGCGCTGCTGTCCCGTGGGTGCTGCCGTGTCCCTGTCCCCACTCACGCATCGTTTCTGCCCCCAGCTCATCATCAATGAGGCGGCCGCCCAGTTCTGCCTGCGGGACAACTCGCTGCTGCTGCGGCGCGTCGAGCTCTTCTCGCTGTCACGACAGGTGGCACGGGAGAGCACCTACCTGTCCTCGCTCAAGGTCGCCAGGTGAGCCCAGAACCCCACCCTTGTAGGCCTAGGGGGGGGTCTGGTTGTCACCTCGTTGTCCCTAGTGCTTCTGGATGGGGCCAAGACTCTGTGGCCCCCAGTTCCCCTTTGCCAGCGTGGGTGGTTTCTGCCTGACCTCGGAGCGTGGGACGTGGGGAGGATGGGAATGACGGGGATGCCAGGCGTGGGAAGGGATGCCAGGCAGCAAAGGGATGCCGCTGGGGATGCCCTATCTCTTGCCTCCATCCCCAAAGTCCCCTGCCCACCGTGCCAGGGCTGCCTTTCCCTTTGCTCTCCAGCTGCTTCCCTCTTTTTTTCCGCCCCCAAATTCCATCCGTGCCAGAACCCCACCTGCCTGGTGGCTCTGCTCACTGCCTTGCTGTGGCCACCCCCACGCCTGACACAGCCCTTTTCCACCCCCAGGGCCCATCCCGAGGACAGCGGCGCCATCGTGGCCAAGAGGCTCAAGCAGGAGGTGGGTGCAGGTGCAGGGGGGAGCAGCGTGTGCAGGTGTGCACACCTGTGAGCGTGGGTGTGACTGGTGCAACGTACCCGGGGCTGCCCATGCCAGCTTGGGGTGAGGGCCGTGGGTGTTGTGGGGTGGGTGGTGCAGGGGATCTCTGCTCACCTGTGTGCTCCTGGCAGGCAGGAGAGCAGAGCCGCCCTGAGCTCCTGGCGCTGCCGGTGGGGCTGGAGCCACCCGGGGCCGGGTACCGAGCGAGCTTGGAGGAGGACACGGGCAGCATCTCCGGGGAGAGCCTCGATGGCCATTTGCAGGGTGAGTAGGGGGGGGTCTCTCCCTTTCTCTGGTGGTGCTCGGCCCCCTCTCCTCGCGCTGATTGTCGCCCCTCTCTCGGCAGCGGCGGGGGCTTGTCCCCGGCTGACCCCTCCGCCCGGTGCGGCCCCGGACGTGCCCCTCGGCCTCGCTCCCCACGGGCTCTGGAGCCGCCACATCCTCCAGCAGACGCTGATGGACGAGGGGCTGCGCCTGGCCCGCTTGGTCTCTCACGACCGTGTGGGGCGGCTCAGCCCCTGCCTGCCGGGGAAGCCCCCGGGACCAGGTGAGCCCCCCGAGGGGCCGGGGGGGCTTTGCCGCGGGCAGGGGTCAGGAGGGCACCGCTGCCTTCTGCTGTAGGATCGTGGCCTGACTCCATCTCCCGTGTTCTCCCCGCAGAGTTCGAGGACGGGCTGGCGGAACGGGGTCCTCCGGCCGCCCCAGATCCCCCTCGGGGCACCATCAAGGTGGAGCAGGAGACCAGCAGGCAGTGAGGCCCCTGTAGCCCCCCCGCCACCATTAACGAAGCAATAACGTGCTGGGGGACGGGTGCGGCGGCGCTCCGGGCCCCGGGGAGCTGAAGCGGGGGGGGGTCTCATCCACAACCCTCCTCCCCGGCCCCCTCCCGTCCCACACCGACGCTCTGGTTACCTCAGCCGCGGCGGGATGCGAACTCCCCGCAGCAGCAATACCCTCATCCCGCCCGGCTCCGCTCCCCCGCCGCGCCCCCAGGGCTGGGGAGCCCTCGATGGACTGGAGCCCCCCCTGTACAGCCCCGTGCTGACCGTTCCCGTCCCCCCCAGCCCCACCTGGGGCTCCATCACCACGCGGGGACAGACGCGTCGCACTGTGCGCTCTCCCACGTCAGCGCTGCCGCCCACGCCGGGCACACGGTCCCCCCCCTCCCCACCACCGCCACCCGCACCCGCAGCGCCCACGCACCAGCCGCCAGCCCCCTCCCCGCAGCACGTGCCAGCTCACTGTGCTCCCCCCCAAACCCTGCGACCCCTCCCCAGCACCGCATCGGCTGTAAATAACCCCCCCCACACACGCACACTCCCCGCACGAACCCCCCCCGCACCCCGATACCTGCGTGTGCTTCCAGCATGGTCCCTGTGCCGGGGGGTGTCACACGTGCCGGGGGGGTGTCACCCCCTCCCAGCACGATGCAGGCGGCGTTTGATGGGCACTGGGGAGGTGCTGTTCCCCCCCCGACCCCACCCCAAAACCCCTCCTTATCCCCCCACCCCATCCCTACAAACCGTGCCCAGCCCCGGGGTTCCCACTGCCACCCCCCCGTTAGGACTGTGTGGTGTCTTTTTAGAGCATTAGCGACTCTCTTCCTTTGTACCGTGTACAGTAGATTATTTATTTTGTTATTTTGGAATAAAACTTTATTTTATGGCTTATCTTCCTACCCCCTTGCTCCAGCCTGGAGGGGAGGGGGAGTGACGAACAGCTCAAAACCCCAAAGCAAGCGCTGACTGCGGGGGTGCGGGGAGGGTCGTGTCCCCCCCCTTCCATGGGGGTCCCGGTGTGTGTGTCCCCCCCCTCTCCGCCGGGGGCACCGGGCTGGCACCTCCGCCCCGGCGCCGTTCGCGCTGCCGCCTCCCGCCCCCGCGGTGACTCATCCCGGCGGGCGTGGGCTGGGGGCACCGCGTGCGGCTGCTGCCGGTGCCCCCCACGCAGGACGGGGCCCCCCTAAACCCGCACCCCCTCACCCGCGGACCCCCGGCAGCGGATGCAATGCACGGAGGTTGGGGGGGGGGGGGACGACGGGGGTTACCCCAAATCCCCCCCAAGCCCGCCTTTCCCAGCTGGAGTTTCCACTCTTGCGGGAGTCGTAGCAAGTCCGTGAACCCCTGAGGCAAGGCTGGGAGGGAGTGGAGGCGGGGGGGGTCGCAGTCCGATGTCCCCCTCCCCACCACCAGGAGCCCCCTCACGCGTGTCCTGGCCGGATGCTGTCATCCCACCGTGCATCCCCCAGCCCCCAGGAGGACAGGGTGGAATCGGGGTACCCGCTGTGCTGCTGGAGGGTGGCAAAGGGGGACAACTGGGGCATCTCCACGACCTGCTTCCACTCTGAGCCTGATGGCTGATCCATGCTGGGTGACATCCTGGGGACACAAGCAGCAGAGTGACCGGGTGGGGACTGGGAGGGGCTTCTCCCTGCTGCCCCCTCCCCGTGCTTACCACCGCGGAGGGCTCGGCAGCGACGCTTCCCCCACGAGCTGGAACTCGGACAGCTCGGGCATCTCCTCGTCCTGCGGTTCAGCGGAGGGACCCGCGGGCAGCAGCTGCGGGACCTCCCCGGACAGGAAGTGGTTGGGCATGAAGGGTCTGGGGTGGCAAAGAATGGGGTAGAAACTGTCCCCCAGGGCACTCACCGGCCCCGAGGTATTGGGGGGCACTGCTTGGTTTGTGGGGGGCTCCTCCTGGGGTGGCTATTCCAGCTCTGCCAGCCTGGGATTAGGTGGGGAAGGGGTAAAGGGGTGCAGGGCATGGTGCCCCCCTTCCACCTGTGTGCCAGTTCTTACCCAGGGGTCCCGAAGGCAGGGTCCTGGCAGTGGGACAGCGAGGGAGACGAGAGCATCTGTGATGGGCTGTGGGGACAGGAGCACTCAGAGAGGGGAGAACACCCCTGAACCCTGCTGGGGGTGGAGGGGTGTCCACCATGCCCCCCACCCTGCCCTGCTCCTACCTGTGGAAGGGGGGGGTCAGCCTGTCGGGCACCATCATGATGCTGCTCTCAACCGTGGGGTAGCCCGGGGGCATGGGCTGGGGGCAGAATGGAGTGGGGGGGCTGCTGTGCACACACACAGAGGTTCAGATTGAGGTGGGGGCACTGCCACAGCCCCCACCCCACAGCAGGGCACTCACCACATGGAGGCCAGCATCGGCTGCAGATTCTCAGGGTGCAGCTCGTGCTGCAGCACGGGCAGGTTGAACATCTGTGGCTGGGGGGTCTCGGGAGGGGCCCCCATGATGCTTGGAGGGTGCTGGTCCCTGCAAAAACATGTGGAGCCCATCAGCACTGCCAGGTCCGGGCTCCACATGTGCCACTAGGTGCTTAGGGGTGCTCTGAAGGGTGACGTGCCAGTGGGTGCTCGAGGGGGGCTCTGAAAGGAGACTCTGAAGGGGGACATGTGCCAGTGGGTGCTCAAGGGGAGGGTGGGAGGTGCACAAATGTGCCCCAGCACAGCTTGAGGGCCCACAAGGGGCTCTTTGTTCACCAGCACAGCTCTGTTATTCCCCAGTCAGGGATTTCCCTGCCCAGGGGGATGCTCAGGTTGGCCAGGGCCCATGTGCACACACCTCCAGCACAGATATGGCCTCACACCCACCTTTCACTCTCCACAGTCATCTTGATGGCAGTGGAGACGTAGCCCCGGCCGTCCTTGCCTGTCTGCTCTTCTGCTCAGGGAGGAGAAACATCCATGAACCACCACCCCACCAACCATCTCTGCCAGCCCCAGTTGTCCCTGCAAGCCCTGGGGCCACCTGGGTGAGATCCATAACCCCCCTGACAGCATTGCTGGGGTGCAGAGCGTGTGTGACACCCTGAACCTGAAGTTCATGGCAGAGGTGCAGACCACCAAGGGGCTCCTCAAGGAGCACTACTTGTTCCTTGCCCAGAAGATCTTCAATGAAGAATAGCAGGTAGTGAAAAATTTTGTAACATAGGGGTCTGAGGCCATATATCATGTTGCAAATTGTAGGGTAGATCGTGATATGACCAGTGCAATGGGGAAGAAGGTAAGGGAGTAGAAATCTATTTTTAGGCTGATGGGGATTTTGAAGTTTAGAATGAATTTTCATTCTCAGAAGGAGGTGAGAGGATGGGCCCCTGCAGCCCAGGGTGCATCCAGGCCCTCCCCACTCACTGTTGTACACCTGGTCCATAACTCCCCCTCACAGCACTGCAGAGGGGGTGCAGAGGGGGAACCCAGGCCCATCCAGGTGCTCCCCATTCACTGTTGTACACCTGGTCCATAACTCCCCTCACAGCATTGCTGGGGTGCAGAGGGAGAACCCAGGGCCCATCCAGGTGCTCCCCACTCACTGTTGTAGTGACTCCCAAAGGCCTGGTCCATAATCCCTCTCACAGCATTGCTGGGGTGCAGAGGGGCAGCCCAGGGTCCATCCAGGTGCTCCCCACTCCCTGTTGTACACCTGGTCCATAACCCCACCTGCAGCATTCCTGGGGTGCAGAGGGGCAGCCCAGGGTCCATCCAGGCCCTTCCCACTCACTGTTGTACACCTGGTCCATAATCCCCCTCACAGCATTGCAGAGGGGGTGCAGAGGGAAAACCCAGGGCCCATCCAGGTGCTCCCCACTCACTGTTGTAGTGACTCCCAAAGGCCTGGTCCATAACCCTCTCTCACAGCATTGCTGGGGTGCAGAGGGGCAGCCCAGGGACCATTCAGGCCCTCCCCACTCACTGTTGTAGTGGCTCCCAAAGGCCTGGTCCTTGGGGATGTTGGGGTACAGGTTCCTCAGCTGCCCCAGGTCCCGGATGCGGTCGCCCAGGGAGCGGATTGACAGATCCTTGGCAGAGAAGGGCTGGATGTTTTCCACCTGGCTGGAGCCTGAAGGAGGGGAGACACGTCACTGCATTCCAGTGCTGGTTCCTGGAAGTGCCCACGCCCCCTGGCAGTGAGGACCCCTCCCCTGCACTGCACCTGACCCTGTCTCACCGTCCTTGCCCCGCATGACGTAAGCGATGGTGACGCCTCCGATCTCGGAGTCGCTGAAGCGAAGCAGGAAGGTCCCATCTGGCTGCATGCTCAGCAGCTTGCACACATACTGCTTGCTGATGAAGCCCATGATGAGCCTGGACAGGTGGAGAACGGGGATCAGGACCATCCACGGCAGTGGGGTGGGATCAGGACCCCCCAAAACCCAGCCCTGGGGCACCTACCTGTCTGACCAGTAACTTTTGAGGCATCTCTTGGTGAGGTCCAGGACTCCATCAAACCACTGCCAGAAGGTGAATCCCCGGCCAGGGAGGATCTCCTGAGGCAGAGAGAGGCCATGAGGCTCCCCATGGTCACGCTGGCCCCTGCCCACCTTGGCCATCCCTCCCAGTCACCTTGTTGAACTGGGCCCAGGAGACGTGGCGGCTCTGGAAGTCCTCAGGGCTGGCACTGTGGTCATTGAAGATCTTCTGGGCCAGGAAGAAGTAGTGCTCCTTCAGGAGCCCCTTGGTGGTCTGCACCTCTGCCATGAACTTCAGGTTCAGGGTGTCACACATCTTGTCCCAGGGCACACGCTCGGCCACCACGAAGGGCACCCTGTCCTGTGGCCGGGCAGGGGGACATCAGGACAAGATGCCCACCATGTCCCACCCCTGGGCTCCTGCTCCCACCTGCACTGGTGGGAGTGCAAAGCCCAGTCAGCCCCAGGTTCCAGCTCCTTCCCTGCAGCTCGTGGCACTCACAATGTCAGAGAAGGCGTTGTCCCACAGCACGGTGGCTTTGGCATTGTTGTCCTGGTTGCCATGGACAATGACCACAATGGGCAGAGACAGGACCTGGGGGCACAGAGCAGCCCTGAGCTGGGCGTGGTGGCTGCCCTGGGATTGTCCCAGTGTCCCTCAGGGGAAGGCTCAGCATATCCAGCCCCATCCCATGGTACCTGGAGGTGGATGGAGATGTTGCTGGGGGTCAAGGTGACGTTGGTGCTGAAGAGGACGGCACACTTCTCCTCTGTCACTGACTCGGAGCCTTTCCTCTCAGCAGCGCTTGATCTTCTTCAGCAGCTGGGGAGGGAGAGCTGAGAATCCCCAGCCTTGGGACCCCCAAAAACCCAATGGAGCCCCCAGCCCAGCCCCTAGCTAGGGGCACTTACCACGTTTTTGAAGTTGGCACAGCAGTTCCCGCTGGTGGGGTTGGTCTCCAGTGCCACTGTGTTGTGCAAGATCTCCCCCGTGCTTTCACTGGGCAGAGAAGGGGGTCAGGGAGGGAACGGTGCTGAGGAAACCCCCCTGACCTCACACCCACTGCTCACCTGAGGGTGTTGTTGTAGTTGCTGAGCTCCAGCTCCCGTGCCTGCTTCTCTGTCACCATGTCAGCCCTCACCATGTAGGGCTTGGGTGCTGCCTTCAGCAGCCGCGGGCCCAGCAGGAACCGGACGCTCGCCTGGAACTTGGTCTGGGTCTTCAATACCTGTGGGGGCTGCTTCTCCACCAGGAAGGAGCTGAGGGGCAAAGGGACACCGTGGCACTTGGCACAGCCACCAGCCCTTGCAGATCCACCTCAACCCATGGTGACCACAGCCCCCAGCTGTTACCTCTTGACCAGGCTGGACAACACCTCATTGAAGCGCTCCAGGAGCCGGGGCAGCAGCTCAGGCCCCAGCTCTGTGCTTGCTGCCATCACCTGCTGCTGCAGCTGGAAGTAAACCTCCACCAGGTTCTCACACCTGGGGAAAGGGGGACCCTCAGCACCCCATCCCGAGCAGGTTGCTCAGGATCCCCCAGCTTTGCCCTGTGCCTCCTCACCTCTTCTGCAGCGGTGCCAGATTCTCCTCAAAGATGGCCCCATTCCCTGCCAGCTGCTGTTGTCTCTTCCAAATCTGGATCCTCTTCAGGACTTGCTGTTTGGCCGCCTCCAGCTCCTTCACAGCCTCCAGGATGAGGGTGGGCAGATCCCTGGGAGCCATGGGGCCCTGCACAGCCCCGTCCCGCCCTGGCCCCTCCTCCTGGAGCGCTTGGATCTCCCGGACTCGGTGCTGCAGCCGCTGCAGCCCCAGGCTGAACTTCAGCTCCTCCTGCCGCCGGTGGAAGCTGAGAGGCAAGTGATGGTCCTGGGGCAGAGCAGAGAGGGGTCAGGGGGGGTTGTGGTCGGTGCTGCACCTCGGGGTGCCCGGGAGAGGGGCAGGGAGCACCCACCCGTTTGAGCACGGCTGCCTTCTCGCCATCCAGGACGGCTCTCACGACGGCCACCAGCCGCAGAGGGTCCCGGCGGAAGGTGTTCTGGGGAGGGGGACACAAATTGGGGGTGTCAGAGGGGACACTCTGCTCCTTGCCCCCTCCCACCCCACCCACGACACCTGGACAAGGTAATTCAGGGGTTCTGTAACAACCACAGAGGTGATTTCCAGCTTTAAAACCACTTTAAATGGTGCATAGAATCATGGGATATCTGGAGTTGGAGGGAACGTCAGGATCATCGGCTCCAACTCCTTTTTTGTATAAAAAATAGAAGAATCAACTTCAAATAGAGAGAAAAAAAAATCCAAACTGAAAGGAATTCTCCATTCCTGTGAGCATTTCCTCCAGCCTCCAGCCTGACACCTGGGGGAGACTCTCCCAGCTGCCCTGGGTGCATCAATGCTTTCCACTGAGAAAAAAACCAGGGAGAGGAATTCCCCTGCTGGCTCTGCCTCCCGTGTCCCCGTGCCAGCTCCTCCGGCCTTCACGCATTTCCCAAATTAGCAACTTCCCAAATCAGCAGCAGAAACACGATGGGGGAATGGCTGATGACGTGCTTGGTGGGTTCCTGTGCCGGTGGGAGCTCCAGTGTGGGGGTCTGGATGCAGCACTGGTAGCCCCGTGGGCTTTTCAAGGGAAAATTTGGAATTCAGGGGATGAGAAGCCCAAGTTTGGCTCCCACCTGCAACTCCCAGCCCTGTGGTTGCCCATCCTGTGGGTCACCTGGTCACAGCAGCACCAAGAGCAGGGAACAACCTGGCTGGGCATGGAGGAGTGAGGATTTGGTGTTCTGGGATGAGGGATGGAGGGAGGAGGGAATACAGGAGGGCTGCTCTGCATCAGCATTTTAAATAATAAAAAATCCCTAAGTTGAAACATCTGCTTGTTTCCTACAGCAAAAAGCAACAAAGCAACAAAGTATTGTTTTGAAAAGTCACCCTGTTCCCCAGAAGTTGTGACTAAAGCGGATCCCTTCCCAAATGTTGAATATTAAAAAGGTCTGTTACCAAAAAAAGCAGAATTTTCAACCAGAGTGGGGCTCCAGGAGTGAGCCCTGCTCAGCTGTGGTGTTCTGAGCTCCACTGGCCAGAGGAGATAAATCACAGGGTTGTGGAAGGGATAGAGCAATTCCAACAGCCTTGATAAGAGAAAGAGCCTCAAAAATGAAACCCAGAGCTCACGGCAGGAGGAAATACAGACCCACACAGCTTGGAGGAAGGAGAAATCAAACACTCGAGCAGAAAATGGGGAACATCTGCAGAGATGGCCCCCAGGTGCCAACAACGGGGGCCTGAGGGGCTCAGGGGGGTCCCCACAGGACCATTTCAGGGAAGATGTGGCAGCTCCTTGTGGGCCACTGGGCTGCAGAACCTGGGACAGCAAAAAAAAACCCCTCTGTCCTGTGGAACACCCCAAAAACCCGACTGCTGAGTCTGTTCATTGCTCACAAGCCTGGAAAATTTTGTCACACAGGGACCATCTTCAGGCATTGAGCCCTTCCAGCACAAAATAATCAAGTTTTCCTGGGAGCTGGCTGCAATCCCAGCGTGACCCAGCCCCAGGGTCCCTGCACACCTCGATGTTGCTGACTTGCTGCAGGATCTGGCACTGCTGCCCGTCGCTGCCGGCAGCGCTGCGGAGTTTGTCCAGCATGTCTGAGAGCATCCTGCTGGCCATGCTGATGCAGAAGGCATCCGAGCCATTGATGAACTCCCTGGAGAAGGGAAAAGTTGGGAGGAAGGGCATGGATCCCACACCTGCACCTGTGTGACCCCCAAGTTTGTGCTGTTCCAAGGAGGAAGGGTCCAGGGGGACTCACCAGGGTTGGTTCTCCAGCCACTCGGCCAGGAGACAGCGCAGGCTCCGGGGAAACTCCGTGGAGAGGCTGCTGAACTCCTCTGGTGGCATGTGGGACACGAGGTTCCACAGGGACATCTTGGAACAGTCACCTGCAGACAGGAGAGGGGATGAGGACCACTTGTGCAGCCCCCAGCCAGCCCTTGAGAGCCAAGAGCACCTCAGGGAGGGTGCAAGAGCTGCTGCTTGTCCCTCCACGTCTGAACCTGCTGCTCCACTGGGCTGGGGCTGCTGGGGAGGAGGAGAAGGAGGAGGAGTGGGAAGGTTGATCCAGGATCAGCTTCTTGGGCAATCCTGGGCGGGCTGGCAGCCCACTTGTGCCTCAGTTACCCGAATCTCTGGGGATTCCCAGCTCCTTCTGCCACAAGGATTTTCAAAGGGATGGGCAAGTGCTGCTGGACTTGGCATGGGAGAGCTGGAAGAGTGTGGAACTCCTGGGGAGTTGGAGAAGTGTGAATTACCCCAAACTTGGTGAGGCTGTTCCACTGGGGTGACCCCAGTGAGGTGGCTTGGCTGCCCCCCAAAATTTCCTCAGGTGTCCCCCACAAGGAGAGCCCCTCACACTCGGTGGGCTGCAGAGATCAGGAAAAGCAAGAACAAAACTGGAATGAGGGAATTCCATCTGGAATGAGGCACTAGATTGGGAATTCCACCTGGAATGCCCAGGCTGGAGGACCTCACACTTGGTGGGGTGCAGTGACCAGGAAAAGCAAGAACAGAACTGGAATGAGGCACTAGATTGGGAATTCCACCTGGAATGAGGCACTAGATTGGGAATTCCACCTGGAATGAGGCATTACATAGGGAATTCCACCTGGAATGCCCTAGCTAGAGGCCCTCACTCCGTAGGCTCCAGAGATCAGGAAAAGCAAGAACAGAACTGGAATGAGGCGCTAGATTGGGAATTCCACCTGGAATGCCCGGGCTGGAGGCTGACGGCCCCACCGCACCCCAAGGTGGGCGTCGGAACCCGAACACTCCCAGCCCGTCCCCTCATCACTGCCCGCGCCTCTTCCCGGCAGCTCCCGCCCTTCCTCCCGCCCCGCTCGCCCCCTCAGGCCCCGCCGCAGCCCCGCGGGCCCGCCGGGCCAGGGGGGTCTCCAGGCACACACACACACCTCGCTGCCGGTTCCGCCGGCCCCGCCCGGGGCCAAGGCCCGATCCCGCGGCGGATCCCGCAGCGCCGGCGGCGTCTCACAGCCCAGCCGAGGGGCCGGGCAGCGGCGGGACCCCCGGGCGGCGCGGGCCGGGCCCGCCGTGCCCTCAGGCGAAGGGGCGAGCGCGGAGCCGCGGCCACGGCTCGAGTCCCCCGCGGGCAGCGCGTCTGTTCCCCACGGGCCTGGGCCGCGCGGAGCCGCCGAAGGCGCAGGGCGGAGGTGGAGCTGAGAGACTCCGAGAAGCCTGCGAGGGGAAGGAAGCCGGCGTCACTGGGCAACGTCGCGGCCGGAGCAAACAAACGCCTGCGGCCTGCCCCGAGCCCCGCGGCGGGAGCAGCCCGGGCGTCGCCGGCCCTCATGGTGCCACCCCAAGAAGGGACCGGTCACGGTGGCTGGAGGTTGACGCCTTCCAGAAATGCTTTTGCTTTCGACTCCACGCTGCCCCGAGTAAACAGATCTCTAGGATTCACTGCAGGGCATTAGGTAACTCCCAGGGGTCAGTGCCCGGTAGGAAACGCACACAGCAATTCTGGGAATGCTGCTGGGCTTTTCCCCACAGTCCCAGTGGGATTCTTAGCAGCAGGGGAAAAACAGCCTCTCCTTTTGCCACCCTCGAGGTTAATCCCCATGCTCCTTCCCCATTAAACCTGTATTTCTGCTCAGCCCTGGGAGGCAGCTGCTGGCTGGAAGCGCCAACCTGGAGCGTAAGCCTTAAGCCAGGCATGCCTGGATCTGCTGGGAGCCTGCAGGAGAAGCTGCTCTGCTCCCTCCTCCTCCCACAGCCCAGGAGGAGCTCGAGGCGGGGGATCTGCCTTGTCCCCTCCTGGCATCAGCCACAGCAGCTCCTTCAGCCCAGCCGTGCCCTGAATCCTTCCAATCCCAATTTCCAGGTTTTCCTCTGTCTCCTTCTGCTTTTCCCACTTCCCTCCTGGGGGCAACATCCCATGGGGACCCTCCTCCAAGGGAAGCCGAGGTCCCAGCTGTGTTGTAGCCGGGGAAACCTGCTCGACATGGGGCAGGACACGGCACCTGGGGACGGGGAGAAGCCGCCTCCCACCCTCTCCCCCTCCCCAAACCCCCTCCACGCAGCCACTTTCGCTTCCTCCTCCACCCGAAGGGCTTTGCCTACCCGTGAGGCTGGGCGAGAAGGTGGCTCGGGAGGAGCCCAGGCACGGAGAGGGGGCTCAGGGACCCCCAGAGTCTCAGTACGAGCTTTGTGCTGTCACTGCAACAGGAAACCTTGTTTCCAAGCTGGAACTGCCGCACACTCCCCGTCCCCTTCCCGGTGCCGAGGTGCTGCCGTACATCGCACGGATGTCACTCATTAACCACCAGCCCTTGCTGGCAGCCAACCTCAGCCCCCCACCCTCGGGCGGGCTGTGTCGGGGGCACGGGGATGGATCCCACCCCTGGCCGTGTCCCCTCTGCGATCTCCCAGCCTGGCTCTGCGATCTCCCAGCCCTCTGTACCCTCCTCACCCTGCGGGGGCACCTCAGGGCACGCTCCCTTATCCTGCCCGCAGATTCCTGACAGATATTCCGAGGTTTTCCAAATGCTGTGAACACTCGGACATCTCTCTGACTCTGCCCTCGACGGGAAGAACCCGAGGAACATTTCTGCCGCTCAGCGTGCCTCAGTTTCCCCAGGGTGCTGAGGACACCACTGCTGCCAGCCGAGGCCAGAACACAGGACACGGTGGGACACTGGTGACAGCGCCACGAGAAGGACACCCACGTTTTGGGGAGCCGACCACTCAGGGCATGAAATTTCCTCTGGTTCGTAGGAAAAGGAGCAGGGCCTTCCCAGTCGACCCAGCCCAGGATGACTCACAGCTCGGGGAGCTCGGCCTGGATTTGGTGCCGCTCCCGTCCCAGGAACTCGCTGTCGACGTCCACCGGTGGGACAGGGGAAAGAAGGGGTCTTCCTTTGCCCCATGCACGCCCTGTCCCCAAACAGCGCCCAGCCAGGAGAGCGGGGTGCCAGCAGAGCTGGGTGCCAGCAGAGTGGGGTGCCAGCAGAGCTGGGTGCCAGCACAGCTGGGTGCCATCCTCAGCGGGTGCTCCGGACTTTGGGTCGAACTGGGGGGCTGCGTTTCCACCTCGGTGGCCGATACAGCCTCGGTGCCACCGGTGCCAGAGCCCCCTCCCCATCCCATCCCCAAACACCCCAGTGAGGAGCTGACAAGGGGACGTCGCCCCTCAGCCTGTCACACGTCGCACTGCCCACCCCCGGAGCAGGGAGGTGTCCCTGGACAGCCCCCCCAGCCCCGGGCAGCCCCTGCCCCTGGGATACCCCGTCTCCCCCCGGCTCCCAGCTCGGTGCCCCTGCACGAGTTCCGGGCCGGGAGGTGCCAAGCAGCGGCAGAGCCCCCGGTCCCGTCCGCCGTTACCTGGCGAGAGCAGCCGCGGGCGGGGGGCGGCCGGTCCGGCCGGTGCCCGCGGCCTCTCGTTCACTCCATAGCGGCGGCGGGCGCGGCCGGTCCCCGCTCCGCCGGGAAGCGCCGAGCGCAGGAAGAGGGAGGAGACGCGTGAGCGGAGGGATGGGAGGGCACCGGGACCGGGACCAGTCTCGGCAGGACCTGGGATCCTCAGACGTCGCCACCGAGGGGCTGCGACACCCACCGGCTCCGCGTCCGTCCGTATCAGCCTCCACCCGCTCGTGACCCCACTCTTGCCCCGTATCTCCCCATTCCTGTCCCCACCATGACCGCGCTCTTACCCCAAATCCCACTCGTGACCCCCGTGCAGCCCCCACACACCCACTGCTCGCACCCACGTGTGTCCCCCCGCCCCATCTGTGACACCCACTCCTGACCCTGCTCCTGCTCTAATCGGGTCCCTCTTTTCCGCCCTCCCAAGCCCCCCGCCCACCCCCGTGGGTGCCCCTCGCCCATTCCCGCGGGTGCTCTCGAACCGGGGCAGCCCCTGTTCCGTGTCCCCGCTGTTCCCGTGCGCACCGGGCCGTTGATCCCGGGCTGCACCTTCCCCGCACGGTTTGAACCCCGGTCCCCGTCCTGGGGTCCGAGCCCGTGGCTGGTCCCGGGCTGTGCTCGTCTTTGCTGCGCCCTCCGGTACCGAACCGGACAGGGGAGCGGGGGCACTGCAAAGGGGTGCTCGTTTCTTGGAGGGATTTGGTGCTTCACGGGGGTACCCGGCCCGTCCCGGGGCGCTCCTTCGGCCGCTCCGACCCCCGCGCCCACCGGAGCGGCGGGGGCAGCATCGGGCACAGCCGCCTCGGGGCCGCTAGGGAGCGCTGCCGCACCGCGGTGCCACCGGGGCCAACCGAGGGCGGCGGGGCCGGGGCTGGGGATGCGGGACCGGGGCTGGGGATGCGGAACCGGGGCTGGGGATGCGGTCCCGGGGGTGGAGATGGGGTACCGGGACTGGGGATGTGGTACCGGGTCTGGGGAGGCGGGACCTGGGGTTGAGGATGCGGGACCGGGCGTGGGGATGCGGGACAGGGGCTGGGGATGCGGGACTGGGGGTAGGGATGCGGGAACGGGACTGGGGATGCGGGACCGGGGCTGGGGCAGGGCCGCGGGGTCCCCACGTTCCCCCGGCTCCTCCCGCCGTGGCGCCAGTGAACTTTCCGTGCTGCCATTCCGAGCATCAAACGCGCCCGGACGCCCCGTGAGCGCGGCTTGTCCATTGCGCACCGGGACATCCCGGGAGAGCGGAAACTCGTTCGGGACTGGGAAGGGGCTTCCCGGCCTCCCCACACCGCCGTCCAGGACGGTCTCGAGTGGGGAGGGGGCTGTGGGAGGAATCAGAATCGCACCCGCTCCCCGGGTCCTCCGCGACGTTTGGGGGCTCTGGGGGAATGCGAGGTATGGAACTGGCCCCAAAACCCCTCCAGCCCACCGGGTTACGTTGCGCTTTTTGCCACCCCTGCACTTCTGCAAGGGCGGCGTCCCGGGAACATCTGGACCTTCTCCTGAACATCTGGCGCCGCAGCAGCCTGAATCACTCTCTCCCCCCGCAGCTGCCTGAGCGGGGTGGGGCGGAGCAGGCGTGTGACATAATTAAAAAAACATATGACATCACGCCGAGGGGTCGCACGGTGCCTGATGACGGCGTCGGCACCGCTGCCCATCTCCCACCTCGGCCCCGGGCCCTGGCAGGCAGCGGAATGACCAGTGGATGACGTCACGACTCTGGCTCTGACGTCACGGCTCTCAGTCAAAGCCGGAGTTGGGTGAGTGATGGCGGGACTCCCATGATGGGGCTCCGCTGGCCCCCCGATCCTGAACCCTGCTCCTGTAGCCCCCATAGGGACGGCTGGGGGGACAGCGAGGGTCCTGGGGGGTGACAGTTCTGGGGGTGATGAGGGACCCCCTGTCTTGGGGGGACAGGGAGAGTTCCACTGCCCTTGGACATGGTGAGGAGTGACACGGGACTCCCTGCCTTGGGAGGACAGTCAGGGTCCCACTGCCCTGGGAGGTGACAGGGGACCCCCTGCCTTGGGGGGACAGTGAGGGTCTCACTACCCTTGGACATGGCGAGGGTCCTGTGCCCTGGGAGGTGATGGGGGACCCCCTGCCTTGGGGGGCCAGTAAAGGTCCTGTGCCCTGGGAGGTGATGAGGGACCCGCCTGCCTTGGGGGGAGAGTGAGGGTCCTGTGCCCTAGGAGGTGACAGGAGATCCCTGTCTTGGGGGGGACAGTGAGGGTCCCACTGCCCTCAGACATAGCGAGGGTCCTGCTGCCCTGGGGAGTGATGAGGGACCCCCTGCCTTGGTGGGACAGTGAGGGTCTCACTACCCTTGGGGGTGCTGATGGTGTTGCTGTCCTGGGAGAACGGCGATGCTCCTGACGCCTTCGGGGATGGGGAAGGGCCCGGGACAGCGAAGGTCCTGCAGACCTGAGAGGGTCCCGCTGCCCCTGAGGATGATGAGGGTCCTGCTGTCCCGGCCGTTTCTGACCCGCAGCCGGTGCCGTGTGCCGGTAGAGGGGAGCTGGGCCTCCCCCGCACCTGGGGGCCACCACAGCAGGGCCGGGCCGGGCGCTGGAGCGGCATCGCGGGCCGCGTGTGATGGGATCCGCAGGGCTGTACCTGTACCTGTACCTGTACCTGTACCTGTACCTGTACCTGTACCTGTATCACACCAACCCCGGCCCGGTGCCCTGCTCGTACCATACTGATACCGATACCGACACCGGCACCGGACCCCTGCCGGTACCACACTGACACCGATACCGACACCGGCAGCGGACCCCTGCCTCTACATTATTGACACTGGCACCGGACCGCTTCCCGGACCATACCGATACCAATACCGGTACCGACACCGGACCCTTGCCCGGACCATACCGATACCAATACCGGTACCGACACCGGACCCCTGGCCGGACCATACGGATACCAATACCGGTACCGACACCGGACCCCTGGCCGGACCATACGGATACCAATACCGGTACCGACACCGGACCGCTGCCCGGACCATACCTATACCGGTACCGGTACCGACACCGGACCCTCTCCCTACCCACACCCACCGGGGGGCGCAGCCCCGGCCCCGCACGCGCATGCGCGTAGGACCCCCCCCCCCCAACGCCACGCGCGTGTCCCCCCCCCCCCCCCCCTCCCCGTTCCCGTCCGCGGCGGCGGCGGCTCGAGCCCGGTGACGTCAGGCGGGCGGCGGCGCGCTCTCCATCTCCCCCCCCTCCCCAAAATCACCGTCCGTCCCTCCCTCCGCCGCGGCGGCGGCGCGCGCAGACCCCCCCGCCCCCCCCATCCCCATCCCCCGCCGCCGCCCCCCGGCCCCGCCGCCGCCGCCGCCGCCGCCCAGCCCGGAGGGTCCGCCCGCCCCCCGGCCCGGCCCGGCCCGGCCCGGCCGCCGGCCCGCCCCCGCCCGCCCCCGCGGATGTCGGTGCGCGGGCCCGGGACGCGCCGCCCCACGGGCAGCACGGCGTGAGGAGCCGCCGCCGCCGCCGCTGCCGCCGCCGCCGCCGAGCCGCCGGCATGGGGCCGCTGCTGGCCCTCGCCGGGAGTCTCCTGGCCCTGCTGGCCGCGCCCGCCGCCCTCGCCCTCGAAGGTGAGTCGGGGGGCGACACCGGCGGGGAGGGGGAGGCGCCGCAGCCGCTGTCGGGGGCGCGGGGCTCGGTCGGGCCGGGGAGGGGGCGGGGGGCGCCGCCGTGACAAAGCAGAGCGGGCGCAGCCCGGCCCCACCGCACCACGGGGACACCGGAGGGACCGGGGGGCAGCGGGGAGCTGCGGGCCGGGCTGGGGAGGCGCGTCCTCCCCGCACCCCTCCGCAGCGCACGGTGCGCCCCCCTGCGCCGTTCCCCCCGCAGCCGCGGGGGCCGCTCGCTGGCGCTCCCCGTTTTCTCCTCTTTGCCCGTTCCCCGTGGCTCCCAGCCGCCCTCCATCCCATTTTCCTGTGGAATCCAAAGTTTTCCCCGCAGCCAAGCGGGAAAGTTGGAGCTCAGCACCGCTGCGGGAGCCGGGACTGAGGGTCCCGGTGTCCCGGGGGGTGACCGGGTCCGGGGTCCCAGCGGTCCCAGGGGTACCCGTGACAGCCCGGCCTCGCCCCACGCTCCCCCTCTTGCATAACCGGGGCTGCTTCTCCCGTAGCCGCGACGCCCGGCTGCGGAGTTTGGCTGTGACCGGGCCTGGTGGCACTGGGAATGTGTTTATCCAGCCAACCGGGGCTGTCTGTTCCTCCATCCGTGTGTCCGTTTGTCCAGCCTCCCCCCCCATCCGTCCATCCAGCTCCTTGCCAAACCGCTCGTTCCCAAGCCGTGCACGTCGCGTTCCCGGCCCTTATTGATCTATTCAGTAAATACTTGAGCTCGTCAGCTCCATGGCCGGGCTGGGAATGTGCGAGGGGCCGCTCTTGGCAGCGCCCGTGCTCCGCGCTGGCAGCGGCTCCAGCCGGGAACCGGCGGCCGTGGCGAAGTTCTCGCAACGCTTGGACGCTCCGGGGCTGTTTTTTCCCCTTCAAAAGCAGCGAAATTGGGGGAGTTTTGGCTTTCCTGTGACGGATTCCCCTCTGTCCTCACGGGAATGGCCTGGTGAAATGAGAGGCCGGAATGATGGATGAACGAGAGGGGGTTGTTTTTTGGTTTAGGGGGAGGTTTTTCTGTCCCGTTTCTTTGCCCACCTTGGAGCAGAGAGGGAGAAGAGATTTGGTGTCGTGGCAGTGGCAGCATCTGACCCGTCACCGTGTCCGAGGGATGGAGGAGAAGGAGGAGGAGGAGGAGGTTTGGGCAAACGCCAGATCCCTGCCCCAGATTCATGTCTGGGGCTGCAGGAGGCCGGAGCCTGTGGTTTCCATCCTCCAGCCCCTCCTCACCCTCTTGGGGGGGGTGTGGACACTTGATCTGTGTCCCTTGGAGGGAGGTGACAGCAGCGGGGCAGCTCAGGGCACCCTTCAACCCCCCCTCGGTGGCACCTGCAGGGCTGATCGAGCCGGGTGAGCTGGGCAGCGCAGGTGGCCGAGAGCTGAGCCCTCTGGGGTCACCCCTCCGGGGACACGAGGTGTCGGTGGCACTCGGAGGTGGCTCGGAGCAGCCGGCAGATCCAGAAGTTGGTGGGGGCGGAAGGGAGGCAGCGCTCATTGCATAAGCTGCGTTGCCTTTGGAAACGGGGCTGCGGGAAGATGATGAGCTGCAAGGGAAGTTCTTCCATCCTCTTCTCCACCCGCCAGGAGCTGGAGTGGGGCAGAGGACACTCCTTCCTCCCTGCTGCGTGTCCCCCCTTCTCATGAGCTCCTTTTTGGGGATTGGGATGGGGTCCAGGTGCTGTCCCACCACCTCGGGGTGATGGGAGCTGTGTGAGGCTGTGGGTGGGGAGGATGTGGAGGCACCACAAGCACGTGGTTGTGTCCTTTAGGGGACAGAACGTGCCATCGAGGTGCCACCTGAGCTGGTGCCTCAACCCTGGTGGTCCTGGCAGGGCTCTGGCTTCCCACAGGGAGGCTCTGGGAGAGGTCACTGGGAGCAGGGTGCAGGTCCCCATCCCTGTCTGGAGAACCAGTTCCTCACACTCACAACCTCTGTTTGCAGTTCTGAGAGTTCTTTGCTTTTTCCTGGAGGAGAAGGGGACAAAGTCCAGCCGTGGGGCGGGAGGAAGCTTTTCCATGGGGAACAAAGGGCACCGGTGGGCAGCTCCTGCCTGCCCAGTCCTCTGCCACTTGCTGGGCTGGTGTGGGGCACCCCAGAGCCCCAGGAGTGGAGTGAGGGCAGGCAGAGATCGCCCTGTTCCTGTTTTGGAAATACCTGTGGTTGAGGGTGGCTGGGATGTTTTGGTGCAGCACTTCCCTCTTGCCACCTTGGTGGTCTGGCACGTCCCATTCTGTGTCCCTGCGTGCCCACGTGTGTTCCCAGGTGTCCCCAGCTGTGTTCCCAGGTGTTTTCCCGTGTGTTTTTCCATGTGTGTGTGTGTGCGTGCACACGTGTGGGTGTGCACACGCTGCTTCCCTCAGCGTGCAGGGACACGCCCGGAGCTGCTCTGGGTTCAGTGGAGGTGAAGAGTGAAGGTTGGAGGTGCTGGGAGGAGAAGGAGCTGCTGGAGGGGCAGTGCCTGAGGGGTTCCTCGGTGCAGTGTCCAGAGGGGTGTCCATCATTCCTGTGTAGAACATTGTAGCATCCCATTTTTATATTTTTAGAGCATCCCAGCAGGATTTTTGGGCTCTATTCTTGTGTGAAAGGTGTCCAGTGAGAGATCTGACCTCTGGCTTCAAGTGCTCCCTGGCACTGATAGGGCAGCTCTGGAGCATCCCTGGCAGTAGTGCCAGCTTTGGGGTGAAACCGAGGAATTTCCAAGGCTCCTGAGGCTCAGTGGATGCTGTGGGGTGCCCATCATTCCTGTATAGAGCATTGTAGCATCCCATTTTTTATTTTTTAGAGCATCCCAGCAGGATTTTTGGGCTTCCAGCAGCCCTGTGGGGCTCTATCCTCATGTGAAAAGTGTCCAGTGAGAGGTCTGACCACTGACCTCTGGTTCCAAGTGCTCCCTGTCCCTGCTGGGGCATCTCTGGAGCATCCCTGGCAGCAGTGCCAGCTTTGGGGTGAAGCCCAGATGTTGCCTCCTTGCTGCTTCTGAAGCTCCTGAGGCTCATTGGGCGCTGTGGGGTGTCCATCATTCCTCTGTAGAGCATTGTAGCACCCATTTTTTTTATTTTAGAGCATCCCAGCAGGATTTTTGGGCTCTATCCTCATGTGAAAAGTGTCCAGTGAGAGGTCTGACCACTGCCCTCTGGCTCCAAGTGCTCTCTGTCCTTGATGGTGGAGCATCCCTGGCAGCGGTGCCAGCTTTGGGGTGAAACCCAGGAATTTCCAAGGCTCCTGAGGCTCAGTGGGTGCTGTGGGGTGTCCATCATTCTTGTGTAGAGCATTGTAGCATCCCATTTTTTTTATTTTAGAGCATCCCAGCAGGATTTTTGGGCTCTATCCTCATGTGAAAAGTGTCCAGTTAGCAGTCTGACCACTGCCCTCAGGCTCCAAGTGCTCTCTGTCCATGCTGGTGGAGCATCCCTGGCAGTGGTGCCAGCTTTGGGGTGAAACCCAGGAATTTCTGAATCTCCTGAGGCTCAGTGGGCGCTGTGGGGGTGGGAGCAGCTGTGGCAGCCCCCTCACCCTCGGTGTCTCAGCCCCACCACTCGCTCCTCGTGTTCTCTCCCTGCTGCTTCCATGTGCTCCGGGGGAGCCTGAGAACCGGCAAGGAGCGGGGGCTGCTCCAGCTGGTGATGCTTTTCCTCCAGTGTTAAAAACTGGGTAAAAACTGTGCTTAAACCAGTGATAAAAACTGGTTTGGGATGATGGGGAGCAAAACCACCCTGTGCCTTCAAAACCCTGGTTTCTGGAGGAGCTGGTTCCAGGTTTTCTGTGGTTTCTCTTTGCCCCAAGCCCATGTTTGACCTGTGGTGATGCTTTACCTCCAGTGTTAAAAACTGGGTGAAAACTGTGTTTTAACCAGTGTTAAAAAGTGGGGAGCAAAACCATCCAGGTCCTCCCTGTGCCTTCAAGACTCTGGTTTCTGGAGGAGCATCCTCCTCAGATAGTGTTCTGTGGTTCCTCTTTGCCCCCAGCCCATGCTCGGCCTGTGGTGATGCTTTTCCTCCAGTGTTAAAAACTGTTTTGGGATGATGGGGAGCAAAACCACCCAGGTCCTCCCTGTGCCTTCAAAACCCTGGTTTCTGGAGGAGCTGGCTCCAGGTGTTCTGTGGTTTCTCTTTGCCCCAAGCCCATGTTTGACCTGTGGTGATGCTTTTCCTCCATTGTTAAAAACTGGTTAAAAACTGTGTTTTAGCCAGTGTTAAAAACTGGATGGGATGATGGGGAGAGAAAACCATCCAGGTCCTCCCTGTGCCTTCAAGGCCCTGGTGTCTGGAGCATTCTCCTCAGATGTTGTTCTGTGGTTTCTCTTTGCCCCAAGCCCATGTTTGACCTGTGGTGATGCTTTACCTCCAGTGTTAAAAACTGGGTAAAAACTGTGTTTTAGCCAGAGTTAAAAACTGATTGGGATGATGGGGAGCAAAACCATCCAGGTCCTCCCTGTGCCTTCAAGACCCTGGTGTCTGGAGCATCCTCCTCAGATGTTGTTCTGTGGTTTCTCTTTGCCCCCAGCCCGTGGTTTCCAGTGGGGCTATCCAGGCCCTGCTCTGCTGCATTCCCCTCTCCTCTCCTCACAGGAACAGCAGGATTGGAGTGGAAAATCAGAGCCAAATGAAGGGAAAAGCTGTGTAAACCAGCTGCTGGGTGGGGTCCTGAAAACAGCCCTGGAGTCAGCTGAGGGGACGGGGTGGTGGCACGAGAAGCTTTGAGGAGAGAGGCTTGGCTCCCAAAATCCATCCTCCCACTGCTTGGGATCAGGGTGTTTGGGGAAGGACCACAACTCCTTCCCCTTCCAGGAGGGCACAGGGGGACCTGGCTGTCCCTCAAGGCTGTGACAACATCCAGGTCACCTCCCAGTGCTCATTGAGCTGGGGAGGGGGATGGAGGGTGGGCAGGGTGAGAGCCAGGAGCCCTTTGGGCAGAAACTGGGAGCACTGGTGGCATCAGTAGAGTGGCAGGGTGAGGATAATGGGCACTGGGGTGTGTGCCAGCACTCCTTGGCTGTCCAGTGAGGCTCATCCTGGTCCAGCAGCACCAATGAGGAGGGATCTGCTCTGGCTGTCAGGTGGATGTTGAGGATTTACCACCATCTGAGGAGCACTGGGATGCTCCACAAGGAATAGGAAAGTTCATGGAGATGGTGTCCACAGCAGGATTTGGCTGCCCAGTGTGTCCCATGAGGCTTATCCAGGTCCAGCATCCTTGGTGAGGAGGGATCTGCTCTGGCTTTCAGGTGGATGTTGAGGCTTTGCCACCATCTGAGGAGCACTGGGATGCTCCACAAGGAGTGGGACAGCTCGTGGGGATGGTGTCCACAGTGGGATTTGCTGCCTTGGGAGCTGTGTCTGCATCTGTGATCCCCCAGAACACCCCAGGAGTTTTGGGGAGCTGTCCCATGATGCCCATCCTGGTCCAGCATCCTTGGTGAGGAAGGATCTGCTCTGGCTTTCAGGTGGATATTGAGGCTTTGCCACCATCTGAGGAGCACTGGGATGCTCCACAAGGAATGGGACAGCTCATGGGATGGTGTCCACAGTGGGTTTGGCTGCCCTGGGAGCTGTGCTGTGTCTGTGACCCCCAGAACACCCCAGGGATTTTGGAGAGCTGTCCCATGATGCCCATCCTGGTCCAGCATCCTTGGTGAGGAGAGATCTGCTCTGGCTGTCAGGTGGATGTTGAGGATTTACCACCATCTGAGGAGCACTGGGATGCTCCACAAGGAATAGGAAAGTTCATGGGGATGGTGTCCACAGCAGGATTTGGCTGCCCAGCGTGTCCCATGAGGCTTATCCAGGTCCAGCATCCTTGGTCAGGAGGGATCTCCTCTGGCTTTCAGGTGGATGTTGAGGCTTTGCCACCATCTGAGGAGCACTGGGATGCTCCACAAGGAGTGGGACAGCTCGTGGGGATGGTGTCCACAGTGGGATTGGCTGCTCTGGGAGCTGTGCCTGTTCTGTGGCCCTCCCAGAACACCCCGGGGGTTTTGGGGAGCTGTCCCATGAGGCTCATCCTGGTCCAGCATCCTTGGTGAGGAGGGATCTGCTCTGGCTTTCAGGTGGATCCTGAGGACTTCCCACCCTCTCAGGAGCACTGGGATGGGACAGCTCGTGGGGATGGTGTCCACAGTGAGATTTGGCTGCCCTGGGAGCTGTGCTGTGTCTGTGACCCCCAGCACAGCCCAGGGATTTTGACTGTGCCTGCAGGAGCTGTCCCAAGCCCTTGGATGGTGTTTTGCAGGCAGCACGTGGCTCTGCGAGCGTCCTTTGCCCAGCGAGGGTTTGCTTGGGAGGTGCTTCCCGAAATCACAGCCAGGGCCGGGCCCTGGGGGCCTCGGAGTGCCCGGGGAGAGGGGAGGACACACAGGATGTGCCACATCCTGCTGACTCAGCAGGGCCATCGCCCGCGGCTTTGTCATGGGGCAGGAGGTTCCTCTTCCAGCCCTGGGGATGATTTCAGTTCCCAGATTCACTCCAAGCACTTTCCTAGAGCAGATAAATCCTTTCTTGTGCTCCCCAGACCTCCCAATCTTGAACCTCTCTCTGTGAGAGTTCCTGCCAAGCCCTGAGCCCTCTCCCAGCTCACCCATGGGACTCCACTGGGATGAATCCAGTCATCCCAGAGCTGGGAAGGGGCTCCTTGGAGTGG
>WSPJ01000056.1:53686-82278 GCA_009764595.1 Geothlypis trichas
CTGGGATGGGAATTGGTGGCAGCCAGAAGCTGTGGCAGGAGCAGGGCAGGGCCGTGGTGTTGTCTGGGGTTGTTATCCCTGGAGAGACCTTGGAGTCACAGGAGATTTGTGCCGTGCCATGGTGGCTCTGTGACCTTGTGCTCCTCAGGGCTGGGAGATGCTGAGGTCCCCCAGTGGATCCAGGTCCTCAGGGGACATCAGGAGGTTTGGAACAGGTCTGGATCTCCATGTCCTCATGCCTTGATGCTCTCCAACCTCTTTGAGCATCTCCTGGGACCCCACTTACCTTGGGGACATCAGGAGGTGACCTGGAGGCTTGGAACAGGTCTGGATCTCCATCTCCTCATGCCTTGATGCTCTCCAGCCTCTCAGAACATCTCCTGAGGGGTGACCCTGACCAGGCTGGGGTGGGATCCCCAGTGGGAGATGCTCTGAGGTCCTCCAGTGGACCCACACCCCCAGGGGACATCAGGAGGTGACCTGGAGGTTTGGAAGAGGTCTGGATCTCCATGTCCTCATGCCTTGATGTTCTCCAGCCTCTCAGAGCATCTCCTGGGACCCCACTTTCCTTGGGGACCTGAGGAGGTGACCTGCAGGTTTGGAACAGGTCTGGATCTCCATGTCCTCATGCCTTGATGTTCTCAAGCCTCTCAGAGCATCTCCTGGGTGGTGACCCTGCCCTCCTTGGGGTGGGTCTTTCCCACTGGTCCTGTTCCACACATTCTCCCATTATTGCCCACCTGGACACTCCCCATGGCGAGGGACACCCATGGATTGGGAACCACAGTGAGGACCCACAGGTGTGGCCACCCCAAGGATCCCAAATCCACCCTAAGGATCCCAAATCCACCCTAAGGGTCCCAAATCCATCCCAAGGATCCCAAATCCATCCCAAGGATCCCAAATCCACCCTAAGGATCCCAAATCCACCCCAAGGATCCCAAATCCACCCCAAGGATCCCAAATCCACCCCAAGGGTCCCAAATCCACCCCAAGGATCCCAAATCCACCCTAAAGATCCCAAATCCATCCCAAGGATCCCAAATCCACCCTAAGGATCCCAAATCCACCCTAAGGGTCCCAAATCCACCCTAAGGGTCCCAAATCCACCCCAAGGATCCCAAATCCACCCCAAGGATCCCAAATCCATCCCAAGGGTCCCAAATCCACCCCAAGGGTCCCAAATCCACCCCAAGGATCCCAAATCCACCCCAAGGGTCCCAAATCCACCCCAAGGATCCCAAATCCACCCTAAGGATCCCAAATCCATCCCAAGGATCCCAAATCCACCCCAAGGATCCCAAATCCATCCCAAGGGTCCCAAATCCACCCCAAGGATCCCAAATCCATCCCAAGGATCCCAAATCCACCCCAAGGGTCCCAAATCCACCCCAAGGATCCCAAATCCACCCCAAGGATCCCAAATCCACCCCAAGGGTCCCAAATCCCAGCTGGGCCATCCCTTGGCTCCGTTCACACGGAGCAGGTGGAGCCGAATCCAGAGCAACTCCCCGCGCTGCTCGGGAATAAAAGTCCCTTTATGCCGGAATAATTAGTGTACTCAGAGCATGCTAATTATTCTGGGATAAAAGTGACTTTTATTCCAGCAGAGTGTCCTCTCAAAGGGCCCTTTCTGCCCGCTCCCAGGGCACAATAGCTGCTCTGCTCCGTTTCCCCATCCCAGACAAAGTCCTTATTTGCGGAGGCAGCGAAATTGAGTTGACTAATGAATTAAGGCCAATGGTTCTGGCCGGGCTCCAGCCCTTTGAAAGCCTTGGCGAGCTGATGCCCGGCCTGCTGGGAGGAAGCACAGACCCTCCTGCCCCACCAAAGCCCTGGCAGCCTCCTCTCTCTCCCTCCCCATCCTCCCTCCCTTCCAGCTGCCGGGATGAAATGCCTATTAATCTATCCTGTGGAATTGCTTTATTCCAGGGCTCTGGAGGGAGCCTTATCAGCTCCAGCCACAGGCCATAAATAACCACGGCGGATCCTGTTTGGGTTCCCAACTGCCCAGGGTATAAACATCCCTCTCCTCTTGCTGGGATTAATGCTGGGCAGGTAGGGGAGGTGGGGTCCCCTTTATTCCTTCCTCCCCATCCATCCTCTGAGGAAGGAAAAAAAGGGACACGGGGCACCCTGGCAGGGATTGAACCCCATCCAGCTGCACCCTGAGGATTTGAGCCTCTTTTTCCTGGCTGTAAATGCTTTTTTCTTCCCCTTTTTTTTTCCCCTCCTCACATTTTTTTCCCATTTAAATTGCAGATAAGCTGCAAAAAGGATAATACCCAAAAAAAGGGGATTCTCCCTTGAATCCCCTTGGCTGTGGGGTTGGAGCTGCCCCTCCCCACCACAGTCTGGATGATCCAGCTTATTTTGGTTGTTTTCTTTTTTTCTTTTTTGTCTTTTGTCTTTTTTTCTTTTTCTTTTTTTCTTTTTTTCTTTTTTCTTTTTTCTTTTTTCCTTTTTTTTCTTCTTTCTTTTTATTCTTTTTTCCTTTTTTCTTTTTTCTTTTTTCTTCTTTCTTTTTATTCTTTTTTCCTTTTTTCTTTTTTCCTTTTTTTCTTTTTTCTCTTTTCTTTTTTCCTTTTTTCTTATTTCTTTGCTTTTCTTTTTTTCTTTTTTTCTTTAACTTTTTTCTTTTTTCTTTTTTCTTCTTTTCTTTTTTTCTTTCTTTTTTTCTTTTTTCCTTTTTCCCCTTTTTTTCCCTTTTTTTCTCTTTTTTTCTTATTTCTTTCTTTATTATTTATTTATTTTAATTTCTTTTCCTTTTTTTTTTTTTTCCCTTTTATTATTATCATCCCCATTTCTGGCCATACCAGAGCTTTCCTTTCACCCGGCTCCATCTCCTGCCATTTTTCAGCTCATTCTGCTGCGAACTCTCGCTGGGGCTGGAGGCGGGGAGGGGATCTCGCTCCAGCACGGCTCCTGAATTCGGTTTAAAATGCAAATCTTTCCTTTATTCCCTTTTTTTTTTTTTTTTTTTCCTTTTTAATGGATTTCATCTGAAGGCGGCGGAGCTGCCGGAGCCTGGGGAGCGGGAGGGGAAGGGGCTGGGCGGGCTGGGGAGGGGGGCAGCGCATTCCTCGCAGATTTCCTGCTGGAAATCGCCTCCCCCCGGATGCGTTTGAAGTCAGGTGACGCAGGACGCAGCCCCGGGAGCCGCAATGTGATTTTTATATCATTTTTATATCATTTTTATATCATTTTTATATCATTTTTTAATCCCCCTTCCCCCCTCCTCGGGGATGCTGTGGGCAGCTCCTGCCTCCATCTCCTGCCTCCCTCGGGATGCGCTCGCCCGTCCTTCCTCCTCCTCTCCTCCTCCTCCTCCTCCTCCTCCTCCTCCTCCTCCTCCTCCCTGTCCCCCCCCCATCCTCGCTCTGTTTCTTTGTCTGGGTTTGGAGGCAGCGTTGGCAGCTCCTGGATGATGGGAATTCCATCCCAGTGCCCGTGCTGGGCGTGCTGGGGACCTTGGAGCTGTCACCTCTTGTGTGACACCAAGGGGGAGCATTGAGATGGCATCTCCATGGGTTGGTTATCCAGTGGATCCCAATCTATGTCCCATGGGTGTCCCTTGGGTGTCCCTTGCCATAGGGCATGTCCAGTTGGGCAAAATTGGGAGAATGTGTGGAACAGGATGAGTGGGAAAGAGCCAGGGATGTGCTGGTGGGATTTGGAGATGAATAAACCGAGGGTCTATCCTGTCTGTCCCTCTGGGATGTGACCAGGGAGGTGACAACCCTGTCTGTTCCTCTGTGGTGTGACAGGGGCTGAGGGGCTGCTGGGGACACTGGTGTTGTCACCTCTTGCTTGACACCAAAGGGGGACATTGAGATGGCATCTCCATGGGGTACCCAGTGGATCCCAATCCATGTCCCATGGGTGTCCCATGGGTGTCCCATGGGTGTCCCTTGCCATGGGGAGTGTCCAGATGGGCAAAAATGGGAGAATGTGTGGAACAGGGCCAGTGGGAAAGAGCCAGGGATGTGCTGGTGGGATTTAGGGATGAATGAGCAGAGGGTCCATCCTGTCTGTCCCTCTGGGATGTGACCAGGGAGGTGACAACCCTGTCTGTTCCTCTGGGGTGTGACAGGGGCTGAGGGGCTGCTGGGGACCCTGGTGTTGTCACCTCTTGCTTGACCCCAAAGGGGGACATTGGGATGGCATCTCCATGGGGTACCCAGTGGATCCCAATCCGTGTCCCATGGGTGTCCCTTGGGTGTCCCATGGGTGTCCCTTGGGTGTCCCTTGCCATAGGGCATGTCCAGATGGGCAAAACTGGGAGAATCTGGAACAGGACCAGTGGGAAAGAGCCAGGGATGTGCTGGTGGGATTTGGGGATGAATGAGCAGAGGGTCCATCCTGTCTGTCCCTCTGGGATGTGACAGGGGCTGAGGGGCTGCTGGGGACACTGGAATTGTCACCTCTTGGGAGCTGGGCTTGACCCCAAAGGGGGACATTGGGATGGCATCTCCATGGGGTACCCAGTGCAGGGATCCAGTGGCTCCCAATCCATGTCCCATGGGTGTCCCTTGGGTGTCCCTTGGGTGTCTCTTGCCATGGGGAGTGTCCAGATGGGCAAGAATGGGAGAATTTGTGGAACAGGGCCAGTGGGGAAGAGCCAGGGATGTGCTGGTGGGATTTGGGGATGAGCAGAGGGTGCTGGGCCCATCCTACCTGTCCCTCTGGGATGTGACAGGGGGTGACAGCCCTGTCTGTCCCTCTGGGGTGTGACAGCCCTATCTGTCCCTCTGGGGTGTGACAGGGGGTGACAGCCCTGCCTGTACCCCAGGATGGGTCTGGGGGCAGGTGGGACCTTCCAGCTGCTTCCCACCAGCATCATCCCTTGGTCAGGGCTGGGAACAGGGCTGGAAATCAGGGATGGAAAACCAGAGAAACCCTGGAACGCTGGGGCTGAGGTGATGGTGGGGTTTGGTTCTGCTTGGATTTCTTGTTGTATCCTTGGGGGTTCCAAAAAGGGGCAGAATCAGACTGAACCCTGTCCAGGGCCCATCTGAGCACCCACATCCAGAGCCTGTTCCAGAGCTGCCATCCCAACACCTCTGGCACAGCAGAGCCAGATTTTCCTTCTCCAAATAATTTTTTTGGTTGTTTGTTTGAGGAGGGTGAATGCCTCGTGATTCCATAGTCCGACTTGAAGGGGGAAAACGGGGAAAAAACCTGAATTTTAAAGTCAATATTTGCTCAGCAATGGGCTGTCCCCCTCCCCCAGCATACCTGTGGGAATTGCTGGGAGCCCTGAGGTCCTGGAAGCTCCAGAGCTGGGATCTGGTTTGAATCTTCCCCTTTCCGAGGGGGGCCGGATGGAAGAATGGCAAAAATGCATTTGAACTGTTTTGGGATGGTGTGCTTAAATGCAAAACAAACAGCTGAGCCTTTCCTTTTCCCTTTCTCCCCCCTGGAAAAATGTGCCTCAAACCTGAGGGTTTGGTATTTTAAATGTCTCTATTACTTAGTGCAGCTTTTGGGAGGTGGAAAATTTGCTGGGTTTGGGGTTTGAGGATCAGCCTCGAGCTCCAGCAGCCCAGGGAGGAGGGAGCAGGATGGGCTCAAAGCTTTGGCCTTCCTGTCCTGAGGCTGCAGAGAAACTCCAGGACCTTGGAAGTTCTAAAAACACAAAAAAGGGAACAAATCCTGGTTTAAAACACAAAAAAAAGGGAGCAAATCCTGGCTTAAAACACAAAAAAAGGGAACAAATCCTGTTTTTTTTTCTGTAGTTTGGGGATGATGTGGGGGACAGAAATGAAGCCTCAAGTGGCTGCTGTGGTTTTAGTGGATTTTCTGGTTAAGTTTGTGTTTTGGGTGACTCCAAGACACCCTGGAAAAATGTGGCTCAAACCTGAGGGTTTGGTGTTTTAAATGTCTCTATTACTTAGTGCAGCTTTTGGGAGGTGGAAAATTTGCTGGGTTTGGGGTTTGAGGATCAGCCTTGAGCTCCTGCAGCCAGGGAACTCCAGGACCCTGGAAGTTCTAAAAACACAAAAAAGGGAACGAATCCTGGTTTAAAACACAAAAAAAGGGAACAAATCCTGGTTTTTTCTGTAGTTGGGGGATGATGTGGGGGAGAGAAATGAAACCTCAGGTGGCTGCTGTGGTTTTGGTGGATTTTCTGGTTGGGTTTGTGTCTTGGGTGACTCCAAGATTTTGTGTCACAAATTCCAAGCTGGGAAGGTCCCACAGGGAAGAGTGTCCATGAATTCCAGCCTTGATCCTGAGGCTGCAGAGAAACTCCAGGACACTGGAAGTTCTAAAAACAGAAAAAAACTGAGAAAATAAAATTTTTTTGTAGTTTGGGGACAAAGGTCGGATAATGTGGGGGAGAGAAATGAGGCCTCAAGTGGCTGCTGTGGTTTTGGTGGATTTTGTGGTTGGGTTTGTGTCTTGGTTGAGTCCAAAGTTTGGTGTCACAAATTCCAAGCTGGGAAGGTCCCACAGGGAAGAGTGGCCATGAATTCCAGCCTTGATCCACAGGGAATGAGGAAGATGAGGAACATTGGGATGATGACCTGGTGTTCATCTGCCTGATGGAACAGGGTCTGCCTAAGAAAAGCCAAAATTGACCCAAACACAATGACCTGCCAAAGAAAATTCAAAATTGTCCCAAATGCAATACTCTGCCAAAGAAAATTCAAAATTGCCCCAAATGCAATAACCTGCCAAAGAAAAGCCAAAATTGCCCCAAATGCAATGACCTGCCAAAGAAAAGCCAAAATTGCCCCAAATGCAGTGACCTGCCAAAGAAAAGCCAAAATTGCCCCAAACACAACGACCTGCCAAAGAAAAGCCAAAATTGCCCCAAATGCAGCGACCAGCCAAAGAAAAGCCAAAATTGCCCCAAACACAATGACCTGTCAAAGCCAAAATTGCCCCAAACACAGCGACCTGCCAAAGAAAAGCCAGAATTGACCCAAACGCAACCACCTGCCAAGGAAAAGCCAAAATTTCCCCGAACACAACGACCTGCCAAAGAAAATTCAGAATTGCCCCAAATGCAATGACCTGCCAAAGAAAAGCCAGAATTGACCCAAATGCAACAACCTGCCAAAGAAAAGCCAGAACTGACCCAAACACAACGACCTGCCAAAGAAAAGCCAAAATTGCCCCAAATGCAATGACCTGCCAAAGACAAAATTGCCCCAAACACAATGATCTGCCCAAGAAAAGCCAAAATTGCCTCAAACACAATGACCTGCCAAGGAAAAGCCAGAATTGACCCAAACACAACCACCTGCCAAAGAAAAGCCAAAATTGACCCAAACACAACGACCTGCCAAAGAAAATTCAAAATTGCCCCAAATGCAATGACCTGCCAAAGCCAAAATTGCCCCAAACACAATGACCTGCCAAAGAAAAGCCAAAATTGCCCCAAATGCAATGACCTGCCAAAGAAAAGCCAAAATTGCCCCAAATGCAATGACCAGCCAAAGAAAAGCCAAAATTGCCCCAAATGCAATGACCTGCCAAAGAAAAGCCAAAATTGCCCCAAATGCAGTGATCTGCCAAAGAAAAGCCAAAATTGCCCCAAATGCAACAACGTACCAAAGAAAAGCCAAAATTGCCCCAAATGCAATAACCTGCCAAAGAAAAGCCAAAATTGCCCCAAATGCAATAACCTGCCAAAGAAAAGCCAAAATTGCCCCAAATGCAATAATCTGCCAAAGAAAAGCCAAAATTGCCCCAAATGCAATGACCTGCCAAAGAAAAGCCAGAATTGCCCCAAACACAATGACCTGCCAAAGAAAAGCCAGAATTGACCCAAACACAATGATCTGCCAAAGAAAAGCCAAAATTGCCCCAAATGCAACAACCTGCCAAAGAAAAGCCAAAATTGCCCCAAACAAAACGACCTGCCAAAGAAAAGCCAAAATTGACCCAAATGCAATGACCTGCCAAAGAAAAGCCAAAATTGCCCCAAATGCAACAACCTACTAAAGAAAAGCCAAAATTGCCCCAAATGGAATAACCTGCCAAAGAAAAGCCAGAATTGACCCAAACACAACGACCTGCCAAAGAAAAGCCAAAATTGCCCCAAATGCAATGACCTGCCAAAGAAAAGCCAAAATTGCCCCAAATGCAACAACCTGCCAAAGCCAAAATTGCCCCAAATGCAGCGACCAGCCAAAGAAAAGCCAAAATTGCCCCAAACACAATGACCTGCCAAAGAAAAGCCAGAATTGCCCCAAATGCAGTGACCAGCCAAAGAAAAGCCAAAATTGCCCCAAACACAATGACCTGCCAAAGAAAAGCCAGAATTGCCCCAAATGCAATGACCTGCCAAAGAAAAGCCAAAATTGCCCCAAACACAATGACCTGCCAAAGAAAAGCCA
Organism: Geothlypis trichas; assembly: GCA_009764595.1. Taxonomy (NCBI): domain Eukaryota; kingdom Metazoa; phylum Chordata; class Aves; order Passeriformes; family Parulidae; genus Geothlypis; species Geothlypis trichas. The sequence goes on from WSPJ01000056.1 coordinate 62,035, forward strand.
GAATTGCCCCAAATGCAGTGACCTGCCAAAGAAAAGCCAGAATTGCCCCAAATGCAGTGACCTGCCAAAGAAAAGCCAAAATTGCCCCAAATGCAGTGACCTGCCAAAGAAAAGCCAAAATTGCCCCAAACACAACGACCAGCCAAAGAAAAGCCAAAATTGCCTCAAACACAACGACCTGCCAAAGAAAATTCAAAATTGACCCAAATGCAATGACCTGCCAGAGAAAAGCCAAAATTGACCCAAATGCAATAACCTGCCAAAGAAAAGCCAAAATTGACCCAAATGCAATGACCTGCCAAAGAAAAGCCAGAATTGCCCCAAATGCAATAACCTGCCAAAGCCAAAATTGACCCAAACACAACGACCTGCCAAAGAAAATTCAAAATTGACCCAAGTGCAATGACCTGCCAAAGACAAAATTGCCCCAAACACAATGATCTGCCAAAGAAAAGCCAAAATTGCCCCAAATGCAATGACCTGCCAAAGAAAAGCCAAAATTGCCCCAAACACAATGACCTGCCCTATTTTGGGGTTGCTCCACCCCGAGGTGGCCATGGAGACCTGGAGGAGCACGGAGTGGGAATATTTCCCTCTGGAATGGGTTTGTTCCCTCCCTTTTGTGCTCCCTTCTCCCTCAGAACATCTGGTTTGTGAATCCCAGCCCGTATTTATGGCCAGCACCATTTCCTGGCTGGATGCCTCCTCCCGAGGAGAGGAGGAGGAGGAGCTGGGCTGAGGAGGAAGCAGGGCTGGAGTTCCTTCACATTTTTGTGCTTTGCTTCCAGTCTGTCCAGGTTTTTATGTCATCCTCATCCATAGACTGTGTGGTCCTTGCTGCAGGATCTGCTTCTCCACCTCTCCAACGTTTTGGTGGCCAGTTTTTATTTTAGGCAAAAAAAATCAGATGGTTTTTGGTGGTTGTGTTTGCCAACCCCTTTCCCAAAACCTCTGGGTGTCCATGGAATTCTGGTCTCAGGCTCTTGGTCCCTTTCCCACCTGGGGAGATTCTCTGGGATGTTGTTTGCACCCTGTCCTGGAGAGAAATTCCCTTTCTTGCACCCAAATGGATTTTTGGTTTTGGACCTTTTATTTGGACCATTTTGGTTTTGGACCTTTTTTGTGTTCAGGACTCTCTGGTTTTTTGGCCTTCTGGGGCCCTTTTTTTGTAGGATCTCTTTTTTGGCCTTTTTTAATCCCATTTTTGGGAGGCCCTTTTTTGGGGGTAGGGCCTTTTTTTTGGGTTCCTCTTTTATTTTGTGCTTTTTTGGGGGCCCTTTTCTTATTTGCATTTTTTGAGACCTTTTGATTTCTCCACTTTTCCTGTCCCTTTTCTGGCCACATTTTAGTTCAATTTCTTCTGCTTTCAGACCCTCCTTTGGTGGATTTATTTTCCCACTGTTTCATCTTTTGGCCCTTTTTTGGGGGTAAGGTCTTTTTTTGGGCACCTCTTCTATTTTGTGCCTCTTTGGAGGCCCTTTTCTTACGTGCCTTTTTGAGACCCTTTTATTTCTCCACTTTTCCTATCCCTTTTTATTTTTTTGGCCACATTTTAATGCTATTTTGTCTCCTTTCAGACCCACCTTTGGGTGCATTTATTTCCTCACCATCCCCCTCATCTTTTGGCCCTTTTTTGGGGGGGTAAGGCCTTTTTGAGACCCTTTTATTTCTCCACTTTTCCTATCCCTTTTTAATTTTTTTTGCCACATTTTAATGCTATTTTTTCTCCTTTCAGACCCACCTTTGGGTGTGTTTGTTTCCTCACCATCCCCTTCATCTCACCTATTTTGATGAATTTCTGCTGTGTTTTTAGTGCAGTTTTGTCCCTTTTAAGTCCCCTTTTGAGCTGGGGTCTTATCATCTTTTGGCCCTTTTTTTTGGGTGACGCCTTTTTTGAGACCCTTTTATTTCTCCACTTTTCCTATCCCTTTTGGGTTTTTTTGCCACGTTTTAATGCCATTTTTTCTCCTTTTGGATCCTCCTTTAGGTGCGTTTATTTCCCCACCATCCCCTTCATCTTTCACCTATTTTGACAAATTTCTGCCGCGTTTTTAGCTCAGTTTTGTCCCTTTTGAGTCCCCTTTTGAGCCGGGGTCCCTCTCCTCTGGCTGCCAAGGCAGGGACGTGTCCCTGCAGCTGCCCCAGCCCCGCTCTGAGCCGCCCATTGTGTGTGATGAAGGCTCCTTTATTCCCCATCCCCGCTGCTGAAGGCAATTTTGGCTCTGTGAGAGGGATGCATGAACACAGACACCTTCTCTGATTGTCCACCTGGCACTGAGGGTGTTGTGCCCGCTGGGAACACGCCGTGCCAAGGCAGGGAGTGAGCAGGGAATGCTGAGGAGCCTCGGGGTGATCGCCTTCCATCCTCTCCTTGCCCTGAGCTGTGGTTCCTGTGGCTCTTCCCGTGGTGGGAATGGTGGAGGGGATGAGTTTGGGTGGGTTTGGCGGCTCTGTGGTGGTGAGGAGCTCTCTGGGGTCATCCTGCATGGATGGAAGGGCAGGTGTGCTCAGGATGGTGTCAGGGTTTGGTCCTGAAGCTGGGAAGGCTCAGCATGGAGGTGCTGGTGTTGAGTGATGGCTCCTTTGAGCATCCTTGCTCCAGGAATGGTAGAAGGAGTCATCCAGCAAGACCAGGAGGTCATTGTGCCCCTGAACTCAGCACTGGTGAGGTCACACCTGGGCCATGGTGGCTGAGCCAGAGCCGTGGTGCATCTGGCTCTTCCCATGGTGGGAATGATGAAGAGGATGGTTTTGGGTGGGTTTGGGGGCTCTGTGGTGGTGAGGAGCTCTCTGGGGTTGTCCTGCATGGATGGAAGGGCAGGTGTGCTCAGGATGGTGTCACCTCGAGTGCTGTGTCCAGTTGTGAGCATCAGTTTGGGAAGGATGCTGAGATGCTTGAGCAGGTCCAGAGAAGACAACGAGGCTGGAGAGGGGCTTGAGGGTTCCTCACAAACCCTGTGAGGAACCCTGAGGGAGCTGAGGGTGTTTAGCCTGGAGAAAAGGAGACTCAGAGGTGACTTTATCAATCTTACAACTCCCTGAAAGGTGCCTGTGCTCAGCTGGGGCTGGGCTCTTTCTTCAGGCAGCACTGACAGAACCAGAGGACACTTCTCAATCTGTGCAAAGGGAAATATAGGTTGGATATCAGGAAAAAATTTATAGAAATTGTGATAAAGTTCTGGAATGTTCTGCCCGGGGAGGTGGTGGAGTCACCATCCCTGGGTGTGTTTAACAAAGCCTGGATGTGGCACTGGTGCCAGGGTTTAATTGAGGTGTTGGGGCTGGCTTGGACTCAATGACCTTTAGCTTCTCTTCCAACCTTGTGATTCTGTGAATTCTGTGAATTTTGTGAATTCTGTGAATTCCCAGGGCAGAGGGAAGTGGTGGAGTCACCATCCCTGGGTGTGTTTAACAAAGCCTGGACGTGGCACTGGTGCCATGGTTTAATTGAGATGTTGGGACTGGGTTGGTCTCAATGACCTTTAGGTCTCTTCCAACCTGGTCATTCTGTGAATTTTGGGAATTCCCAGGGCAGAGGGAGGTGGTGGAGTCACCATCCCTGATGTGTTTAACAAAGCCTGAATGTGGCATTGTGTTTAATTGAGATGTTGGGGCTGGGTTGGACTTGATGATCTTTAAGGTCCCCTCCAAACTGGTCATTCTGTGATTCTGTGAATTCTGTGATTGCTGTCTCCAGTACAAAACAAGCTCCTGGTTTCCCATCCCACAAACAGCTGACTGGGGATGGATTCCCAGGGATTTGCCCTCCTTTAGCTCTGCCTCCTCCTTAGGGAAGTGAAACCTGTGGGTTGCAGTGGCTGCCACAGGCACAGGTCACGCTGTGGCTGCTGCAGACCTGGGAGGATGAGGAGGAGCAGGAAATCCAAGAGAGTCTCAGCTCTTTGCTGTGGTTTTCTTAATGAACCCTGCCTTGGATGAGGCTGTGGCTGGGAGATGGAGGAGTCAGATGAGCTCTGTGTGAAGAGGGGGTGGAAGGGCTGGATTTGGAGCAGAGGATCCTGTCCCTGAGCCTGGTGGGAGGAAAGGGAAAGGTGGACAGGGAAGGTGGAGGGGAAGGCCAAGGGGAAGGCCAAGTTTCCTTAATGAATCCTGCCTTGGATGTGCCTGTGGTCAGGAGATGGAGGCGTCAGATGAGCTCTGTGTGAAGAGAGGATGGAAGGTCTGGATTTGGAGCAGAGAATCCCGTCCCTGAGCCTGGTGGGAGGAAAAGAAAAAGGACAGGCTCAGGCTGTGCCTTGGGAAGGTGGAGAGAAAAGCCAAGTTTCCTTAAAGAATCCTGCCTTGGATGTGCCTGTGGCCGGGAGATGGAGGCACAGATGAGCTCTGTGTGAAGAGGGGGTGGAAGAGCTGGATTTGGAGGAGAGGATCCTGTCCCTGAGCCTGGTGGGAGGAAAGGGAAAGGTGGACAGGGAAGGTGGAGGGGAAGGCCAAGGGGAAGGCCAAGTTTCCTTAATGAATCCTGCCTTGGATGTGCCTGTGGCTGGGAGATGGAGGAGTCAGATGAGTTCTGTGTGAAGAGGGGGTGGAAGGGCTGGATTTGGAGGAGAGGATCCTGTCCCTGAGTCTGGTGGGAGGAAAGTGAAAGGTGGACAGGCTTGGGCTGTGCCTAGGGAAGGCCAAGGGGAAGGCCAAGTTTTCTTAATGAATCTTAATAATGAACCTGTGGCTGGGAAATGGAGGCATCAGATGAGTTCTGTGTGAAGAAGGGGTGGAAGGGCTGGATTTGGAGGATCCTGTCCCTGAGCCTGGTGGGAGGGAAGGGAAAAGGGACAGGCTTGGAAAGGTGGAGGGGAAGGCCAGGGATGCTCCATCCATTTTAATCTGTCCAGTCTCCATCTTGGCAGAGCCGAGCAGCAGCTCCCACGCCGCCGGTGAGCAGGGGAGGAAGGGAAGGGAGGCAGGAGAAGCAGGTTGGCAGGAGGAGCCACACTCCCAGCACAGCAAACAGCACCAGGCAGAGCCCTGTGCGGCTCTGAGGGTTGTGGCAGGGTGGGAAGTGTCCTGCCACCCTTCAGGGATGGGATGGGGATTAGGGACAGCATCATCCCCATCCTGTCCCCTCGCTGTGCAGCAGCCCCGTGGCAGGAGGAGGATGATGCAGGCACAGATCACAGATCCCCCCCTTTCCCGGGCTGAGCAGGAAGTGAAGTGGATCCTGGGAGAGGGGAATTTGGCAGGAGAGCAGGGATGCCACGAGATGAATGTTTTGGGAATTGCGTGTGTGGCTGCCTTGGCTTGAACAAGGGCTCACAGTTACGTTGGGTTGGAGAGAGCTCCGGACACCCCCAGGGCTGGGGCTGGACAGTGACCCCCCCACCCATGGCTGGCTGTGACCCCCCCTTGCCATGGCAGTGACCCCCCCATGGCTATGACCCCCATGTCTGTGACCCCCCCATGGCTGTGACCCCTCTTTCAGTGACCCCCATGGCTGTGACCCCCCCCCCATGGCTGTGACCCCTATTTCAGTGACCCCCAATGGCTGTGACCCCCTCCATGGCAGTGACCCTTATGACTGTGACCCCCCCATGGCTGTGACCCCTATTTCAGTGACCCCCAATGGCTGTGACCCCTCTTTCAGTGACCCCCAATGGCTGTGACCCCCTCCATGGCAGTGACCCCCCCATGACTGTGACCCCCCCATGGCTGTGACCCCCCCCATGTCTGTGACCCCCCCCATGGCTGTGACCCCTATTTCAGTGATCCCCAATGGCTGTGACCCCCTCCATGGCAGTGACCCCCCCATGACTGTGACCCCCCCATGGCAGTGACCCCCTCCATGGTAGTGATCCCCATGGCAATGACTCCCCCAATGGCAGTGATCCCCCCCCATAGCAGGGACCCCCCCCAACCATGACTGTGACCCCCTCTCATTTCAGTGACCCCCATGGCTGTGACCCCTGTTTCAGTGACCCCCATTTCAGCCCATGTTTGGGGGGTGCAATGTCCCCTCCCATTTCAGTGCCCCCCCCAAGGATGGGCAGGAGCCTCTTCCCCGCCTTTCCCCCTCCCCACACTCTGGATTTTGGCTGATTTTTCCCCTCTGTCCCTTTTCCCTGTCCGTGTGTCCCATGAGGGATGTGGGGTCAGCCTTCCCCGGGGTCCATCCGTGGGATGGATGGATCCCCATCCTGCTGTTGTCCTCATGATTTAAAAAAGCATTACTTTTTAATTTGTTCTCATTTGGCTTTTCTTGTTTTTTTGCCCTGTTTTTCTCTTGCCTAGCACAGAAAATGAAGCGCCTCTGGCTCCCAGGAGCTAATTCATCCAAGTTAAATGATCTTTAAAATCTGCGAGCGCATCACAGTGCTCGACTCCTGTTTTCTCCCGGTGTAATTAATGCTCCAGCTTAAATTTCCTCCTTTCCTTAGGGGCAAACTTGATGGATCCGGTGCCGGGCTCAAACTTCTGCCAAGCCATAGGAAAGAAATCATCCCCTCAAAAAAAAGAAAAAACCCAAACCAATCTTGGCCTTTAATTGAAATTTGATTTTTCTTTTGAAACAAACTTGTCCTTGGGAAGAAACTGATGTTGTTTATTATCCTTATTTCTTTTTTTTTTCATCTAGCACCGAAGACTTGTAGCCCCAAACAGTTTGCATGCAAAGATCAGATCACGTGCATATCTAAGGGCTGGCGCTGTGACGGGGAGAAGGATTGTCCGGATGGCTCGGATGAATCTCCCGAGATATGTATGTATGCCTTCCTTCCTCCTCCTCCTCTTCCTCTGGGTTTGCTCCATCTCTCCATGGGCGTTACAGGACCACAGGCAGACGTTGCACAGTGTTCTACCTCAGTTCAACTTGCAGGCCGTTGGGTGGGGGGTGTCCATTCCGTCCATCCGTCCGTCCATCCATCCATCATCCATCCATCCATCCATCATCCATCCATCCATCCATCCATCATCCATCCATGCGTCCATCCATCCATCCATCCATCATCCATCCATCATCCATCCATCATCCATCCATCCATCCATGCATCCCTCCATGCATCCATCCATGCATCCATCCATGCATCCATCCATGCATCCATCCATCCATCCATCCATCCATCCATCCATCCATCCATCCATCATCCATCCATCCATCCATCCATCATCCATCCATCCATCCATCCATCCATCCATCCATCCATCCATCATCCATCCATCATCCATCCATCCATCCATCCATCCATCCATCCATCCATCCATCCATCCATCCATCATCCATCCATCATCCATCCATCATCCATCCATCATCCATCCATCCATCCATCATCCATCCATCCATCCATCCATCCATCATCCATCCATCCATCCATCCATCCATCATCCATCCATCATCCATCCATCATCCATCCATCCATCCATCATCCATCCATCATCCATCCATCCATCCATCATCCAACCATCCCTCCATGCATCCCTCCATGCATCCATCCATCCATCCATCCATCCATCCATCCATCCATCCATCATCCATCCATCCATCCATCCATCCATCCATCCATCCATCCATCCATCATCCATCCATCCGTCCGTCCGTCTGTCCATGGCTCCATCCCAGCTTCCTGGGAACAGGGGATCACTCATTATTTTTATTTCCATTCCATCAAAATGGATATGCACCAGGAAGGAAGAGTCAGCAGCAGTGTCATCCTCATCCTCAGCATTCCTGGGCATGGGGAATGAGGGAAGGAGATCCCTGGGAGTCCCAAGGAGCAGCTGGGCAGGGGACATCGCTGTCCCAGGTGGATTTTGGGATTGGGATGCTGGGTTGGGTTTACTGGTCTGAGCTGTTGGTGCCACTTGGACATCGGTGGGCACAGCTCTGGATGGGGTGGTGGAATCACTCTAGGAGGAAACCCAGAATTGGGATGGGTTAGGTCAGGTGTGGAGTGTCTGCAGAGGGGTCACAGCTGTGGTGACACTAGGGATGGTGGCTGTGCCAGTCCCTCTGTGCTGGGAGTTCTCCTCTGGCCAGGCTGGAGCAAAGAACCACCTGTCCCCATGTCCCACGTGGACACAGCCACTCTGGGGCCCAGCAGAATCTCCTTGTCCCCCATCCCAGCTCTCCCACCCAGATTCTCACTTCACGCTCTGGATGGGGTGGTGGAGTCTCTCTGGGAGGAAACCCAGAGCTGGGATGGGTTAGGTGAGGTGTGGGGTGGGAATTGTGGTCTGCAGAGAGGTCACAGCTGTGGTGACACTAAGGATGGCAGCTACACCAGTCCTGCTGTGCTGGGAGTTCTCCTCTGGCCAGGCTGGAGCAAAGAACCACCCATCCCCATGTCCCATGTGGACACAGCCACCACAGAACCCAGCACAATCTCCTTGTCCCCCATCCCAGATTCCCCCTTCACACTGTGCTCGGCAGAACCATCTCCTCCAGAGCAGTTCCTGGTTCTGCTGTGGCTTTGTTTATTCCTTAAGGCAAAAATGATGCAACGGCCCCTCCGTGGGAGGGATGGGGGGCTGGGATGGGCTGCCTGCCTCCAGTCAATCAGCAGCCCTGGAAAATTACAGCAGGAGGACTCAGAGGCTGGAAGAAATCCGTCCTGATTGTGACATTCTGCTCGCTGCGTGCATCTGTGCTCCTTCCACGGGGACAGGTGACAGCAGCACGGACCCCTTGGATGCTCTTCCCTCTCCACCTTCTTCCTCTCTTCCCTGGGGCTGGTGCCAGGAGCAGCCTCTGGTGCTGTGGATGAACCCTCTGTGAGGGGTCATGGATGTTGGAAGACTCTTGGGTTTGGTCCAAGCCACCTGAGGGTTCATCCCTGGGGGACACGGGACCTCTGCTGCCCCTGTGCCCCTTGGAACATGCCAGGCACTGCCAGGATGGGGAATCTGGAGCATCTGTGAGACACAGACCACAGCCTGGCATCTCCTCTGTCCTCACATGTGGGACTGAGTCTTGGGTTTGGTCCAAGCCCCCTGAGGGTTCATCCCTGGGGGACACAGGACCCTTGATGCCCCTGTGCCCCTTGGAACATCCTTGACATTTCCAGAACAGGGAATTTGGAGTATCTGTGAGACAGAAGACAGACCACAGCCTGGCATCTCCTCTCTCCTCACCACCACATGTGGGACTGAGTCTTGGGTTTGGTCCAAGCCCCCTGAGGGTTCATCCCTGGGGGACACAGGACCCCTGATGCCCCTGTGCCCTCCTGGCACTTCCAGGATGGGGAATTTGGAGCATCTCTGAGACACAGACCACAGCTGGCATCTCCTCTCTCCTCACCACCACGTGTGGGACTGGTTCTGTGTGTTTTATCGCCACCACAGACCCCAAACTTTGGAATCTCTCAGTTCTTCAGGAGCAGTTCCCTCCCCAGCTGATCTCTGCAGGGGCTGCACCTTCCTCAATGGCTCTGCCCACCTGCCCCAATTCCCATTTCTAGACACTGTGAGGGTGTCAGGGCATTGCTGTGCCCCCCAGGACATGGAGGTTGGGGTGCCAGGGCACATCTGTGTGCCCAGGGGATGAGTGGAGCCTCCCTGCTCCTGCCCAGGCTCATTCCCAACCTGTCATCCCCCGTTATCTCCAGGATTGCCAGGCCAGCTTTTCTCACGCCACTTCCAGCAGCCTCTCATCTCCCTTATCTCCCTGGCAAGGGGAAAAAAATGACTTTTATTACTCTCATTTTTTACTTTTATTACTCATTTAATCCGTGTTTGAGCCGGGCTGTGAGTGCTGCTCCTGCTCAGGCTCTGGAGCCCGGTGATGTTTGCATGGCACTGATGTTCTCCTGTTGGAGCTCTTGAGATTCTGTCAGGCACGTGCCAGCTTTGCCTCCCTGGAGAATCCTTTCAAGTGTTCCGTGGCTTTGCTCAGGTCCTTTCCTTTGAAGTATTCCCTGGCTTTGCTCAGGTCCCTTTTCCTGCTGGTTTGGTGAGATTGGCTCACACACGCTTCTTGCACCATCAATTTTTGCTCCATGGAGCTTTCCTGAGAGGAGAACACTCAGACAGGAGCCTCCATCCTGTTGGAGATCAAACATGAGGGGCTCTGAGGGAGGAATTTGCTGTGCCTGGTTGGTCCATCCATTAATCTGAGGGTTCAGGATGCCTTGAATCCCTCATCTTGCCCTGCTGGATCTGCTCTTGGCCTGGTCCTGATGAGCTCTGAAGTGACCCAGAGGCACCATCAGGATCCTCAGTGCTGCCATCCCTGCCCATCCTGAGGCCACCAAGTGTGACCATCCCACCCCTGCTCCTCCAGCTCTTCCCTCATTGTATTTTCCACCCCATCTGCATCTCCCTGGGCCGTTGCCAAATCAACTACAGGAGGAGGAAGAATTGCTTTTTTTTCTATCTTTTTTTTTTCCTGAGTGGTTTTTTGAGGTTAAACATTCCTATCTAATTCAGCTCCTTGGGGTGTACCACAAGCTTGTCACATGTAATAAATTGGCTCATTTATTAGCACCAACACGGTCAAAAGCAAACAAAGTGGCTTGTGGATTAATCCTGGCCCTGTTTGGGATAAGTGGTTTGATCCAGGCTCTTTGCAGGGAATAATGGACACGGCACAGCAGTTCTGACTGATGAATTGGGCTCTTCACTCCAGCCCCTCCATTCTCCTGGTCCATATATTGATGTTACTTAATTAACCCATAATTTGCAATTACTGCCGGCCCAACCTCTGCTAAAAAATAAATCTGTGCAGTAGCACCCGGTGAGAAATTCTCACAGGAATCATCTGCTGGGTGCTCTGGGACTGGGAAATGGGGGAAGATCAAATCCCTGCTGGCTGTGACAGAGCCTGAGCATCCTGGAGGATCCCATTACCCCAGTGCCAGGCCAGTTTGCTTACTGGGAGCACACTGGGATGTGTTTGAGACTTAGGGCAGAGTTCTGGCATCTAGAACCTGTTAAATTGTTAAATTCCCATTTTCCAGGCCCTCCTTGAGCTGGAATTGGTGTCACTGCCCAGGATGGACAGAAGGAAGTTTTGGTTGGGATGGATTGAGGATTCTGCTCAGTTTGAAGGGGAAAGTGTCACAAATCCTGGGCTCTGTGGTTCCCTTCCCACAGCCCCCTGTGCTTCCAAGGGCTTTATCCCCTCCTTTAGCCCAGGGATAGATGGATGATGGTGGGATCACACCCTGTGTCCCTCAGAGATGTGGAATGAAGATGAACCCTGGAGGATCACCCCAGTGCCAGGCCAGTTTGCTCACTGGGAGCACTCTGGGACGTGTTTGAGACTCAGGGCATCTAGAACCTGTTAAATTGTTAAATTCCCATTTTCCAGGCACCCTTTGAGCTGGAATTGGTGTGACTGCCCAGGATGGACAGAAGGAAGTTTTGGCTGGGATGGATTGAAGGGGAAAAGTGTCACAAACCCCTTCCCACAGCCCCCTGTGCTTCCAAGGGCTTTTGTCCCCTCCTTTAGCCCAGGGATCACACCCAGTGTCCCTCAAAGGTGTGATACAAGGATGTACCAGCACACAGAGCTCTGTGTGTGATGTCACACTCCTCTCCAAGGACAACTGGAGCTTATTTAGGGCAAACTCTGCTGTTGGAGCTCCTGCTGAAGGTGACTGGGCTAAAATGGGACCGTGCCTGGACACGGTGTGTGCTGTGGAAATAGCACCAAAATATCTCTGTGGATCCCCCCTTCTCACTGCTTTTTGGGGCCCGGGGGGACCCACAGAACTATTTCTGCCAGCCCTGCTGAGGGGAGGGTGAGCAGGCACAAACAGCCCCTGGAAAATGGGATTTCAGTGTTTTGGCTGGGCAGAGATGTGGTGGTAGCTCTGCTGTTCAGCCCTGAAATGTGGATTTGGGGCAGGGAAAGGAGGAGACCCCATGGAGGGGGTCAGGATTTGCAGAGGCTGTGCCAGGGCTCATTGTCACCCCTGCAGCCACCTCCAGCCTGGGGTGAAGCATTGCAGGAGCTTTTCCTGAGGTTTCAGGCCGTTCATGGATTTATGGTGTGTTTGTTGTTTGTCTCCATGCCTTGCTTCTTTTCAGAGGAGCTTAAAAAATAAAACCTGCCCTTCTTTTGTAGTTTTTCCAGTTAATAATGAAGATTAAACCTCCTTGTGCTGGGCTCAGAGGGGCCCCCATGTGCCACAGCCTCGGGACAAGGAATTGGCACCCACAGAGTCACAATGCCTGTGCTGACCCCTGTGCCCTTTGGTGCCCTGCAGGTCCCCAGAGCAAAGTGTCCCGGTGCCAACCCAACGAGCACAACTGCCTGGGCACAGAGCTGTGCATCCACATGAGCAAACTCTGCAATGGCCTCCACGACTGCTTCGACGGCTCCGACGAGGGCCCGCACTGCAGGGGTAGGTTTGGGGGTCCCTGGAAAGGGGGGCTCCTCAATGGGGTACCCCCCAACAGGGGAGGAGTTTTGGGATGAGGCTCCTGTTTTGGGATGAGGCTCCTGTTTTGGGATGAGGCTCCTGTTCTGGGATGAGGCTCCTGTTCTGGGATGAGGCTCCTGTTTTGGGATGAGGCTCCTGTTTTAGGATGAGGTTCCTGTTTTGGGATGAGGTTCCTGTTTTGGGATGAGGTTCCTGTTCTGGGATGAGGCTCCTGTTTTAGGATGAAGCTCCTGTTTTGGGATGAGGCTCCTGTTTTGGGATGAGGCTCCTGTTTTGGGATGAGGCTCCTGTTTTGGGATGAGGTTCCTGTTTTCTCCTGTTGAGTGTGAACCCCACCATACTCAGCTCTCATGGTTTGATGCTGGCACAATACAAATGCAGCCATGAAAATTTATTTTTTTGTCAAATGAGTGCTGTGAGATAACTCTAACTCTAACCTTAACACTAATCCTAAATCTAACCCTAATCCTAACACAACCAGAAAGAGAGATTTGGGGGTCCCAGGAAAGGGTGGCTGCCCCCTGGGGTACCCCCCAACAGGGGAGGAGTTCCTGTTTTGGGATGAGGTTCCTGTTTTCTTCTCTTGGGTGTGAGCCCCACCTCACTCAGCTCAGCACAGTCTGTCGGGGTTTGATGCTGGTGCAATACCAGTGCACCCATGAAAATCTGTTTTTCTCAAATCAGTGTTGTGAGATAACCCTAACCCTGCCCCAACAGGGTAGGAATGATGAGGTTCCTGTTTTCTTCTGTTGAATTTCAACACCACCACACTCAGCTCAGCACAGTCTCTCATGGTTTGATGGTTTGGCTCAATACCAATGCACCCATGAAAATATATTTTTCTCAAATGAGTGCTGTGAGATGTGACCAGGTTTGGGGTGCCCACAAGTCCCAGGAAAAGGGGGGCTGCCCCAATGGGGCAGGAGTGATGAGGTTCCTGTTTTCTCCTCTTGAGTGTAAGCCCCACCACACTCAGCTCAGGCACAGTCTGTCATGGTTTGATCCTAGTGGAATACCAGTGCACCCATGAAAATATATATTTCTCAATTGAGTGCTGTGAGATGTGACCAGGTTTGGGGGTCCCACAGTTCCAGGAAAGGGGAGCTGCCCCCTGGGCTACTCCCCAACAGGGCAGGAGTTCCTGTTTTGGGATGAGGTTCCTGTTTTCTCCTGTTGAGTGTGAGCCCCACCACACTCAGCTCTCATGGTTTGATGCTGGCTCAATACCAGTGCACCCATAAAAACCTATTTTTTCTCAAATGAATGCTTTGAGATGTGACCAGAAACAGAGGTTTGGGGGTCCCAGGAAAGGGAGGCTGCCCCAATGGGGTAGGATTGATGAGGTTCCTGTTTTCTCCTGTTGAATTTCAACCCCAGCACACTCAGCTCAGCACAGCCACAGATCCAGAGATTATCCAGAGCCGCTTGGAAGTGAAATGCCCATCATTCCTGAGCCTGCAGCCATGAAATAGCTGCATTGTCTCCTGGGCTTAAAAGCTCCAGGCCTGGGGTTCTGGTCCAGATAAGAGATACCACTGTGGGGGTTTTTTTTCCTAATTTCCAGGAGCTTTGTCCCCTGCTCCTGGCCTGTCCCCGTGGCTAATCCTACTGGAAAACTCCCTAAAGCAGCGTGCTGCTGTGCAGATTAAATGCTCAGAAATGTGTGTCCTGGGCTGACCTTGTGTTCCAGAGCCTCTGTGCTCCCCAACCCTTCCCTGCCTGCCCTGGGGGAGCTCCTGTGCTGCTCCACCAAGACCCCTGACCCCAAAGAGCTGCTCCCTGCTCCTCTCCACTGCCTGGATCCCATGGGAGCAGCTCCTGCAGCTGTGCTTGAGCTGAGAATTAATATTTCAGTGAGAGCTCTCGTTACTCAAGTGGGATCTGATTTTTCTGAGCCACGTGAGCCACGCTGGGGCAGCTGCTCAGGGCTTTGGGCACCTGGTGCTGGCAGGTTTGGGCACGCTGGGGCTGCCAGCCCTCGGTGGGGCCTGAGCTGGGTGCTGAGTGCCCCCCTGCCCGCGGCTGGTGCCACCCCAGGGAGGCATTTCCTGCATTTCCTGCATTTCCTGGCAGCTGCTTGCGAGTCCCAGCCTGCCACTGCCCCAGGTGTGGGCAGGTGAGCTGTCACCTTGACCCGTCACCCCAAGTGATCACCTTGACCTGTCACCCCAAGTGATCGCCCTGAGCTGTCACCCCAAGCTGTCACCCCAAGCCATCACCCTGAGCTGTCACCCCTCTCCTCTCTGGGGAGGTGGGAGAAATGTGAAATTTCCCAGCAAATCTTGGTGGGGTCTGGTGATCCTGATGGGGTTTGGTGACCCTAATGGTGTTAGGTGATCCTGGTGGGGTTAGATGTTCCTGATGGAGTCCGGTGATCCTGATGGGGTTTGGTGATTTTAATGGGATCTGGTGATCCTGATGGACTCTGGTGATCCTGATGGGGTCTGGTGATCCTGCTCACCCAACCTTTGGTCCTTGCTGTCCCTCCTGGCTGAAATCCTCTCTCTTCCATCCTCCTTGTCCATGTAGAACAACTGACCAGCTGCTCAGCTCTGTGCTGCCAGCACCACTGTGCCCCAACGCTGTCTGGTGGCAGAAATGGGAAATTTCCCAGCAAATCCTGATGGGGTTGGGTGATCCTGATGGTTTAGGTGTTCCTGATGGTTTAGGTGTTCCTGATGGGGTCAGGTGATCCTGATAGGGTTAGGTGATTCTAATGGGGTTAGGTGTTCCTGATGGGTTTGGGTGTTCCTGATAGGGTTAGGTGATCCTGACAGGCTCTGGTGATCCTGCTCACCCAACCCTTGGTCCTTGCTGTCCCTCCTGACTGAAATCCTCTCTCTTCCATCCCTGTAGAACAACTGGCCAACTGCTCAGCCCTGGGCTGCCAGCACCACTGTGCCCCAACGCTGTCCGGCCCCGTGTGCTACTGCAACCACTCCTTCCAGCTGGCTGAGGACAGGAGGAGCTGCAGAGGTGGGGCTGGGCTGGGCAGGGCCCCCACTCCCTGCTGGGGACGGTGGCTCCTCGGGGACAGGGCCAATGTCACTGCTGGCAGTGGGGCAGGGGCTTGGCTGGGTGGGAATGGGGATGGGGAGAGCTGGGAGCAGGTGGGATGGGATCCATGGAATGGGATGGATGGGATGGGATGGGATTTATGAGATGGGATGGGATCCATGGGATGGATGGGATTGGATTGATGGGATTTATGGGATGGGATTGATGGGATTTATGTGATTGATGGGATGGGATTTAAGGAATGGGATGGGATTGATGGGATGGGATTTATGATGGGATTTATGGGATCCATGGGATTGGATCCATGGGATGGGATGGGATGGGATGGGATGGGATCCATGGGATAGGATTTATAGGATGGGATCCATGAGATGGGATTTATGAGATTGGATTTGTGGAATGGATGGGATCCATGGGATGGGATGGCATTGATGTGATGGGATGGCATCCATGGGATGGGATCCATGGGATGGGATTTATGAGATGGGATTCATGGGATGGGATGGGAAGGAATGGCATTGATGGGATGGGATGGGATCCATGGGATGGGATTTATGGGATGTGATGGGATGGGATCCATGGGATGGGATCCATGGGATGGGATGGGTTGGGATGGGATCCATGGGATGGGATCCATGGGATGGGATTCCCTGGCAGGCTGCTGTGAGGGTCCCTTTGGCTCAGGGACCATCCCCTCCTCTCCAGCTCCACCTTTGAGAAACTGTGGGGCTTCAGTTCCTCTTCAGGCAGCAAAGGAAGGTTTTTCCTGATCCAAATCTTGAGTTTTGTCCTGTCTCTCCCAGACTTTGATGAATGCACCGTGTATGGGACCTGCAGCCAGACATGCACCAACACAGAGGGCTCCTACACGTGCAGCTGTGTCGAGGGCTATCTCCTGCAGCCAGACAACAGATCCTGCAAAGCCAAGAATGGTGAGAACCTCAGCAGGGAGAACTTCAGGCGTTCCTTCAGGGCAGCTCTGCACACCACAACCCCCTGAATTCTCCACGCTGGGCTCTTCCCTGGGGTTACATCCACAGCACTGAGCTGTGCCCTGACCCTGTTGTCCCCTCCTTGTCCCCAGAGCCCGTGGATCGCCCTCCTGTGCTGCTCATTGCCAACTCCCAGAACATCCTGGCCACGTACCTGAGCGGGACCCCCGTGCCCAACATCACCCCCACCAGTGCCAAGCAGACCACGGCCATGGACTTCAACTACGTGGAGGACACGGTCTGCTGGGTCCACGTGGGTGACAGCGCCTCCCAGACCATCCTCAAGTGTGCCAAGATCCCCAACCTGAAGGGTTTTGTGGAGGAAAGGTCCATCAACATCTCCCTGAGCCTGCACCGTGAGTGTCCATTGCCTGTCCTGCTCCCCCATCCCCAATTCCCAGGCCATGGTGGGTGGAACTGGGAAGGAGGCAGCTTCCCACGGGTCATTCCCTTTCCTTTTGTTATTATTTCTGTGCAATTTAGTAATTTCTTGGTGTGCAGATATGAGGAGAGATGATACAGAGGGGAGTGGAGCAGGTTTTGGGATGGCAGCTCTTGCTTCCTTTGGTCCCACCCCATAAAAACGACCAAGTCCCACCCCAAAAAGTGACCAAGAGCAAACTGCCAACCCAAAGGTGCCTCTGTGGGTGCCACTGAGTCGTGTTTGGGTGGCTGGTGGCATTTCCTTCTGCTGGTGGCCCCGTGGCCAGAACGAGTGTGGTGACAGCTCCGTGTCCAGTTTGGCTTTGCTGGTCAGGATGGGAGGAGAGTGACTGGTTGGGATTTTGGTGCTCTCTGAGGAGTCCTTGTGGGCTTCCAGCACCTTCCATGAATGCAGAGAGCAGTGAGTGCCACAGCTGGGATGTGGGACACCATTCCTGTCACTGCTTTTATCCTGTCCCCAAATCATTTGGGGTGGAATTGAGGGATCTGGGGCTTGCAGTGGGTCTCTGTCAGGTTTTTGCTTTCCCTGGGGGTGTCTTTTGCCTCCTGACAATGGGGAGGTTTCCAGGGGGAAGAGGAATCCCCTTACCCCACCCATGGTGCTGTGGGGTGAGCAATGGCTCATCCAGCAAATTGGGATGGACAGATTTCTGCAAAGGTCCTGGGTGGATCTTGGAGATGAGAGGGATTCTCTGCTGAGGGCAGTGAGGTTAGAGCTGGGATCCTGGGGGTCCTGAGGGTCCCAGGGGTCCTGGGAATCCTGGGGGTCCTGGGGGGTTCTGAGGGTCCCAGGGGTCCTGGGAATCCTGGAGATCCTGGGGGTCGTGGGGTTCCTAGAGGTCCTGGGGATCCTGAGGATCCTGGGGGTCCTGGGGGTCCTGGGCATGCTGGGGGCCCTGGGAATTCTGGGGATCCTAGGGGTCCTGGGGGTTCTGAGGAGGGTCCCAGGGGTCCTGGGAATCCTGGGGGTCGTGGGGTTCCTAGAGGTCCTGGGAGTCCTGGGGGTCATGGGGGCCCAGGGGGGTTCTGAGGATCCTGGGGATCCTGGAGGTTCTGGGAATTCTGGGGATCCTGGGGGTCGTGGGGATCCTGAGGATCCTGGAGGTCCTGGCGGTTTTTGGGGTCCTGAGGGTCCTGAAGGTTCTGGGGATCCTAGGAGTCTGGGGTCTGGGAATCCTGAGGGTCCCAGGGGTTCTGGGAATCCTGGAGATCCTGGGGGTCGTGGGGTTCTGGGGGTCCTGGCGTTCCTAGAGGTCTTGGGGGTCCTGGGGGTCCTGAGGATTCTGGGGATCCTGGGGGTCCTGGAGGTCCTGGGCATGCTGGGGGCCCTGGGAATTCTGGAGATCCTGGGGGTCGTGGGGGTTCTGAGGGTCCCAGGGGTCCTGGGAATCCTGGAGATCCTGGGGATCATGGGGTTCCTAGAGGTCCTGGGAGTCATGGAGGCCCGGGGGGTTCTGGGGGGTTCTGAGGATCCTGAGGATCCTGGAGGTTCTGGGAATTCTGGGGATCCTGGGGGTCCTGGAGATCCTGAGGGTCGTGGTGTTCTGGGGGTCCTGAGGATCCTGGTGGTCCCAGGGGTCCCGGGGGTCCCGGGCTGTGTGTGTGGCAGGGCTGGGCAGGCTGTGGCCTCTGCCGAGGGTGTGTGTGCTCAGTTAATTTCAGCTCACCCTGTGTATTTTTAGGGCTGGGTGTATTTTTAGGGAGAGGCCTCACCCTTTGCTCTCCCAGGCGATAGATAACGTGGAGCTGAGCAGGGCAGGGCTCGACTTCCTGCTCCCCTCCTGGGAATTTTGGGGTTTCCCTGGAATTTAGGGGTGTCCCTGGAATTTTAGGGCTGTCCCTGGAATTTTAGGGCTGTCCCTGGGATTTTAGGGGTGTCTCTGGAATTTTAGGGGTGTCCCTGGGATTTTTGGGTTTCCCTGGAATTTTAGGGGTGTCCTTGGAATTTTAGGAGTGTCCCTGGAATTTCAGGGGTGTCCCTGGAATTTTGGGGTTTGCCTGGAATTTTAGGGATGTCTCTGGGATTTTAGAGGTGTCTCTGGGATTTTAGGGGTGTCCCTGGGATTTTTGGGTTTCCCTGGAATTTTAGGGATGTCCCTGGGATTTAGGGCATGTCTCTAGGATTTTAGGGGTGTCTCTGGGATTTTAGGGGATGTCTCTGGGATTTAGGGGTGTCTCTGGAATGTAGGGGTGTCCCTGGAATTCAGGGTGTCTCTTTAGGTGCCTCAGAGCAAGGCTGGTTCATCCCAAAGCAAGCAAAGGAGAGAATTCCCCCAATGTCACTGGAGTGGGGATGAGGAGATAATGTCACCCTCCTGCAGGACCCTGTGAATCCAATTAGTGCCTTCCCTCTTTATTTCCTTCTTTATGGCATTATCTGCTCCCTGCAGGAATGGGAACCTCCCTGGTGCCTGCTGCTCATGGGGTTTGAGCTGCAGACCCCTGTGATGGGGGAAAATTGATGCTGAAGGGGACGAGGCTCCCCTGCCTCCCTGTCCTGCAGGGATTTCTGTCACTTGTGCCGTGGGAGATGTGTTAAATGAGGGCTCTTAACAGCCCTTGGCACGACCCCGTGTCCTCAGAGCTTTATTGTTCCCCTTGGTCTCTACACTCCCCAAGATTTTTGCTCTCCTCAGGGCTTCCTGCAGCGCCTCCCACCTCGCTGCCCGTGGGGATTTGTCACGGGCACTGATTTCCTCACTTGATCTGAGCTGGCTGCTTCCCTACCCCCAGGTCTTTTTCTGGGGACACACTAAAAAATCAGAGGCTGGTGGAGCTTTCCATCCATTTCTCTTACAAAAATTCCTGTTTTGTGTTGGAATTGGATCATTTTTCTCTACTATCACTTAGGCTGGGGGGCTCTGGGTACCTTGAAGATGCTCCCCTACCCCCAGGTCTTTTTCTGGGGACACACTAAAAAATCAGAGGCTGGTGGAGGTTTCCATCCATTTCTCTTGCAAAAATTCCTGCTTTGTGTTGGAATTTTCTGTTACAAAAATTCCCGTTTTGTGTTAGAATTGGATCATTTTTCTCTACAATCATTTAGGCTGGGGGGCTCTGGGTTCCTCAGGGCTGCTTCCCTACCCCCAGGTCTTTTTTCTGGGGACACTAAAATATCAGAAGCTGGTGAAGTTTTCCATCCATTTCTCTTACAAAAAATTCCCAGTTTGTGCTGAAATTGGATCATTTCTCTTCACCATCAGTTGGGCTGGGAGGCTCTGGGTACCTTGAAGATGCTTCCCTACCCCCAGGTCTTTTTCTGGGGACACACTAAAAAATCAGAGGCTGGTGGAGCTTTCCATCCATTTCTCTTGCAAAATTTCCTGGTTTATGTTGGGATTTTCTGTTACAAAAATTCCCGTTTTGTGCTGGAATTGGATCATTTCTCTCCACCATCAGTTGGACTGGGGCCTCTGAGTACCTCAAGGCTGGTTCCCCCCCTTTTTTTTTGGGGACAC
>WSPJ01000056.1:82778-151204 GCA_009764595.1 Geothlypis trichas
CCATTCCATGCCTTCTCCCTGAATATGTACCACAGTTTCCATCTCCTGATGTGCTGGGAAAGCCTCCTGTGGCCAGGAGAGCACAAAAGGCAGCAGATGTCACCAGTGTCCTGTCTCCATCTCCTCACTACTAAAGCAGCACCCTTTGGACATGTTCTCTCCCAGGCTTCCAGTTTCATGCCTTCTCCCTGAATATGCATCACAGTTTCCAGCTCCTGATGTGCTGTGAAAGCCTCCTGTGGCCAGGAGAGCACACCAAGGAGCGCAAAGGGCAGCAGATGTCACCAGAGCCAGCACTGCCATCCTGCCCCCATGTCCTCACTGCTCAAGCAGCACCCTTAGGACCTGAGCAGCATTTCAGAGCTGCAGTGGCGGAGCTGAGGGAGCAGGATCAGCCCCACTCACTCACCGCAGTCCCTCTCATCCGTGTTGTCTCCACAGTTGTCGATCCCGTCGCACTGCCGACCGATCCACAGACACACGCGGTCGTTCTTGCAGCGGAACGGTCTGTTGGGGGGACACTGGAATTTCACTGCACCAGCAAACAGAAACAAACGGTGACGGTGAAAGGAGACGCCGGAGCCAGGCTGTCACACATGTCACACGAGCTGCTGCTCGGCCTCTGCCCCCTCTCAGCTCTCCGGGCAGGGCTGTCCCACGCGGCCCAGCGCGCTCCGGAGGCTGAAGCAAAGAGACTGAAGCAGAGACAATCTGGCTGCTGTGAGCCCTCTCCTCACCCAGCCCACTCCCCATCCCCAGCCCCTCAATTAGAGTCACCTCCTGTCACAGACATGGTTTATGAAAAATCCTTTCCTTAGGATTTATTTTCTCCTAAGAAGCTGAGGGGACCTATCAGTTTCCCTTCCCCATCACCAGACCCTCAATCAGCCACCTCCTGTCACAGACATGGTTTAAGAAAAATCCTTTCCTTAGGATTTTTTCTCCTAAAAAGCTGAGAGGCCTCAAGAATAAAATGTAAACAATGATTATCTGCTGCTGTGGAATGCAACAGGTGGATCTGTGATTGCCTCATAAAGTTGTTTCTAATTAATGGCCAATCACAGTCAGCTGGCTCAGACTCTCTGTCTGAGACAGAAGCTTTTGTTATCATTCTTTTTCTATTCTTAGCTAACCTTCTGATGAAATCCTTTCTTCTATTCTTTTAGTATAGTTTCAATGTAATATAGCATATAAAAAAATATATATGTATATATATGTAATATAATAATATAATTTCATTAATATAATATAATATATAGTATAATATTATATAATATATAATAAAAATAATATAATAAAACATATACATTAAAAATAATTTTATTAAAATTATTAAAATATATTAAATTAATTTAAAATTAAATTAATTATAAATGAAATTATAAACATAATTTTAATCATAATTATAAAATTATATATTATAAAAATATAAAATTATAAAATTAGTTTTATAAAATGATATATTATAAAAATATATTAAAACATGTATTATGAATATATTATGTTATTAATATATTATCTATATTATTATATTATATATTATATTATATTATGAATATTATTATAAATAATATTGGTATTAAAATTATTAATAATATTAAAAATAATAAATCTAGCCTTCTGAAACATGGGGTCAGATCCTCATCTCTTCCCTCATCCTTGGACCCCTGTGACCACAGCCACAACCTCCAACCCCTCACCCCCACCAGCCACTCCCCAGAGGTCCCCCCCAGACCCTCTGGTCCCGCTCTGGTCCCCCTCTGGTCCCCAGGCTCCAGGAGTGTCCCCCCATCCTGGGCTATGGGAGGGCTTGGGGACAGGGGCAGTGTCACTCACAGCACTCCTCGGGATTCTCGTCCGAGTTGTCCCCACAATCGTCCTCCCCGTCACACTTCCAGGCCAGGGGCTTGCACAGGGTGTTGTTGCACTGGAACTCGTCCAGGGGACACGTGCGGACTGTGACAGTGCAGGAGGGGACACGTCAGTGCAAGGGGGGACATGTCAGTGCAAGGGGGGACATGTCAGTGCAAGGGGGGACATGTCAGGGCAAGGGGGGACATGGCAGTGCAAGGGGGACGTGGCAGTGCAAGGGGGGACATGGCAGTGCAAAGGGGGGATGTGTCAGTGCAAGGGGGGACATGGCGAGCAAGGGGGGACACGTCAGTGCAACAGGGGACACATCAGTGCAAGAGGGGACATGTCAGGGCAAGGGGGGACATGGCACTGCAAGGGGGGACATGGCAGTGCAAGGGGGGATGTGTCAGGGCAAGGGGGGACATGTCAGTGCAATGGGGGACAGGTCAGTGCAATGGGGACATGTCAGGGCAAGGGGGGACATGGCAGTGCAAGGGGGGACATGTCAGTGCAACAGGGGACATGTCAGTGCAAGGGGGGACACGTCAGTGCAACAGGGGACACATCAGTGCAACAGGGGACATGGCAGTGCAAGGGGGGACGTGTCAGTGCAAGGGGGACGTGTCAGTGCAAGAGGTGACATGGCAGAGCAACAGGGGATGTGTCAGTGCAAGGGGGGACGTGTCACTGCAAGGGGGGACACGCCAGCTCGTGCTGCCCTCCTGCCAAGCCCCCACCCTGGGGCTGCAATTCCAATTTCCAGCGTGCACAGGGGGTCCCCAGGGCTGGGGGGTTTCCATGCCCGTGCATGCTCCAGAGTGGGACACACACACAGAGCGGAGCTCTCCCACCCACAGCAGGGACACAACACCACCAGGGCAGGCAGGGGGGGACACCAGCAGCCCCGGGGACAGCCAGCAGTGCCATTACCCCCTGTGCCACAGTTCTCCTCGTCGCTGCCATCCATGCAGTCGGCGTCGGCGTCGCAGCGCCAGCGCATGGGGATGCAGTGCCCGTTCTTGCACTTGAACTGGTCAAACTCGCAGCGAGGGGTGCAGTCTTTCTGCAGGGGACAAACAAGGGACACGGTGGCCGTGGCAGACCCTTGTCCTGCTGCCACAGCCCCAGGGCAGGGACAGAGAGGGGGGTTTGTGTCCCTGTCCTGCTCGTACCTCGTCGGAGCCGTCGGCGCAGTCGTGGTCGCCGTCGCATTTCCACCTGCCCGCGATGCAGCGGCCGTTGGCACAGGAGAACTCGCTCTCAGAGCAGGGCCTGGGTGCTGGGGACAGAGCACAGGGTGTGCCCTGAGCGTGGGGACAGCCTGAGGGCAGGGGGTGTCCCTGGACAGCAGCTGGAGGGGCACAGGGTGGCACAGACACACAGCCATTGGGGACAGGGGGTACAGGCAGAGCTGAGAGAGGGGCACAGCTGGTACCAACTCCCAGCCCGTTCCCTGTGAGGTTTTTGGGGGGCACTGTGGCCACACAGCCTGGCTGTCAGGGCCACAGTGCTGGGGACAGTGCACAGAGGGTGGGAACAGCCTGTGACGGCAGGGGGTGTCCCTGGCCAGCAGCTGTGGGGGCACAGGGTGACAGGGACACAGAGCCAGTGGCACTGGGGACAGAGGGTACAGGCAGAGCTGTGGGAGCTGGCAGAGGGGCACAGCTGGTACCAACTCCCACCACTCCCTGTGGGGCTTTTGGGGGACACTGTGGCCACACAGCCTGGCTGTCAGGGCCACAGTGCTGGGGACAGAGCACAGAGGGTGCCCTGAGTGTGGGGACAGCCAGGGGTGTCCCTGGCCAGCAGCTGGGGGGGCACAGGGTGACATGGACATTGGGGACAGGGGATACAGGCAGAGCTGTGGGAGCTGCCAGAGGGGCACAGCTGGTGCCAACTCCCACCACTCCCTTGGAGGTTTTTGGGGGCACTGTGGTCACAAAGCCTGCACAGAGGGTGCCCTGAGTGTGGGGACAGCCAGGGGTGTCCCTGGCTGCAGCTGGAGGGGCACAGGGTGACAGGGACACACAGCCAGTGGCACTGGGGACAGGGGTACAGGCAGAGCTGACAGAGGGGCACAGCTGGTGCCAACTCCCACCACTCCCTGTGGGGGTTTTGGGGACACTGTGGCCACTGAGGTCACTCACTCTCCACAGGGCAGCACCAGCCCCATTGCTGCCCACCCCAGCTGCCCCCCAGGCAGGAGGGACTGCAGCAGTGCCCATCCCTGTGCCCCTCACAGGGCATGGGCACAGCTCACAGCTCACTGGCACAGCCTGTGCCACATCCAGGAGGATGGCACCTGGCACAGCCACTCACCTGGGATGGCTTTTGGGACCCTTCCCCACTCTATAGCCCCCATAGGGGTATTGGGGCACAGGGACCCCCCATTCATGGCACAGGACTCTGGGGGGACAGGGGGTGTCCAGGGGGAGCAGGGAGAGGTGGGGATGGGGTTTGGAGCCAAATCCAAGCCATGCAGAGCCCTGCAGAGCAGCAGGGTCAGACCCTCCCCAGCTCCATGGAGGGAGATGCTGGTGCTGATGCTCAGAAATCCACCTGGTTTGTCCAGTCCCAGCCCCTCTGCCCTCACCTAGGAATTATTGCCTTCCTTGGGTTTTAGAGAGAGACTGTAACATGGAATTAAAAGATTTTGGCAGGAACCTACCTCTGAGCGCCCCATAACGACAGTGTGAAAATGGAGAAAAACATAAGATGAGGTGAAATGGCACAAACTCAAAAACACGACGGGAAATCAACAGAAAAGAAAACAAAAGCTGCACCCTGAAGAGCTGCAGGAAGACAGAGGGTCCCACTGAGGGGTGAGAGAGGGTCTGGCAGCAGACCCTGGTGCCATCCCATGGGTACCCTGAACCTCTCTGGGTGCTGTGGGGTGGGACTGGCAGCAGACCCTGGTGCCACCCCATGAGCAACTTGGACCCTCTGGGTGCTGTGGGGTGGGAGAGGACCTAGCAGCAGACCCTGGTGCCACCCCATGGGCAGCCTGGACCCCTCTGGATGCTGTGGGGTGGGTCTGGCAGCAGACCCTGGTGCCACCCCATGGGCAGCTTGGACCCCTCTGTGTGTCCCCACCGCCATCCCAGGTGGCACTGCCAGGCAGGGGGTGACATGGGGGGTGATGCTTGGTGGCAAAGCAGGATGAGGTGGCCTCAGGTCACTCTGCTGGGCCCCCCATGCTGCTGCAGGGAGTGTGGTGGGGTCACCCCTTCAGTGTCACTTGTCACCTTTGGGGGGGGTCTCATTGGCACAGGGACAGGGTCAGCACTGCCCCAAAGGAGGGCATGGATGGGGCAGGGACAGGGACAGGGACAAGGACAGGGTCAGCACCGCCCCACAGGAGGGCAGGGATGGCACAGGGACAGGAACAGGGACAGGGACAGGGTCAGTGCTGCCCAAAGGTGGGCATGAATGGGACAGGGACAGAGTTGTCCCAAAGGAGGGCATGGATGGCACAGGAACAAGGACAGGGTCACCACTGCCCCAAAGGAGGGAATGGATGGCACAGGGGTCAGGGACAGGGACAGGGTCACCACTGCCCCTAAGAAGGGCATGGACGGCACAGGGCATGGATGGCACAGGGACAGGGACAAGGTCAGGGGTCAGTGTGGCCCCAAAGGAGGGCATGGATGGCACAGTGGTGCCATCAGTGGTGGCAACAGTGGCAACAGTGGTGGCAACAGTGGCAGCAGTGGTGACCCCTGTCCCAAAGGAGGGCATGGATGGCACAGGGTCAGCACTGCCCCCATGGATGGCACAGGGACAGGATCAGTCGTGTCCTGGCTGTCCTGGCTTGGGGACACCGTGTCTCTCCCAACCACCATCCTGACAGCACAAGAGGGGCTGGGGGGTCCCAAACCTGTCCCCAATGCAGTGCTCCCCCCTGGGGACAGCAGGGGCAGGGGTGGCACGTACTGCAGCTCTCCTCGTCAGAGTTGTCCCCGCAGTCGTTGTCGTAGTCGCACTGCCAGCGGCCCGGCACGCAGCGGTTGTTCTTGCAGCGGAACTGGTACGGCTCACACGTGCGCTCGTCTGGGGACAGCGGGGACAGGGACAGGTCAGGGACAGGGACAGGGACAGGTCACAGAACTGGTACGGCTCACACGTGCGCTCGTCTGGGGACAGGTCAGGGACAATGGGGACAGGGACAGGTCACAGAACTGGTACGGCTCACACGTGCGCTCGTCTGGGGACAGCGGGGACAGGGACAGGTCAGGGACAGGGACAGGGACAGGTCAGGGACAGGGACAGGTCACAGAACTGGTACAGCTCGCACGTGCGCTCGTCTGGGGACAGTGGGGACAGGGACAGGTCAGGGACAGGGACAGGGACAATGGGAACAGGGACAGGGACAGGGATGGGACAGGGACAGGTCACAGAACTGGTACGGCTCGCACGTGCGCTTGTCTGGGGACAGTGGGGACAGGGACAGGTCAGGGACAGGTCAGGGACAGGGACAGGGACAATGGAGACAAGGACAGGTCAGGGACAGGGATAGGAACAGGTCAGGGACAGGGACAATGGGGACAGGGACAGGGACAGGGACCAGGAGAGGGACAGGGACAGGTCACAGAACTGGTACAGTTCGCACGTGCGCTCATCTTGGGGGACAACGGGGACAGGGACAGGTCAGTGACAGGGACGGGTCAGGGACAGGGACGGGTCAGGGACAGGACAGGGACACGACAGGGACAGGGACAGGTCAGGGACAGCTCAGGGACAGGTCAGAGAACTGGTACGGCTCACACGTGCACTCGTTTGGGGACAGCGGGGACAGGGACAGGTCAGGGACAGGGACAGGGACAGGTCAGGGACAGGGACAATGGGAACAGGGACAGGGACAAGTCCCAGAACTGGTACGGCTCACACATGCACTCGTCTGGGGACAGTGGGGACAGGGACAGGTCAGGGACAGGGACACACAGGGGACAATGGGGACAGGGACAGGGACAGGTCAGGGACAGGGACAGGTCACAGAACTGGTACGGCTCACACGTGCGCTCGTCTGGGGACAGTGGGGACAGGGACAGGTCAGGGACAGGTCAGGGACAATGGGGACAGGAACAGGTCAGGGACAGGGACAAGGACAGGGACAGGTCAGGGACAGGGACAGGTCACAGAACTGGTATGGCTCGCACATGCGCTCGTCTGGGGACAGTGGGGACAGGTCAGGGACAATGGGGACAGGGACAGGTCAGAGAACTGGTACGGCTCGCACGTGCGCTTGTCTGAGGGACAATGGGGACAGGGACAGGTCAGTGACAGGGACGGGTCAGGGACAGGTCAGGGACAGGGTCAGGGACAACAGGGACAGGGTCAGGTCACAGAACTGGTACGGCTCGCACATGCGCTCGTCTGGGGACAGTGGGGACAGGTCAGGGACAGGGACAGGGACAGGTCAGGGACAATGGGGACAGGGACAGGGACAGGTCAGAGAACTGGTACGGCTCACACGTGAGCTCGTCTGAGGGACAATGGGGACAGGGACAGGTCAGGGACAGGGACAGGGACAGGTCAGAGCTACTGGGGGGGACAGCAGGGACAGGGTCAGAGCTGTCCCAAAGGAGGGCATGGATGGCACAGGGACAGGGACAGGGGTCAGCACTGCCCTGTACAATGGGACAGGGATGGGATCAGCACTGCTCCAAATGAGGGCAGGAATGGGGCAAGGACAGAGGTCAGCACTGCCCTGTATGACAGGAGGATGGGACAGGGACAGGTGTCAGCAGTGCCCTGAGCATGGGGAGGGACAAGACAGGGACAGGGACAGGGGTCAGCACTGCCCTGCACCTCCCTCTGACCCAACCCTGCCCACTCCACCCAAAAAAGGAGCAGCTGGAGC
The DNA here is from genome assembly GCA_009764595.1 of Geothlypis trichas. Lineage (NCBI taxonomy): Eukaryota > Metazoa > Chordata > Aves > Passeriformes > Parulidae > Geothlypis > Geothlypis trichas. The sequence goes on from WSPJ01000056.1 coordinate 90,493, forward strand.
TCCTGGAACACCCCAGAGGAGCCAACCAGCTCCAGGCCAGCCTGTCCCTCAGGGAAAGGGACACAAATGACACTGGCTTGTCCCCAGGGCCTCCACTCACCGCATTCCTCCTTGGGCTCATCAGACCCATCCCCACAGTCGTCCTCCCCGTCGCATTTCCAGCGTGCAGGGATGCACCTGCCCGAGTCCTTGCAGCGGAACTCGTCCACGCCACAGGTCATCTGGGCTGCAGGGGACAAAGGGACACAGGGCAGGGTCAGCGCTGCTCAGGGCTGTGCTGCTCTCTGCAGGGCTGAGGGACAGCCTGGAGATGGGGGATCCTCCTTCATTCCAAGGAGTTCTCCAGGGAGATGTCAGGGGAGGAGGATCCAAGCAGGACAGAGACAGCAACAGCATCAGCCATGGACCACAGGGACTGAGAGGGACTGAGAGGGAGTGAGCAGGGACTGAGCAGGGATTGGGGTAGAACTGAGCAGGAACTGAGCAAGGACTGAGCAGGAACTGAGCAGGGACCGAGGAGAGACTGGGATAGAACTGTGGAGGGACTAAGGAGGGACTTAGATAGAACTGAGCAGGTGCTGGGATAGAACTGTGGAGGGACTGAGCAGGAACAGAGCAGGGACTGAGCAGGGACCGAGGAGAGACTGAAATAGAACAGAAGAGGGACTGAGGAGGGACTGAGGTAGAACTGGGCAGGGGCTGGGATAGAACTGAGCAGGGACTGGGGTAGAACAGAGCAGGAACTGAGCAGGAACTGAGCAGGGTCTGAGGAGGGACTGAGCAGGGATTGGGGTAGAACTGAGCAGGAACTGAGACAGAATTGAGTTAGAACTGAGCAGGAACTGGGCAGGAACTGAGCAGGGATTGAGCAGGGACTGAGGAGGGAATAGGGTGGAACTGAGCAGGGACTGAGAAGGGACTGAGCAGGGACTGGGGTAGAACTGAGCAGGAATTGAGCTGAAAATGAGTTAGAACTGAGCAGGAACTGGCAGGAACTGAGCAGAGATTGAGCATGGACTGAGCAGGGATCAAGGTAGAACTGAGCACAGACTGAGCAGAGACTGAGCAGGGATTGGGGTAGAACTGAGCAGAAACTGAGCAGGGATTGGGGTAGAACTGAGCAGGAACTGGGCAGGAACTGAGATAGAACTAAGCAGGAACTGGGCAGGAACTGAGATAGAACTAAGCAGGAATTGAGTTAAAACTGAGCAGGGACTGAGGAGGGATTGGGGTAGAACTGAGCAGGAATTGAGCAAAGACCAAGGAAGGACCAAGGAGGGACTGAGCAGGGACTAAGGAGGGACCAAGGTAGAACTGGGCATAAACTGAGGAGAGACTGGAGTAGAACTGAGCAAGGACTAAACAGGGACTAAGGAGAGACTGAGCAGGGACTGAGCAGGGACCGAGATCGAATGGGGCAGGGACTGAGCAGAGACAGAGCAGGGAGCAAAAAGGGACTGAGCAGGGACATGGCAGGGACCTGCCACCCCTCCAGCACGCAGAGGTGCCCCTGTGGGCATTTCCCACCGGGCAGAGCCCCCTCCCCACGCAGGTGCTTACTGCAGTTAGCAGGTTCATCAGAGCCGTCCACACAGTCGTTGTCACGGTCACACACCCACACCCGGGGGATGCAGCGCTTGGTGATGGCACACTGGAACTGGTTGGGGGCACAGGTCACCTCGGCTGCAGCAGGGAGAAGGAGGGGTCAGGAAGGGCAGCAGGACAGGCAGGGACAGCCATTCCCTTCCCCAAAATCAGCAGTGAGGTTGAGAGGTGTGTGCGTGCTCCAGGGGTCACAAGGGGCTCAGTGGAGATGGAGCAGAGCCATGAAGTGGCCCCAGAAGACTCCAAGATATGAGGGGACAGGGCAGAGGACACCAGATCCCTCAGATGGGCTACAGGCTCAGCCCAAATCCACTTTGAAGGATTTAAAATATTTCATTCCCACTAGGAAACAGGGCAGAGGCCACCAGATCCCTCAGATGCGCTACAGGCTCAGCCCAAATCCACATCAAGGGATTTAAGGATCTAATTACCACTAGGAAAGAGGGCAGAGGCCACCAGATCCCTCAGCCTAAATCTACTTGAAGGGACTTAAGGATTTCATTCCCACTAGGAAACAGGGAAAAGGCCACCAGATCCCTCAGCCTAAATCTACTTGAAGGGACTTAAGGATTTCATTCCCACTAGGAAACAGGGAAAAGGCCACCAGATCCCTCAGCTGGGCAACAGCTCAGCCCAAATTCACTTTGAGGGATTAAAGATTTAATTCCTTTCATTCCCACTAGGAAACAGGGCAGAGGACACCAGATCTCTCAGATGGGCAAGAGGCTCAGCCCAAATCCACATCAAGAGACTTAAGGATTTCATTCCCACTGGGAAACAGGGCAGAGATCCCTTAGCTGGGCAACAGGCTCAGCCTAAATCCACTTTGAGGGATTTAAAATACTTCAATCCCACTAGGAAACAGGGCAGAGGCCACCAGATCCCTCAGCTGGGCAAGACTCAACCCAAATTCACTTTGAGGGACTTAAGGATTTCATTCCCACTGGGAAACAGCAGCAGGGACAGAGGGTCTGCAGAGACCAGGGGTATGAAGAAATCCCTGGCACAATCCAGAGAGCCAAATACCCCAAGACCCAGACCTGAACCCCTCAATCTGACCCACAGCAGCTCCCAGCTGACCCCCAGAGCCCCCCACTCACGACAGTCCTTCTCATCCTCTCCATCCCCACAGTTGTCCTGCCCGTTGCAGCGGAAGATGCCGGGGATGCAGCGGTTGGTGTTGGTGCACTTGAACTGGCTGGGCAGGCAGACGTGGATGTCTGGGGACAAGGTGACACAGTCAGGGGGTGACAGGCAGCATCTCCACACTGTGGAGGGTCCCAGGGGGACACAGGGACCTACCACAGTTGGCCTCATCCGAGTTGTCCTGGCAGTCGTTGTCGCCGTCGCAGATGAAGGCGGGGTTGGTGCAGATCCCTGTGGAGCACTGGAACTGCCCTGGCCTGCACTTGAACTCAGCTGTGGGGCAACACAGGGTCACAGGTTTGCTCTGAGGAACATTTGCAGGGCAAATCTCCACCTCAAACCCCCATTCCACACCTCTGGTGTCATCTGGATACCCTCTGGACTCAGCATCCAATTCTGGGCTCCATGGCACAGATGTGCCCCACTGCTCCCTGACCCCTGTTCTGACTGACCCTCCCCTCCCTGGGGCTGTCCCAGCAGCCACCCTGCACACCCTGGGGGGTGCTGGGACACTGGGGGGCTGACAAGGTAGACGGGAGACCTGCTCACCCTCTGATGACCGACAAGTCTTGAATTTATTGATTAATAGGCACACTTTTATAATCACAGTAATAAGGCTCATACATATTGCAAAACTAGAGCTCACTATTGGTCAGCTATAAAAAGTCAGTCCCACCTTTCTCAAGATGTTTGTAGCTTCCTTTTTACCTCCTGTTATCACATATTTTATTAAACAACTTCTTGCTCAAAGAAACCATGTCTTTGAACTAGGCAGCTGTTGCTTTCTCAAATGTACTTTCTCATGTCTCTTTTTCCCATCGACTATGCCTCAGTAAAAAACTGTCCACAGGGGGCTGTGTCACCCCTGTGTCACCCCCTGGCACTCACGGCAATCCTCGGGCTCGTCGGACCGGTCCCCGCAGTCGTCCTCGGTGTCGCATTTCCACCAGAAAGGGATGCACTTGTCGTTCTTGCAGACAAACTGAAGGAGAGAGGAGCTCGTGGGGTGGATCAGGATGGGGAGGGGAACCCCAAATTTACCCCAAATTTCATGCCCTGTGAGCTGAGCCAAGGGCACTGATGCTGTGCTGTCCCCTCCAGGTATTCCCAAATCCTGACCCAGAGCGAAGCCTTAACCCCACCCAGGCCTTGGGGTTTGAGGAGAGGGGTAAAAGAACATTCCAGAGTTGGAGGGTCTCTGGCTCCACTTCTAATGTGAAGTGCCACAGGAGGGAGGTGCTGCCTGCACCCAAACAACACCCCATTACCAGCAGGGAGATCACAGCAGGAGGGACAGGGGCATGGGGAATATCCAGGCAGGCAGGGACAGGAAAGGACAGGCAGGGACAGGAAAGGACAGGAAAGGACAGGGAGGGACAGGAAAGGACAGGCAGGGACAGAAAAGGACAGGAAAGGACAGGAAAGGACAGGGAGGGACAGGAAAGGACAGGCAGGGACAGAAAAGGACAGGCAGGGACAGGCAGGGACAGGAAAGGACAAGCAAGGACAGGCAGGGACAGGCAGGGACAGTCAGGGACAGAAAAGGACAGGAAAGGACAAGCAAGGACAGGCAGGGACAGGAAAGGACAGGAAAGGACAAGCAAGGACAGGCAGGGACAGGCAAGGACAGGCAGGGAGAGGCAGGGACAGGCAAGGACAGGCAGGGACAGGCAGGGACAGGCAGGCAGGGGCTTACCTGGCTGGCAGTGCAGTTGGACACGCAGGTTTTGCCATCACTGCCCAGGTAGAAGTTGGTGGGACAGGCACATTTGTGCCCCCCGCCCGGGGAGAGCAGGCAGAGGTTGCTGCAGCCGCCGTTGTTGGTCTTGCAGGGGTGGTTGGGAACTGGGGACAGCAGGGTGACAACAGCAAGTCAGACCAAGCTGGGGACACTCAGGGTGGCATGGGAGCAGCAGGACCCTTGTCACCTGCTCCTGCTCCCCCTGCCTGACCTGGCATCTCCCCACATCCCTTTCCTGGCATGGTTCCCCAGCACCCCCAAACTGTGCTCTGTGAGAAATGAAAATGAGAATTTGCACTTCTATTTCCCCAAAGTATCCAGTCTCATTTGCAAGGCCACCCTTTGCAACTTGTTTCCATTTCTCTCTCTCTGTCCTATTCCATGGCATTTCCAAGTCAGCATTTCTTATCTCAAGGTTTGCATACAGTGTGAGCTTTTTGTCAGGCTTGGAGAATTTTCTACAAACCCATTTCCCATGCTGCTCACCGTCAGGCTGGCGGTAGGGGTGGTAGATGTGGATGTCCATGGGCCTGTGCAAGGTGCTGATCAGCAGGGTCTTGTTGGCTCCAGTTGTTTTGTGGGCCCGGTTGATGGATTTGGTCTCCCAGTCGGTCCAGTAGATGAAATCCTCGAAGAGGGTGAGGGCGAAGATGTGAGGGATGTCCTGGCTCAGCACTGCGAGGGGAATGGGTGCTCAGAGAGGGGCTGAGCCATGTCCCCCTCCCAAAAGGAAGCAACATGGACACAGAGGGGTGGCCAGAGCTGGGGACTGTCCCCAACAGTGCTGGCTCCAACAACTGAACCAGAGTCTGGGTGTGCTGGCACCCATGGAGCTCAGCACTGCGAAGGGAATGGGTGCTCAGAGAGGGGCTGAGCCATATGCCCCTCCCAAAAGGAAGCACCATGGACACAGAGGAGTGGCCACAGCTGGGGACTGTCCCCAACAGTGCTGGCTCCCAGAGCCTGGACCTCCCCAAGGTGTGCTGGCACCCATGGAGCTCAGCACTGAGAAGGGAGTGGGTGCTCAGAGAGTGCCACATTCCCTTCCACAAAGAAGCACCATGGACACAGAGGAGTGACCAGAGCTGGGGACTGTCCCCAACAGCTCCCACTCCAACACCTGAACCAAAGCCTGGACCTCCTCAAGGTGTGCTGGCGCCTGTGGAGCTCAGCACTGTAAGGGGAGTGGGTGCTCAGAGAGTGCCACATTCCCCTCTCACAAGGAAGCACCATGGACACAGAGGAGCAACCAGAGTTGGGGACTGTCCCCAACAGCTCCCACTCCAACACCTGAACCAAAGCCTGGACCTCCTCAAGGTGTGCTGGCACCTGTAGAGCTCAGCACTGTAAAGGGAGTGGGTGCTCAGTGAGTGCCACGTTGCCCTCCCACAAAGAAAGACACAGAGGAGTGACCAGAGATGGGGACTGTCCCCAACATTGCTGGCTCTCACTCCAACACCTGACCCAGAGCCTGGGTGTGCTGGCACCCATGAAGCTCAGCACTGTGAGGGGAGCAGGCACTCAGAGAGGGGCTGTGCCACGTTCCCCTCTCACAAGGAAGCAGCATGGACACAGAGGAGTGACCAGAGCTGGGGACTGTCCCCAACAACTCCCCCTCCAACACCTGACCCAGAGCCTGGGCGTGCTGGCACCCATGGAGCTCTCACCTGTGTGCCTGTTGGAGCCATCCAGGCTGGCAAACTCGATGTAGTCCTCCCGAGCATCTGCCCAGTAGATCCTGCTGTTGATGTAGTCCAGGGTGAGCCCGTTGGGCCAGGTGATCTTGGTGTCCACGATGACGCTGCGGTTGGTGCCGTCCATGCCGATCTTCCCGATCAGAGAGTGGTCACCCCAGTCTGTCCAGTACAGGTAGCTGGGGAGGAAACATAAGAGATGCTGAGCTGGAAAACACAGAAATTTCTCCCTGTGAGAATCCCTGGCACAGGATGCCCAGAGTTGTTGCTGCTCCATCCCTGGAAGTGTCCAAGGTTGGACGGGGCTTGGAGCAACCTGGGATAGTGGAATCCAGGAGCAACCTGGATAGTGACTGCCCACAGCAATGAGGTGGAACAAGATGGTTTGGGATGGGTTCCTTCCATCCCAAACCATCCCATGACTCTGTGATAAATGGCAGTACACAGGTACAGGGTAGGGAGAAGCATCCCAGTGTCCCAGTGGCCAAGAAAAAAGGTTTGATCCCATCTCCCAACTGGGACTGCATCTCCCCCTCTCTGGGACTGCAGCAAAATGACCACAGGGCATGGAGCAAGCTGGGATAGTGGAAGGTGACTGCCCACAGCAGTGGGGTAGAACAAGATGGTCTTAAAGGTCTGTTCCAACTCATATCACCCCATGACTCTGTGATAAACGGAGGTGCACAGGCACAGGGCAGGGAAAAGCATCCCAGTGGCCAAGAGGGAAGGCTTGATCCCATCTTCCAACCTCTGGGACTACAGCAAGATCACCACAGGGCATGGAGCAAGCTGGGATAGTGGAAGGTGACTGCCCACAGCAATGGGGTGGAACAAGACAGTCTTTGAGGTCCCTTCCATCCATGACTCTGTGACACACGGAGGTGCCCAGGGTAACAAAAAGCATCCCAGTGTCCCAGTGGCCAAGAGGGAAGGTTTGATCCCATCTCCCAGCCTCTGGGACTACAGCAAAATGACCACAGGGCATGGAGAAACCTGGGATAGTGGGATGGAACAGGATGGTCTTTTAAGGTCCCTTCCATCCATGACTCTGTGATAAACAGAGGTGCACAGGCACAGGGTAGGGAAAAGCATCCCAGTGGCCAAGAGGGAAGGCTCAATCCCATCTCCCAACCTCTGGGACAGCAGCCAGATGACCACAGGGCATGGAGCAAGCTGGGATAGTGGAAAGTGACTGCCCACAGCAGTGGGGTAGAACAAGATGGTCTTAAAGGTCTGTTCCAACTCAAATTCCCCCATGACTCTGTGATAAACGGAGGTACACAGGCACAGGGCAGGGAAAAGCATCCCAGTGGCCAAGAGGGAAGGCTTGATCCCATCTCCCAACCTCTGGGACTACAGCAAGATCACCACAGGGCTTGGAGCAAGCGGGGATAGTGGAAGGTGACTGCCCACAGCAATGGGGTGGAACAAGACAGTCTTTAAGGTCCCTTCCACCCATGACTCTGTGACAAATGGAGGTGCACAGGGTAACAAAAAGCATCCCAGTGTCCCAGTGGCCAAGAGGGAAGGCTCCATCCCATCTCCCAGCCTCTGGAACTACAGCAAGATGACCACAGGGCATGGAGCAACCTGGGATAGTGGAAAGTGACTGCCCACAGCAGTGGGGTGGAACAAGATGGTCTTAAAGGTCTGTTCCAAGTCATATCACCCCATGACTCTGTGATAAATGGAGGTGCACAGGCACAGGGTAGGAAAAACCATCCCAGTGGCCAAGTGGGAAGGCTCCATCCCATCTCCCAGCCTCTGGGACAGCAGCCAGATGAGCACAGCCCCTCTCCCAGCCCAGCCCAGAGCAGCAGCCCCCCGTGCCCCCAGGCTCTCACCCGTTCTGCACGTCCACCACGAGCGCGCGGGGCTCGCGCAGCCCCGAGTTGACCAGCACGGTGCGGTAGGCCCCGTTGAGCTTGGACACCTCGATGGTGTCCCGGCCCTTGTCACACCAGTAGAGGTTTCCTCCCACCCAGTCCACGGCCAGTCCGTCGGGATTGCTGAGCCCAGTGCGGTGAAGGACCTGCCAGGAGGAGTCAGGGGTGATGGGGATGAGCAGAGAGAACCAAACTCTGATGTCTCAGGGGTGAGAGTGTCCCCACTCCCCAGCCCAGATCCTCTTCATCACTCCCTTCTCAGGTTTAGATGGGATATTGGGAAGAAATTCTGTCACCCTGGTTTTTTAAGGTTTTCTAAGCCTTCTGATGTTGACATTCTTGTAGTGGATTTTCTCACACACTTTCTGTAAATAACTCACTGTTTTGCTTTCTTTTATAGAAGAAGAGAGAGTTGATGGACTGTTGGTTTGACCAGTGTCATTGGAGAGGTGGCACTGTCACCCTCCAATCCACTGTCACTTTTGGAAAACTATAAATGTTGGAGTCAGAAAATAAACTTCCCTTTTTTCTTCATCTTGAGAACAGCAGTGTAAGCTTGTGTTCCTTCGTGTCCTATAGTAACAAAATTCCTCCCTGTGAGGGTGGGGAGGTCCTGGCACAGGTTGGCCAGAAAAGCTGTGGCTGCCCCAGATCCCTGGAAATGTCCAAAACCAGGCTGGATGGGGCTTGGAGCAACCTGGGATAGTGGAAGATGTCCCTGCCCACGTCAGGGGAGTGAAACTGGATAAACTTTAAGATCCCTTCAGCCCCAAATTATTCCATTCAAAAGCTGATCCTCTCTAATATCATCCTAATCATTAAGAAGCTATGAACCAGCATTAGCCTTTTAAGCTAAAGAAAGAGGGATTTCCCCCTCCTTAATGCCTCAACTAAACCCCAGCCCCTGATTTTTTATCATGCTCACTTCATGACTCACTTTCTCTTTAATTATCCAACCCAAACTTCTGTCATTCATATCAATAAATCCCCCCTCTCTGAAAACTCCATGACTCTTCCCCCAGCCTTCCTTATCCCACATTTCAGGGCAGTGTGGAGTCCACCCCTGCTTGGTTTGGAGTTACAGAACATCCCCAACAACTGGGGCTGACCCCAGAGTGGGGCAGGAGGTGGGTGAGGCCCAGGGGTGCCCCAGGGGGTGCCCCATGTCCCTGAGGCTGCCAAGGGGGTTTATTTACAGACATGAACGAGATGGGGCTGCTGTAGAATGTGCCTTTTCAGTATCAGCCTCATTACATGGTTATGACAATGGGAAGATGCCAGCAGCTCACATTCTAGGCAGCAGGCTAAAAACTTAATGTTACAACTCACTTTATAAGCTTCTTGACCAATCACACAAAGCAAAAGCACATTGACAGTAGTTCTATCTAGTCACTATAAGCACAGGTACCTTTGGTTAAACAATGCTTGCTTATTTCAAATACAATACCTACTTGTAAGCCTGAAAACACAGCACATAAACTCCATTCTTAAGCTTTAACCTTCCTAATATCTTGCTAGATAAACTTTCTGCAGCTTAGAGAGCTATTCAGACAATCATTAATACACAGACCATTGTTCTATTTGCCCTTGCTTTTCTACAGTTTAAATAATTTTTCTGCTGACCAATCTCATGGCTGCTGCTTTAGCTCTGCTCACAGTCCTGCTGTACCTGAGGCCTGCCTTTTGCAGCTTTCCCCAAAACCCTCTGATTTGCCCTCTCATTCTGTGGACTCCCCCAGTCCCCACCTGGACGTTGCTGCCGTTGATGTGCATGCGGCGGATCATGCTGCCCTGCGTGGTCACATCTGTCCAGTAGATCATCTGCTCCCTGTAGTCGAAATCCAGAGCCACGGCGTTGTTCAGCCCCTGGAGAGCAGGGAGGGAGAAAGGTTGCAGCAGCCTCAGTGGCTGCCATGGGCTCTGGGGGTTTTTACAGAGCCCACAGCCTCGCCGCCTCACAGCGACCTCCTGACATTTAGATGGATCTGCCATTCCCCCTGGGAAGCCAGGAGCCAAAACTCCTCAGCTGGCAGCTGCTCAGGGCTTGCTCCATCCCCAAATCCCCTCCATATGGAGCTGCTGTGCCTCCTGCTCCCAGCTCACCCCTCACCTGCTTGAGCAGAGTGTAGTTGGAGCCGTCCAGGTTCAGCTTCCTCAGATAGTAGCGGTTGGCGAAGATGAGGAAAGGTTCTTCATCTGCACAGGGAAAGAGGGAAAAGTGGCAGGGGAGCACTGCTGGGATGTGGGCAGAGCCCTGCAGGCCTGCCACCCCTCCCTCATGAGCTGGGGGCAGCCACCCCACCCTCCAACTCCAGCACCAGGAGCATCCCACAGTCACCGGGAACATCCTGAGCTCTGCGCCCACACCTGGCTCTCACCTGTGACAGCCTTGCAGCTGGTGGGGTTGTCAGGTCTGAGCTTGTAGCCCTCCGTGCAGAGGCACTTGTAGCTGCCCAGGGTGTTGATGCACTTCTGGCTGCAGGGGTAGGTGGTGGAGCACTCGTCGATGTCGATGCACGTCTTCCCGTCGTCCTTCAGCCGGAATCCGGGACGGCATCTGCACTGCAGGAGCAACCCAGAACTGTCAGACACCTCCAGGGGAGGAGGTGGCAGGTGCTGGGAGGTGACAAGTGTCACCATGGGACATGCAGAGTCAGCAAGGACAGCTGAGATGCACAAACAGTGCTTGAAGAGCCAGTGTCACCTCCCTGGCCCAGCTGGCACAGGACAGACACAACCCGCGGAGGAGGAGGAGAGGGAACAGCAGGAGCTGTGCCAGGGGAGCTTTAGGCTGGATATCAGGAAAAGGTTCTTCCCCCAGAGGGTGCTCAGACAGAAAAGGTTCTTCACCCCAGAGGATGGTCAGACACTGCTGGCTGGCACAGCCCTAGGAGAATTTGGACAACTCTCAGGCACAGAGTGAGATTGCTGAAATCTCCTGGCACAGGACAGACACAACCGGAGGAGGAGGAGGAGGAGGAACAGCAGGAGCTGTGCCAGGGGAGGTTTAGGCTGGATATCAGGAAAAGGTTCTTCCCCCAGAGGGTGGTCAGACACTGCTGGCTGGCACAGCCCCAGGAGCATTTGGACAATTCCCAAACACAGAATGAGATTGCTGAGATCTCCTGTGCAAGAGCAGGAGTTGGACTTTGTGGGTCCCTTCCAACTCAGGGCATTCTGTAATTCCACAATCTCTGCAGCCAGCCCCCCCACCCTGTTGGGGAAGGTGAAACAGGAAAGCCTTGTAAATATGATTGCCTGATAAAAAATTTTGAGAATACAGAAACTATCAGCGAGATTGAAAGGAGAGCAAGTTTTGAGATCCTTTAGTTACTGAACAATGGGAAAACAATGGTGTGGCCAGCTGAAGGTGATCCCCTTTTGATGGAACAGCACCCTCTGCTTGCAGACAGCTCCAAGGGTCAGAGCAGACCCTGCCAGCTTGGCAGAAGGGGCCCAAAGAGGAGTTTGTAGGGTTTAAAATGTAACACAGTGTGGTAATGTAATGATTCTTATAGGCTGCATGGAAATGCTCTAGGATTTGTGTATTGTACTAGATTGGTTAGTGAGAATTAGAATATTCAATACAGAAGATGATTTATGGTATTGTAACAGGAATCTCACTCTCTCATCCTCTTTACCACTCTCTTTACCTCTCTCTTCCTCTCTCAGTCCTGTTCTGAGCTGTCCCTGGCAGGTCCCAGCAGCTCCCTGCCCTTGGCCCTTTGCAATAAACCCCAAATTCCACAACCTGGCTGCAGAGATCTCTCGTCTCCATCCATCCCGACCGTGCAACCCTTGTCATTCCTACACCACCCCATGTTCCCCTACCTTGTACCCAATCTTGAGGTCCTCACACTCCTGGGAGCAGCCACTCAGCTTCTTGTTGAGGCACTCGTTGATGAAGCAGTTGAGCTCGTCGGAGCCGTCGGCGCAGTCGTTGTTGTTGTCGCAGAGCAGCGCCTCGGAGATGCAATTCCCGTTCTTGCACAGGAAGAAGGAGTCGTTGCACTTGTTTTCTGCAGAGAGGAGGTGGCAGGGATCAGTGAGGGGGTGCCTGGCATTCCACTATCCCCCCCAGGAGCTCACCATGACCCCAGAGGTACCTGGGCTGCTGCAGCGTGGGTTTTTGGGTGCCTCATCCGAGTGGTCGTGGCAGTCGAACTCGCCGTCGCACTCCCACTGCCGGTTGCTGAGGCAGCGGCCGTTCTGGCAGCGGAACTCGTGGGGGCCACAGGTGGGATATTCTGGGGGAGGGTGAGGGGCTCAGCCAGCAGCCCACCCTCCTGAGCCTCCCAGAGCCACCATGGGGACACTCAGAGAGAGAGAGGCACCATGGAGGCAAACCTTCCTGAGCTGCTGGGAGTGATGGGGACAGAGCAGCTGGCCTGGGACAGGGCTGCCCTGCACACACATGGAGCTCTCTATGGTTTGAATCTCTGTGGGTTTGGATCTCTATGTGGATTTGGATTTCTGTATGGGTTTGGATCTCTCGGTGGGTTTGGATCTCTCTGGGTTTGGATCTCTCTGTGGGTTTGGATCTCTCTGTGGATTTGGATGTCTCGGTGGGTTTGGATCTCCCTGGGCTTGGATCTCTCTGTGGGTTTGGATCTCTCTGTGGGTCTGGATCTCTCTAAGGTTTGGATCTCTCTGTGTGGGTTTGGATCTCCCTGGGGTTTGGATCTTTCTGTGGGTTTGGACATCCCTGTAGGTTTGGATTTCTGTGTGGGCTTGGATCTCTCAGTGTGGGTTTGGATGTCTCTCACTGGGTCTGGATTTTTCTGTGGGTCTGAATCTCTCCATGGGTTTGAATCTCTCTGGGGTTTGGATCTCCCTGTGTGGATTTGGATCTCTCTGGGGTTTGAATCTCTCTGGGTGGGTTTGGATCTCTTGGTAGGTTTGGATATCCCTGTGGGTTTGGATCTCTCTTGGTGGGTTTGGATCTCTTTGTGGGTCCGGATCTCTCTGTGGGTTTGGATCTCTCTGTGTGGGCTTGAATCTCTCAGTGGGTTTGGAACTCTCAGTGGGTTTGGATCCCTCTGTGGGTCTGGATCTTTCTGTGGGTTTGAATCTCTCAGTGGGTTTGGATTTCTGTGTGGATTTGAATCTCTGTGGGTCTGGATCTCTCAGTGGGTCTGGATCTCTCTGGGTTCCCTCTCTGGATTCCCTCTCACCACACTCACACCAAACCCCTCCATGGTGATGACGCCCCTCCCAGAGCACTGTCCCAAAGCCCACGAGGACCCAGCAGGGTCAGCCCCTACTCAGGGTCCCACAGACACCCACCACACTCCGGGGACTCATCGGAGCCATCACCGCAGTCATCATCATGGTCGCAGACGAAGTGCTTGGGGATGCACTGCCGGTTCCCGCACATGAACTCCCTCTCATCACAGGTGTTGTTGTACACTGCAAAGGGGCACTGTCACCACCAGCCCCTGCCAGCCCCCAGCCTCCCCCAGCCCCCAGCCCCGGGCACTCACAGCAGCCAGCAGCGAGGGTCTCATCAGCCCCATCAGCACAGTCCTTGTCCCCGTCACACAGCCAGCGCTCCGGCACGCACACGTAGGTGCCAGGGCACTGGAAGGATCCTGAGCTGCAGGTGGTGAGCCCTGGGGAAAGGAGGAGCAGGATGTGTTGTGGTGAGATGTAACAGCCTGATTTAACCTCTCCCTTCCCCTCCCTTGCCCCTGCTGACTGCTGTCTGTCAATCTTGGCATTCCAGAAGAGTAAAGTTCAAAAGATGCCTCTCAGCCCTGGGGGACATTGGGCCATCCAGGTGTCATTTGTCCCCTGAGACTCCCCCACTCCTGTACCTGGTTGGTGGCTCCCTACCCCTTCCCTGCCCCTCTCCCCGGGGTTAAAAGGAGCAGCAGCCACGGGCTCAGGGAGTTCTGTTGGAGCTGCTGCTGCATTCAGAGGCCTGTGGGCCAGAATAAAGCTCTGGATCCAAACCCTCCATCAGAACCGACTCCTTTCCTTCACCATCACCTTAAAGCTTCTCCACCAAGGGAAACCTGAGCTCCCGCATGCCTGGACTTGTCCCTAGTGCCCAGATACAGCATCCAGCCAGCCAAAGGTGTCTCTGAGGTGAAACCACCACAGCTGCCACCTTTGGTCAAGCAGCAAGGGCTGGACAAACCCAGGCACGTCTCATCCATCTATATTGGTATTTAATTCCAATATATTGGTATTTAATTTCAATATATTGATGCCCAATGTGGGGCAGCTCCATCCTGGGGATGGATCAATCAGGGAAGACACCCCTGAGGTGTCACCCTCACTTTTGCTGCAATATCCAGCCAGCCAAAGGTGTCTCTGAGGTGAAACCACCACAGCTGCTGCCTTTGGTCAAGCAGCAAGGGCCAGAGGAGCCCAGACACATTCCATCCAGCTATACTGGGATTTAATTCCAATAAGGATGGAGCCCCATCACCCCAGTGCTGGAACCCCAGCAGGTACAGATACAGCAAGAGTGGGAGAAGGGATGGGCAGAGGCAGGAACATGGATGTAGGAACATGGAGATGGAGCAGGAAGGGATGGAGATGGGGGAGAAGGGCTGGAGCAGACTCACGGCAGCGACTGTCCTCGTCAGAGCCATCCCCACAGTCGTCAGCCCCATCACACACCCAGAGCTTGGAGATGCAGCGGTGGTTGTTGCACTCGAACTGCACAGGGTAGCAGAACTTGTCTGGGGGAGGAGAAGAGGAGGAGATGGAGGTCAGAGGGAGGTGATAAAGGAGGGAGACACCAGCAGAGCATGGCCAGGCTGGGCCAGCCGGGCTGCAGGAGCCATGGTGGGTTTTGGAGGTACTGCTTGTACCACAGGGATGGTGTGGGACTCGCTGGTGTGGAGCTGAGGAAGATCCCCAGCTCCTGAGCTCTGTTTGGGGCTTGTTCCAGCAGGTTAGAACTAAAAATGCAGCTGAAGGGAGCCATAACTGGTCTCATTCAAAAGGGCCACAGACATTTGTGCACGTGCTGAGCACACGAGGACATTTACACTGATGACAGCTAAAAGCACAAGAGTGTGGAATAAAACCACAGAGGGGGAAGAATCTGGGGTCTGTCCTTGGCAAATGGATATCAGGGAGAGAAGAGGGTCCTGCCCACCCTGCAGCACCACCCCGTGCCCCAGCCCAAACCCTGAGTGTCCCCACCCTGCCGCTCACTGCACTGCGTCTCATCCTCGCCGTTCTCGCAGTCATCCTCCTTGTCACAGGTCCAGGTCATGGGGATGCACCTCCCACTGGGGCAGGCAAAGTAGTTGGATGGACATTTGGGCTTCCTCCCACCTACTTTGTGATGGAAACATCAGTGAGGATGACAGCACGGCCGCGTCCTGCCTTCCTCCCAGCCCAAACTGAAGGATCCCTCCCCAAAATCATCCTGAAGTTCCCACATCCCTGCAGCACCATCTATGCAGGAGAACAACAGCCCCAGTGGGCAAACAGAACCTCCACAGCCCAAAGAGACCCCAAAGGGGCATTCCTGTCCCCCAGAGCCCCCTGTGCCCTCCTGCTCTCACCGGGGCAGTTGCGCTCGTCCGAGAAATCGCCGCAGTCGTTGGCACCGTCACACACCCAGCTGGGGGCGTAGCACAGGGACGTGTGCTCACACTTCTGGAACGTGGTGCCCTTCACCCCCAGCTTGAAGTAGCTGCTGCAGTCGGTGGCAGCTGAGAGGAATCACAGAAGGAGCTCCGGTGACACAGCAGGAACCACAGCAGAAGCCCCACCACGTGGCATGCATCCCTGCCATGCTGCCAGAGCCCACCACGTCCCACACACCCCCAGATGTGCCCCAGAACTGCAGGGATCAATCAGGTTTTGGGATGCTGAGCATGGCACAGAGGGGCTGAAAGGGTGGGCTGGTGCTGCCCTATCCCAGAACAGGAGCAGGATCCTCCTCCTTCCCCGACCCACCACGTGGCACTGGACCCTGCCAGAGCCCACCACACACTGCACACCCCCAAGATGTGCCCCACACACCCCAGATGTGCCCCACACATGCCCAGAACTGCAGGGATCCAGCAGGTTTTGGGGTGCTGAGCGTGGCACAGAGGAGCTGAAGGGGTGGGCTGGGGCTGTTTTTCCCAGAACAGGAGCAGGACCCTCTTCCTTCCCTGACCCACCACATGGCACTGGACCCTGCCAGAGCCCACCACACCCCACAAACCCCAAGATGTGCCCCACACATGCCCAAAACTGCAGGGATCCAGCAGGTTTTGGGGTGCTGAGCGTGGCACAGAAAGGCTGAAAGGGTGAGCTGGGGCTGCCTCATCCCAGGACTGGAGCAGGACCCTCCTCCCTCCCCAACCCAACCCATCCCAAACCCCAAATCCCAGCTCCCTGCTGCCATCCCCAGAGCTGAGGAGGGGCCAGGGGCAGCAGCTGGGCACTCACTGCAGTTCATCTCATCCGATGCATCCTCGCAGTCGATGAACTGGTTGCAGCGGCTGGAATTGCCGATGCAGGTCCCGTCCCGGCAGCGGAACTCGGTGGCAGCACAGCTGGTTTCTGCCAGGGGGGGAGAAACCCCAATAATCCATGAGGGAGGGTCCCCACATGCACACACACACCTCTCCCCAGTGCCCACACAGCTCTGGGATGCTCAGAGGGCTCCCAGACCCTGCCTGGCAGCCTGAGCCCCTCTGCCTGGCACAACCATGGCTGGACAGGACCCTGAGGAGCTCCTGACTGCTCCTGTCAGTTTGGAACCGAGCAGGGTCACAGAATTCTTTTCATGAAAAATCCTTTCCCTGGGATTTTTCCTCCTGAGAAGCTGAGAGGCCTCAGGAACAAATGTAAACACTGATTATCTGCTGCTGTGGAATGCAACAGGTGGATCTGTGATTGGTCTCAGAGTTTTTTCTAATTAATGGCCAATCACAGTCACCTGGCTTGGACTCTGTTGAAGACAGAAGCTTTTGTTATTCATTCCTTTCTATTCTTAGCCAGCCTTCTGATGAAACCCTTTCTTCTATTCTTTTAGTACAGTTTTAATGTAATATATAATAAATATTATATAAATAATATCATAAAATAATAAATCAAGCCTTCTGAAACATGGAGCCAGATCCTCGGTCTCTCCCCTCATCCAAGGACCCCTGTGAACACCATCACAGAGCAGACCCTGCCTGGCAGCCTGAGCCCCTCTCCCTGGCACAACCAGAGCTGGACAGCAGGAATCTGAGGAGCTCCTGACTGCTCCTGTCAGTTTGGAACTGAGCAGACCCTGCCTGAGCCCCTCTCCCTGGCACAACCAGAGCTGGACACGACTCTCAGGAGCTCCTGACTGCCCCTGTCAGCTTGGAACCGAGCAGACCCACCCTGCAGCCCCCCAAGGGAATGCCTGGGAGCCATGAGGAGCAGTGACATTACACCCCTGGCTGTCAAACCCCTCTCCCTGGGAAGCTCTGACTGCTGCACGCCCATACCCAGGAGTTTTTCCTCTCAGCTGTCACCGCGAGCTTTACAAACCAGCACAAGCTTGACCTTGACTCTCCGTTATGCCCTGGCTCTGCTCTGCTCCTGTCAAGCTGACAGTAACTCCTTCCTGGAGCTGCTGTCCCCTGTCCCAAGCAGCTGCCAGGGGCTGGCTGGGGGCCAGGCAGACACTCACTGTTGCAGGGCACCTCGTCCGAGTTGTCCCCGCAGTTGTCCACGCCGTCGCACCAGTAGCGGCTGGCGACGCAGCGCCCGTTCATGCAGTGCAGGAAGCCCTTCTTGCACTTGCGGCTGCCTGCCGGGGAGGAAGAGGAGGGAGAGGAAGAGGAGAAGATGAGGAGAAGGAGGGAAAGCACCCCTGAGGGTCTCAGATCCTCAGAGAGCTTCCAGCAGGGAAAGAAATCACAGAGAAGGATCAGGGAACCTATTCCCTCTCAGATCCTTTGGGAGTTTCCAGCAGTGGAAGAAACCACAGAGAAGGATTATGGAACCTATTCCTTCTTGCAGAAGAATTAGGGAACCTATCCCTTCTTGCATTTGTGCCTGCCTGCCGAGGAGGAAGAGAAGGAGGAGGATGAGGAGAAGGTGAGGAGAAGGAGGGCAAACACCCCTGAGGGTCTCAGATCCTCAGAGAGCTTCCAGCAGGGGAAGAAACCACAGAGAACCAACAGGGAACCTATTTCTTCTTGCAGAAGAATTAGGGAACCTATCCCTTCTTGGATTTGTGGCTGCCTGCCAGGGAGGAAGAGGAAGAGGAGGAGGAGGAAGAGGAGAAGGTGATGAGAAGGAGGGCAAGCACCCCTGAGGGTCTCAGATCCTTTGGGAGCTTCCAGCAGGGGAAGAAACCACAGAGAACCAACAGGGAACCTATTCCTTCTTGCAGAAGAATTAGGGAACCTATCCCTTCTTGGATTTGTGGCTGCCTGCCAGGGAGGAAGAGGAAGAGGAGGAGGAGGAAGAGGAGAAGGTGATGATAAGGAGGGCAAGAACCTCTGAGAGTATCAGATCTTTGGGGAGCTTCCAGCAGGGGAAGAAACCACAGAGCAGGATCAGGGAAGCCAATCTCTCATGCAGAGGGGTGAGGGCTGGTGTTTGAGGGTGTTTGATGGTGTTTGAGGGTGCTGCAGACCCCACTGGCTCAGCTCCAGGGTTCCAGCACATCCCAAACACTGGGAAAGGTCTGGAAACCTAAAAGGGCACAGCTCTGGGAGGGCAGGAGAGACTGTGAGCACCTGAGGGGTGGAAGGACACCCAGGAGTCCTGGTGCCCTTTGCTGAGCAACCCTGGCAATGTCCAAGGCCAGGTTGGATGTGGCTTGGAGCAGGTTGGATATGGCTGGGCTAGTGGAAAGTGTCCCCACCCACCCAGAGGGGTGAAATGGGATGAGCTTTAAGGTCCCTCCCAACCTAAACTGTTCCATGATTCCATGATCTTGAACATAGGAAAAAGGATTGATTTACTGCAGTGCTGTGAATCCTGCCTTCCATCCTCTTTAGTTTTTGCCTTCCATCCTCTTAAGTTTTTGCTTCCATCCTCTTTAAGATTTAATGGCAAAATGGAAGAGGTTCTAAGGCTAATTAGACCTTGCAAAGCTGTGTGGAGGTACCTGCCCTGTGTGTTTGGCTGCTTGAAGGTGAAGCCCCTGGTTTTGTTCCCTTCCAACCCAAACCATTCCTTGACTCTCTGAGTGGAGCTGGCAGTTTGGGCAGGGTGTCTGGGGGTGCTGGATGGGAATCCATCCCTGCATCCTCCTTAGCCTTTTGGGAATCATCCCATTGTCCTTCCCAGCTTGTTGTTGCCCCCTTGTGACTCTCACACCAGAGCTGTTCATCCCCAAACCCAATGCAGGCTGAAGACAGAGAGGATTTTCCCTGTCCCTGCTTTTCCTTGTAAAATCTGGGGAGACCAGGTTCCTCCTGTTCCTCCCCTACACCCACCACAGCCCCATGGGAAGATCCCACAGCAGGGAGGAGGAGGAGCAGGGAGTAACACCTGTAGGGCATCACAGCACCTGGATGTTGTCCAGCTCCTCAGACACATCCTGGGGTTGATCTTTTTAATTTTTTCCCAACAAATATGTGTTTGGGTCACTTCAAGCTTTTGAGATCCCTGTTTGCTGTGAGTAACACCTGTCCTGGATGTTGTCAGACACATCCCAGGGTTGATCTTTTTAATTTTTTCCCAACAAATATGTGTTTGGGGTAACTTCAAGCTTTTGAGATCCCTGTTTGCTGTGAGTCCCATCAGGGCTTCAGTGAAGCTGGAGCCCATGGACACGACCCAGGCACTGGGATTTGGTTTGGTTTAGTGCCACAGTTGGCATCTTCTCCCTCACAAAGGTGGGATCTGCCTTGCTGGCACTCACAGCTCCTGCTCTTCTAACACAAGCACGTTTTCTGCCAAGGTGAGTGGGTGAGGAAGGCAGCAAGAGGAGGAACCTTACTGCAGTAGGATTGCTTCTCGTCCGACTTGTCCTTGCAGTTCACGACGCCGTCGCAGGTGCGGCTGAAGTCGATGCATTCTCCGTTCCCGCACTCAAACTCCTCGTGCACATTGCAGGTGGAATTCACAGCTGGGAAGAGCACGGGAAATGTCAGCTCTGCCAGGCTGAGATCAGCCTCGCCCCTTTCTCTCCTCAGCCTGGCCCACCCCCCTCACCTTTGCAGGTGAAATCCTCCTGCAGGACGCGCTCCCCGCGGCAGGAGCAGTTGACGTGGCCCTTGGGGGTGAGCAGGCACAGGTCCTGGCAGCCACCGTTGTTCACCCGGCACGGGGACAGCTCACCTAGGACAGAGGGACACTGGTCACACCAGGGATGGACCCAGCAACCTCTGCTCCTCCTCCTTCCTGCTGTGGGATCCACCCCAGGGTCTTCCCATGGGGCTATGGAAGGTGTAAGGGACAGGAGGAACCTGGTCTCCCCAGATTTTACAAGGAAAAGCAGGGAAAGGGCAAATCCTCTTTATTTTCAGGCTGCATTGGGTTTGGGGATGGACAGCTCTGGTGTGAGAGTCATGAGGGGGCAACAACAAGCTGGGAAGGACAGTGGGATGATTCTCAAAAGGCTAGGAAGGATGGGGGGGATGGATTCCCAAAGGACCATGAAGGACAGTGGGATGGATTCCCAAAGGACCATGAAGGACGGTGGGATGGGTTCCCAAAGGAACATGAAAGACAGTGGGATGGATTCCAAAAAGGACCGGGAAGGACAGTGGGATGGGTTCTCAAAAGACCATGAAGGATGGTGGGATGGGTTCCCAAAGGACCATGAAGGACAGTGGGATGGGTTCTCAAAGGAACATGAAAGACAGTGGGA
This sequence comes from Geothlypis trichas, assembly GCA_009764595.1. Lineage (NCBI taxonomy): Eukaryota > Metazoa > Chordata > Aves > Passeriformes > Parulidae > Geothlypis > Geothlypis trichas. Next base: position 111,331 of record WSPJ01000056.1, read on the forward strand.
TGGATTCCAAAAAAGGCCAGGAAGGACAGTGGGATGGATTCCCAAAGAGCCAATGAAGGATGGTGGGATGGGCTCCTGAAGAGCCAATGAAGGATGGTGGGATGACTTCCAAAGGACCAGGAAGGATGGTGGGATGGGTTCCCAAAGGACCAGGAAGGATGGTGGGATGGATTCCTGAAGAGCCAATGAAGGACAGTGGGATGGCTTCCCAAAGAGCCAATAAAGGATGGTGGGATGGGCTCCTGAAGAGCCAGGAAGGATGGTGGGATGGGTTCCCAAAGGACCATGAAGGACAGTGGGATGGATTCCCAAAGGACCATGAAGGACATTGGGATGGGTTCCCCTTCCCTAAACCTGCTGCCAGGCTGAGGAGCAGAGGTCAGGGCACTGCAGGGACACCAGAGGGTGCTCACAGCTGTCGGTGTCGTTGGCCACGGCGATGATGCCCATGGGCTGCTGGGGGATGTCCACTCGGAGCAGCTTCATGTCGGTGCCCACGTATTTGTTGGCGCGCTGCACGGCCCGGCGCACCCAGTCTGTCCAGAAGATGTAATCCCCATACACGGCCAGGCCAAAGGGGTGCACGGGCTCCGACTTCAGGATCACCTGCCAGGCACAGAATGGTGGCATGAGTTGGGTTGGAAAGGGTGAAGTCATCTCTTCAAACTCATCTTGTTCCCACATGGGTGGATACACCTTCCAGGGTTGCTCCAAGCTCCATCCAACCTGTCCTTGGACACTTCACAGAGACCTTGAGGTGGGAAAAGTTCTCCCAAGATCAACCTGTGACTAACCCTCTCCAGAGCACTCAGTGCCACAGTTACAGGGCACAGTAACTGCCTGAGGTTCAGTCCAGCAGTTCCTTGGACACTTCCAGGGATGGTGACTCCACCACCAACCTGGGCAGCCCCTTCCAACGTTTAGAAATTCCTTCTCATGTCCAACCTGAACCTCCTCTGATGCAGCCTGAAGCCATGCCCTCACTTCTCAGGGACACAGCCCAAGTGGGAGCAGGAGGAACCCATTGTGGGGTGCAGCCCCACAGTCCCCCAAACACAGAGTGCCCTCCCCAGCCCCAGGAACAGCCCTGCTTCCCTCCAGCCCCAGTTTGGACACCCTCCTCCCCATCTCCCTGTCCTCAGACTCACGTGGCGATGGGAGCCATCGTATTCACAGCGCTCAATCTTGTCCAGGGTGGCATCAGAGAAGTAAATCTTCTCAGCCTTGTGGTCGATGGCCAGCCCGTTGGGCGTCCGTATGTCCTGGTCGATGATGATGAGGACGTTGGCGCCGGAGAGGGTGGCTCGCATGATGCTGGGGTGCTGCTCGTTCCAGTTGGTCCAGAACATCAGGCTGGGAAGGGAGGGACACAAAACACCTTTGGAGGCCCAGCTCAGACACATCCAGGCTGGCTCAGCCCATCCCTCCATGGCTGGGGGATGCATGGGACAACATTCCCATGTAAAACCAGTGGGAAGGCGCAGCTGGGAAATGTGGCATCATAAGGATGGGGATGGGATAGGAGGTCTGGCAGGGACACAAAACACCTTTGGAGGCCCAGCTCAGCCACATCCAGGCTGGTTCAGCCCATCCCTCCATGGCTGGGAGGTTTCCAGGGTCTGGGGGACACAGGGGACATCATTCCCACATAAAACGAGTGGGAAGGGGGTGAATGAGCCAGCTGGATGGGGATGGAACAGAGGGTCTGGAGCTGCTTGGGGAGGGGCCTACAGGGTCTTTCCTCCCTGGGGATCCTGTGCTGGGATCCAGAGCTCCCTCCCCACCACCACGAGGACCCCCAGGGATGCTGGCTGGACCCTGAGTGGTCACTCACTTCTGGCACTCGTCCAGCACGAAGGCCCGGGGGTGGTCATCCCCTGACATGGTGATCACAGTCTCCCTCTCAAAGGCCCCCAGCCTGCTCTGGTCCACGGTGTGCCGGGTGATGGTGGACGTGGTGTAGCTGGTCCAGTACAGGGTGTCCCAGCCACGGTGGTAGGCCAGTCCCTCCACTGAGCCCACGTCTGCGGGGACAGAAAAGGTCACAGCCTGGTGTACGACTAAAAAAAATATTTAATTTTTACAGTATAAAGTAAAAAAAAAAAAGTATTTTAAAAAGGTGTCTCTGGGGGGAAACACCACACATCCAGCTGGCCAAGAATGTCTTGGGGTGAAATACCACACATCTAGCTGGCCAAAAGTGTCTCTGGAGTGATCCAGCTACCCCAAAGTGTCTCTAGGATGAAACACCACACATCCAAGTGTCTCTGGGGTGAAAACACCACACAACCAGCTGGCCAAAAGTGTCTCTGAAGTGAAACACCACACACCCACCTAGTCAAAAATGTCTCTGGGGTGAAAACAGCATGCATCCAGCCAGCAAAAGTGTCTCTGGGGTGAAAACACTACACATCCAGCCAGCCAAAAATGTCTCTGGGGTGAAACACCACACATCTAGCTGGCCAAAAGTGTCTCTGGGGTGATCCAGCCAGCCAAAAGTGTCTCTGGATAAAACACCACACATTCAAGTGTCTCTGGGGTGAAACACCACACACCCACCTAGTCAAAAATGTCTCTGGGGTGAAAACAGCATGCTTCCAGCCAGCCAAAAGTGTCTCGGGGGTGAAAACACCACACATCCACCTAGCCAAAAGTGTTTCTGGGGTGAAAACACCACACATCCACCTAGACAAAAATGTCTCTGGGGTGAAAACAGCACGCATCCAGCCAGCCAAAAGTGTCTTGGGGGTGAAAACACCAAACATCCAGCCAGCCAAAGGTGGGGTGAAACTCTACACATCCAGCCAGCCAAAAGTGACTCTGGGGTGAAACATCACACATCCACCTAGCCAAAAGTGTCTCTGGGGTGATCCAGCCAGCCAAAAGTGTTTCTGGATGAAACATCACACATCCAGCTACCTAAAAGTGTTTCTATTTGTGAAAACATCACAACTGCTGCTATTTGGTCAAGCAGCAAGGGCCAGACAAGCTCAGGCACGTCCCATCTGGCAATATTGGTAATATCCCAACAGAGAACCTCCCGGCACTCACTCTCCACGATGGTCTTGCGCCCCGTGCCATCGTCGTTGATCTGCTGGATGTTGCCGAAGTGGATGTCGCTGTAGAAGATGCGGTTGCTGCCCTTGGAGCCGTAGCGGTAATCGAAGGCCAGGGCGATGACGTTCTTCATGTGCTCCGCGTCCTCGAAGGGTTTGATGGGCGCGTTGAGGTTGTTCTCATCCGACAGGTGGATGCTCTTGAGGATGGTGCGCTCGGAGTAGAGCAGGTACCCGTCGTAGTCGCGGCAGCTGACGCCGTCGTCCGAGAGCATCCCGTGGGCGCAGGCGCACGTCCTCTGCCCGCCGCCACGGAACAGGCACAGCTGCTGGCAGTCCCCGTTGTTCTGGGCACAGATGTTGGTGCCTGGATGTTGGGGAAGGTGAAACAGGAAAGACTTGTGAATAGGATTGTCTGGCAAAAAGATTTTCAGATTATGGAAACTATAAGGGAGATTGAAATGAAAGCAAGTTTAGGTGAGCCAGGAGGGACAGACACACAGACAGACACACAGACAGACACATAGACACACAGACACGTGAGGGTGTTGGGGGAGATGAAACAGGAAAGCCTTATAAATAGGATTGTCTGGCAAAAGACTTTGAGAATATGGAAACTATAAGCGAGATTGAAAAGAAAGCAAGTTTAGGTGAACTGGGGGGATCACGGACATACAGACAGGTGAGGATGTTAGGAAGATGAAACAGGAAAAATTTATAAATAGGATTGCCTGGCAAAACATTTTGAGAATATGGAAACTATAAGCGAGACTGAAAAGAAAGTTAAGTTTAGGTGAGCCAGGGGGATCACAGACAGACAGACACACAGACAGGTGAAGATGTTGGGGGAGATGAAACAGGAAAGCCTTGTAAATAGGATTGCCTGGCAAAAAGATTTTGAGAATATGGAAACTGTAAAGGAGATTGAAATGAAAGCAAGTTTAGGTGACAGTGAATTAATCACTGGGTGAAAATGTAGAATTTTGGGGATTTAGAATGGGAGTTCAGGAGGCAAGATGGAGGAATGTGGGCATGTCCAGGCTTTCTCCTTCTTCTTCTTGGCCTCCGTCTTCTGCTGTGATGGTGGCACTTTGGGATTGGTTTAGGGTAGAAGTTCACTGTCTAACACAGGTGATAGGTATTGGGAATTAATTGCAAATATGGTACATGTAATTTTTAGTATAAAGACCTAACACCGCCCTGGGGGCAGGCAGAGTGCCTGGAACTGTCCTGTTGGATGGACTTCAGCAGGGCAGGAAAAAATTTTTTATAGATAAGGAACAATAAACAACCTTGAGACCGAGAAATTAAGAGCTCCCCGTGCTCACACCTACCCTTCTGCCGGGCCCGGTTGAAGACTTTGATGTCCTTGAGCTGCACACCAATCCCAGTCCTCAGGGACACCGACTCGGTGGCGTTGTCCTTGTTTCCTCTTTTGATGGAGCCGTTGGCGTGGGTCCTGAAGGAGGACAGGGTCACCAAGGACCCTTCACCACCTCCCCACCAGTTCCCCCACCCTCCACAGAGCCCCCAGCCCCTTTGGCACCTCACCTATCACTCCAGTAAATGTATTCCTCAAAGACTGACACGGAGAACATGTCCATGTTGTTGCTGGACAGGACAACCTCCCTGTTCTCGCCCGTCTCCAGGTCAATCCGTTCGATTTTGTCTGTCCGGGCATCACACCAGTACAGCTTCCCATCCTGCAGGGATGAGACAACATCCCAGTTGGTGTGGGGGCAGCACCACCCTCTGCACCCCTGGCAGGATGTCCTGGGGTTCCTGAACCATGGACAACCCTGCTGAGACTCTGGAGGCCCGAGGAGGGCAAGCATGACCCCAGCAGCAGGACATGGCCACAGAACCATCCAGGGACCATCCAGGGAACCATACAGGGTGCATCCAGGGTCCATCCAAGGACACTGGGGACTGGTGCCATCCTCCCAGGTGCCCACTGTACCTCGTAGTCCACAGAGATGCCATTGGGCCAGCTGATGCTGACGTTGACCAGCACCATCCTCTCGGTGCCATCCAGGCGCGAGCGCTCGATGCGGGGGTACTGCCCCCACTCTGTCCAGAACAGGTACCTGAGGGGACAGCAGGGATGTCACCACAGGTTTGTCACCACGGGCAGCATTGGTCCTTTGAGTAAAGGACGGACACCACCCCATTCATCCCCCAGCACTGGGGTTCCAGTCCAGACCCTGCCCACTCACAGACATCACATGTCCTGCATCTCCATCCCTCCCCACATCCAAACACCTCTGCTTCCCTAGGGCTCTGCCCAAGGCCAGTCTAAGGAGGCTCCACTTGGATTTTCTGAGCTGCTGACACCCACCAGGTCCCACAGGGCCCCCAGGGAGTTCAGCCCATCAGTGAAAGGAGGATTAAATCCAGGGTTTGGACTCCTTGGTGTGGCAGGAGACCTGTGAGTCCTTCCCTGCTGTGTGCACACACACAGAGCTCTGCCAGGAGGTGCAGGGGGTCTCACCCTGTGCCCACCCCGCAGGTGATGCCCCTCTCTGGGGCAGCATTGGACCTTTGAGTAAAGGACAGACCCACCCCATTCATCCCCCAGCACTGGGGTTTCAGTCCGGACCCTGCCCACTCACAGACATCACATGTCCTGCATCTCCATCCCTCCCCATATCCAAACACCTCTGCTTCCCTAGGGCTCTGCCCAAGGCTAGTCTAAGGAGGCTCCACTTGGATTTTCTGAGCTGCTGACACCCACCAGGTCCCAAAAGGCCCCCAGGGAGTTCAGCCCATCAGTGAAAGGAGGATTAAATGCAGGGTTTGGACTCCTTGGTGTGGCAGGAGACCTGCGAGTCCTTCCCTGCTGTGTGCACACACACAGGGCTCTGCCAGGAGGTGCTGGGGGGTCTCACCCTGTGCCCACCCTGCAGATGAAGCCCCTCTTTGGGTCAGTGTCTCACCCCTTCTCTGGATGGACTGTGATGGCCCGTGGCTTGTCCAGCCCCTGTGAGATGACCACGTAGCGGAAGGACCCGTTCAGCCTGGCCACCTCAATGACATCAAAGCCCTGGTCCGTCCAGTAGATGTTTCCTGCAAGAGGGGACGGTGAACCCCCACAGAAGCCCCACTGTCCCCCCTGCCCCTGTCCCCAGAGCCCCATCCCACCTGCAATCCAGTCCACAGCGATGCCCTCCACGCGGCCAATGCCGTTGGTCACCACGTCCTCACGCCACGTCTGGTCCCTCTTGGCTCGACTGATGGTGCTCAGGCCCATGTCCACCCAGTAAATCGTGTCGTTCTCTGAGAGAGGGACAAGGAGGCACAAGGGGACGAGTTAGTGACCACCTCTGGTCACTCCAGAATGGTAAAAACCTCCACCCTGGAGCCCTGAAATCCTCCCTCACCCGATGCTACCGAGGCGGCATTCCAGGGTGCCAAAAGGGTGATGGTGATGGCCCCCTCATGCCGCCCATCCCCTGCCCTGTCCCCAGCACCCCTGTCCTGTCCCCAGCCCTGCATCACCTGCGTGGAAGTCGATTCCCACAGCCAGGGAGGTCCCCGACACCGGCACCAGAGCATCCGACTTGTCATTGGGGTCCAGGGGGATGCCCCGGATCCCCTCGTGCACCGAGTACAGCAGGAAGGAGCCAACACCTGCAGCACAGGTGTAGGGACAGTCAGACACACCCCAAAACCCACAGGCTGTCCCTCCATTGTGGAAAATTGTGACAGGAGAGGAGCATGAGCCTGGCAGGGTTCTGCAGACCCAGCAACCCTTGGCACAGTCTTGGTCCTGCCCTGCTCCATGGGGGCACGAGTGAACCCCCTTCCCAGCACCCACCACCCCCATCCCCTTGGCAAAGGCTCCACAGCTCATCTGGGTCAGGGCAGCACTTGTTATTCAGCCCCTGCCCTGACCCAGATGGTGCAGAGCTCTGCCAACCCCCCCGAAACCACCCGGAACATTTTGCACACAAACAGCCTTTGAGAGAGGCCCTGGCAGTGCCCGAGGGGATGGCACAGAGCACACTGGGCATGGGAGATCTGCAGAGTGAGGGATGTGCTGGCCCTGCTCCCAGTGAGCCCAACCTGCTGCCCGCAGACAGGGTGCCACCTCTCCCTGGGAGGGTCACACAATCACAGAATCAATCACAGAATCACAAAATCCCAGAATCCCAGGTTCACAGAATCACAGAATCACAGAATCAATCACAGAATCCATCACAGAATCCCAGGTTCACAGAATCAATCACTGAATCACAGAATAATGAGGTTGGAAGAGACCTCCAAGATCATCGAGTCCAACTTATGCTCCAACACCTCAACTAGACTACATCACCAAGTGCCATGTCCAGTCTTTTTTTAAACACATCCAGAGATGGTGATTCTGCCACCTCCCTGGGAGGAGCATTCCAGTGCTTTATTATTCTTTCAGTGCAAAATTTCTTCCTAATATCCAACCTATCCCTTCCCTGACATAGCCTGAGACTGTCCTGTCCCACTTCCCTCCACCAATGACACCTTGGTGGCCCCACACTCATCAGGGACAGCCCATGCAAGGGGGTCTTGCTGTCACCTGAGCCCACCAAGCCCCTCAGTAACCCTCTGGTGCCCTGCAGTGATGTGGGACAGAGCAGTGGGGAGGACCCCATGAGCAGCCAGAACGAGGGGCCACCAGCTTGGGGGGACCAAGACATGGCTGGGGTGGCCATGGGGTGGTTCAGGGAGGGGACAGGGACAAGCACACACCTTCACAGGACTGTTGCCCACTCTTGAGGCTGTAGCCTGCAGTGCACATGCAGGAGCGGGAGCTCTCCGAGGTGGGGAGGCACAGCTGCGAGCAGTCCCCGTTGTTCTGGCTGCAGGGGTTGGTCCCAGCTGGGGCACAGAAAAGGGGGTGAGGGGCTACAGGGGGCACCCAGCAGGGTTGGGACAGCTGGGACAGCACCCACACAAGGTGTGAGTGCCCTGCACCAGCCTGGGATGGGATGGGATGGGATGGGATGGGATTCAGGGGATGGGATGGGATGGGATTCAGGGGATGGGATGGGATCCATGGGATGGGATTCATGGGATGGGATGGGATCCATGGGATGGGATTCATGGGATGAGATGGGATCCATGGGATGGGATTCATGGGATGGGATGGGATGGGATTCAGGGGATGGGATGGGATTCATGGGATGGGATGGGATGGGATGGGATTCAGGGGATGAGATTCAGGGAATGGGAAGGGATTCAGGGGATGGGATTCATGGGATGGGATTCAGGGGATGGGATGGGATGGGATGGGATGGGATGGGATGGGATGGGATGGGATCCATGGGATGGAGAGAGCAGCCAGCACAGGTTTGGCACAAGGGCAAGGGCAAAGCTTGGGCCAGCTGCCAAGGGCTCCAAGAGGCTCCACGGGATGGAGCCACCACAGAGGGGCTGAGCAGCTGCCCGGGGGTCTCTGCATGGGGTCTCTGCCCCAGGAGGCCACACTGACCTTGCTGGATGCTCTCATCATACACCTTCATGTGCATCACCAGCGTGGTGCTGTTGCGCAGCACCGTCACCTCCGTGCCGTCCTTCTTGTTGCAGGTGCCCATCCTCTCCGAGGCCTGGTCAGCCCACCACAGCTTGTCCCCTGTGGTGGTGGGGACAAAGCAGGAGCGTGTGGCAGCATTCCCCATCAGCTGAGGGGGGCAGGAGGGTTTGGGAAGGGGCAGCAGACAGGGGATGGTGTCCCCCCTCACCCATGATGGCCAGGGCAGTGGCCTTGCTCAGCTGGCTCCTCAGGGACTCGATCACCTCCAGGTTGCTGCCATCCAGGTCACACCTGTTGATGGTGCCGTTGCCAGAGCTGATCCAGTACAGTTTGCTCTCTGGGTAGTCGATGGCCAGGCCTGGAAAGGACGGGAATGTCACCGGGCTGGTGGCACACAGGGACCATGACAGATTGGGAGGTGATGATGGGATGAGATGGGACTTATGGGATGGGATAGGATTTATGGAATTTATGGGATTGATGAGATTGATGGGATGGGACGGAATGGGATCCATGAAATGGGATGGGATCCATGGGATGGATGGGATGGGATGGGATGGGATGGGATGGGATCCATGGGATGGATGGGATGGGATGGATGGGATGGGATAGATGGGATAGGATCGATGGAATGGGATGGGATGGAGAGAACAGGCAGGTAAGGTTATGGTGACCCAGCATAGGACAGCTGCCACCCCCCCCAAGGAGCCAGAGTGGGGACTTGGGGCTCTGCAGGACAGCAAGGTGAGGTGGGGGATCCCGGGGGCCATGGGGTGTCCATACCAACAGGTCCCTTCTGGTTGGTGAAGAGCAGCGTGCGGTTGCTGCCATCCATGTTGGCCACACTGATGTTGTCTCCATCTGTCCAGTACAGCTTCCTGCAAGGTCAGGGGACAATGGGCGAGGGGCCATGGTGCCAGCAGCCCCCCTGCACCCTCCCAGCCTTGCAGAGCCCCTCACCTGCTCATGGCACCACCTGGACAGCCCCACAGCCCCTTGTCCCCATCCAGGAGGGAGCCAAAGCCCTGTGCACACCTGGATTGGCACACACTGGTGGGTGCACACTTATACTCACCCCCGGAGTGGGTGCACCACCAGGCAGTGAGGCTTGTCCAGCCCTTGGATCACGGCGTTCTTGAAGGAGCCATCCAGCCTGGCCACGTTGATCTGCTTCTTGTTGGCATCATAGCTGGTCCAGAAGAGGTTTCTGGAAACCCAATCCACGGAGAGGCCGTGAGCGTTGGGCAGGTCTGCAAGGCAATGAAGATTGGAGCTGGTCAGGGCTCAGATGAAGAGGAAGGGCAGCTCCCAAGGAGCTGAAGGCTTTGGAGGGTCCCATCTCCCTCCACACCAACCTGCAGACACGACGGTCTCCACGCCGGTGCCGTTGATGAAGGCTCTCTTGATGGTCTGGGTGCGGACGTCCGACCAGTAAATGCGCTGCTCCAGGGCGTCGTAGTCCACCACGGTGACGTTGTCAATGTCAGGCACGGTGAAGGAGATGATGTAGTTGTAGTAGGGGTTGTCAATGTCCACGCCCCGGATCTCCATCTGCCGCGCGTACAGCAGGAACTTCTTAAATTCTGCAGGAAGAAGGGCAGAGGTGGGATCTCAGCTCCAGAGGTGGGATCTCAGCTCCAGAGCACCCCCTCATCCCCCCAGCCAGCTCCCCATCAGACCCCTACCATAGCAGGTGGTGTTGTCCTTGTCCAGCTTCATGAGGTGGGGGCAGGCACAGGACAGGGTGCGGTTGTAGTTGATGAGGCAGAGGTGGGAACACGGCCCTTTGCCCCCGTTGGCTTCGCAGGGATTAGGAGCTGCAAAAGGGACAGCACTCAGCGACATCCCAGCCTTGGGGATACCCATCCAGGAGACCCCAAGAGCTGCAGCCCCCCCAGACCCTGCCTGCCCCATCAAGCATCACCTGATGGGGCAAAGGGCTGACCACGAGGATGAGAGCAGCATGCACCTGCCACTTGGTCTAAGCCCATCCAAGGGGGTGTGGGCTTAGACCAAGCACCAGTGCCACCCCCTGTTGTCCCCCCACCCCGTCCCCCCATCTGCACTCCCCCAGCCTCACCCAGGGGCTGCCGGGAGGGGTGATACACCTGCAGGTCAAAGGGCTGGGTGTTGGTCCTCTGCACCACGGTCACGTTGTGCCCCGTCCACTTGTTGGCCTTGGCCAAGGTGTTGGTGCGCCAGTCGGTCCAGTAGACCTCCCCTCCATACAGGGTGACAGCAAAGGGGTGGGACAGGTACTCGTGTCCCCTCAGCACCTCGATGTGCCCTGTCCCATCATACAGGGCTGAGTAGATGGCGTCCGACCTGTGCCAGGGGGACATGAGGGTGAAGAAGGTGAGGAGGGGGCACCACAGGGTCTTGAACCCAACAGCAACAATCAGCAGGGGCTAAGGTCTAATCCTGCTGATTTACACCAGGATCCACAGAGGAGAACACCCAGAGGCAGGGCTGGCACGTGTTGGGAGACACAAACACCCCCTTATCCATAGTCCAAACCCCAAAGAGCTCAGCACCCCCTATCCATGGTCAGACCCCAAAGAGCTCAGCACCCCATATCCATAGTCCAAACCCCAAAGAGCTCAGCACCCCATATCCATAGTCCAGACCCCAAAGAGCTCAGCACCCCATATCCATGGTCATACCCCAAAGAGCTCAGCATCCCCCAACCATGGTCAGACCCCAAAGAGCTCAGCATCCCCTATCCATGGTCAGACCCCAAAGAGCTCAGCACCCCCTATCCATGGTCAGACCCCAAAGAGCTCAGCACCCCCCTATCCATGGTCAGACCCCAAAGAGCTCACCACCCCCTATCCATGGTCAGACCCCAAAGAGCTCACCACCCCCTATCCATGGTCAGATCCAAAAGAGAGAAGCCCCATAGCGTGAAGGCTTCTCTCTCCCAGCCCAGCACAACGCTGGAACCAGGTGAAGATCCACATTGAGAGGGACACAGAGGTATCCTGGCCCTACCTGGCATCGATCCAGAGGATCCTCTTCTCCAGGTAGTCCACAGTGAGCCCGTTGGGCCATCCCCCCGAGCCTGTCTCCTTGTGGATGGTGCGTCGGCCCGCGCCGCTCATGGAGGCGGCCTCGATGCGGGGCAGGCTGGCGTCCCAGTCTGTCCAGAACAGGATCCTGCCAGGAGAAGAGGCTGTGAGCAAGGACAGGGGCCCGTGGCCTCATCCCCCAACACAATCCCACAGGTGCCAGTGTGTCCTGGTGTTGTGGTGTGATGGAACAGCCTGTCCATCCCGGTCCTTCCCCAGGTGTGCCAATCACCTCTCCCTTCCCCTCCCTTGCCCCTTGCTGAGTGCTGCCCGTCAATCTTGGCATTCCAAAAAGGGCATGGTGTGATTGATGAAGTTCAAAAGATGCCTCTCAGCCCTGGGGGACATTGGGCCATCCAGGTGTCATTTGTCCCCTGAGACCTCCCCTCCTGTACCTGGTTGGTGGCTCCCTACCCCTTCCCTGCCCCTCTCCCCGGGGTTAAAAGGAGCAACAACCACGGGCTCAGGAAGTTCTGTTGGAGCTGGTGCTGGATTCAGAGGCCTGTGGGCCAGAATAAAGCTCTGGATCCAAATCCTCCATCAGAACCGACTCCTTTCCTTCACCATTGCCTTAAAGCTTCTCCACCAAGGTAAACCTGAGCTCCTGCATGCCTGGACTTGTCTCTAGTGCCCAGATACAGCATCCAGCCAGCCAAAGATGTCTCTGGGGTGAAACCACCACAGCTGCTGCCTTTGGTCAAGCAGCAAGGGCTGGGCAAGTCCAGGCATGTCCCATCCGGCTATATTGGGATTTAATCCCAATATATTGGTGCCCAACGTGCGGCAGCTCCATCCTGGGGATGGATCAGTCAGGGAAGACACCCCTGAGGTGTCACCCTCACTTTTGCTGCAATATCCAGCCAGCCAAAGGTGTCTCTGAGGTGAAACCACCACAGCTGCCACCTTTGGTCAAGCAGCAAGGGCTGGACAAACCCAGGCACGTCCCATACGGCTATATTGGTATTTAATTCCAATATATTGGTAATTAATTCCAATATCCTGGTGGGCGCTGTCCCCTCCTGGCTCACCCGTAGCGAGGGTCCAGGGCGATGGCGCGGGGGTGCTCGATGTCCCCGGCCAGCAGCGTGGTCCTCATGGTGCCATCCAGCTTGGCCACCTCGATCTGGTCCAGGTTGCTCTCCACCCAGTAGATGTTGCCAGCGATCCAGTCCACGGCCAGTCCCTCAGGGGTGGCCAGGCCGTACTGTATCACCACCTCGAAGCTGGTCAGGGCTGTGGGGCACAGGGTGAGGGCTCAGGGTGGTGCCCCTTCCCCAGCCCACACAGAACAACCACCCCCATATCCCTAACAGCTCCACCCAGCTCAGCTGGGGTTGATTGTGAGGGGATGTGTCCTTCCCAAACAGGGCCTGAACCACCCCTGTCCATGGTCCAAATCCCAAAGAGCTCAGCATGCCCTATCCATGGTCAGAACCCAAAGAGCTCAGCACCCTCTACCCATAATCCTAAAGGGCTCAGCATCCATCCACAGTCCAGACCCCAAAGAGCTCAGGGTCCCCTATCCATGGTCAGACCCTGAAGAGCTCAGCACCCCCTATCTATGGTCAGATCTAAAAGAGATCAGCACCCTCTATCCATAATTCAGACCCTAAAGTGCTCAGCATCCATCCATGTTCCAGATCCCAAATGGCTCAGTCTCCCATCCACAGTCCAGACCTCAAAGCCCCTCAAAGGGCTCAGCATCCATCCATGTAAGACCCCAAAGGGCTCAGCATCTATCCATGGTCAGACCCCAAAGAGCTCAGCCCCCATTCATGTCCCAGATCCCAAAGAGCTCAGCCCCCATCCATGTCCCAGACCCCAAAGGGCTCAGCCTCCATCCATATCCCAGATCCCAAAGGGCTCAGCCCCCATCCATGTCCCAGACCCCAAAGGGCTCAGCCCCCATCCATGTCCCAGATCCCAAAGGGTTCAGTCCCCATCCCTGTCACAGACCCCAAAGGGCTCAGCCCCCATCCCCAGTCCTGCCACCGGGCTCCTGTGGGAGCAGTACTGATGGGAAGGGTGTCCTCTCTGTGCTCAGCTGCTGGGCTGCAATTATCAGCAGGGAAGTGCTGGGAATGCTAATTAACTACTGCATAATGAGAGAAGAACAAGATCACTATCAGGGCCATGGGCTGATATCACTATCAGTGACATCACTATCAGCTGCTGCATCACACGCCACAGAATCACTGACCCCAGACCTCCAACCCCCAGCTCCCCCAACCCAAGGCTCCTCACCCCCGTTCTCCAGCAGCTTTCCCCTGTAGATTTTGTCCTCCACCACATCAGTCCAGTACAGGGAGCTCTGGTTGAGGTGGAAGTCCAGGGCGATGGTGTTGCGCAGCCCGGGCACCAGCACGCTGTAATCCCCTCGGTGCAGGTCGATGCGCCGGATCTCGTGGCGGTTGGAGAAGATGATGAAGGGCTTAAAAGGGTCTGGGGGACACAGGGAAGGGTCAGCAACAAGGCAGGGGACAGTGCACTCAGCCCCTGTCAGCACAAATCCCACCATCACCCAGCACAACTCCCAGCTCCACAAGAGGACAAACTCTCCCTGAGGCAGCTGGGGGGCTGCTCCCAGTCCCTGGTGCCCCCCAAAACACACCCAGGGTTTTGGAAACCTTGCAAAGGATGCCAAGGTCTGGAACAATCCCTGTCAGGTTACTCCTGAAGTTTTCCCCACCCCAGCACTGCCAAGGGAAATATGGGGCTGGGGGCTGCAGGTCTGGAACAATCCCAGGTTATTCCCCCAGCTCTCCCCACCCCAGCACATTCCTCCAAGCCCCTGCAGTTGGAGAAGATGGTGAAGGGCTTAAAAGGGCCTGGGGGACACAGGGAAGGGTCAACAAGGCAGGGGACAGTGCACTCAGCCCCTGTCAGCCCAAACCCCACCATCACCCAGCCATGTGCATCAGCACAACCCCCGAGGCACCTGGGGGCTTTTACCAGTCCCTGGTGCCCCCCAAAACACACCCAGGGTTTTGGAAACCTTGCAAAGGATGCCAAGGTCTGGAACAATCCCTTGCCAGGTTATTCCCGCAGCTCTCCCTGCCCCAGCACATTTGGGGGGCTGCTCCCAGTCCCTGGTGCCTCCCAAAACACGCCCAGGCTTTTGGAAACCTTGCAAAGGCTGCCAAAATCTGGAACAATCCCTGCTAGGTTATTCCTGCTGCCCCAGCACAGCCAAGGGAAATATGAGGCTGGGGGCTGCAGGTCTGGAACAATCCCAAATTATTCCTGCAGCTCTCCCTGCCCCAGCACAGCCAAGGAAAATATGGGGCTGGGGGTTGCAGGTCTGGAACAATCCCAGGTTATTCCTGCTGCCCCTGCACAGCCAAGGGAAATATGGGGCTGGGGGCTGCAGGTCTGGAACAATCCCAGGTTATTCCTGCTGCCCCAGCACAGCCAAGGGAAATATGGGGCTGGGGGTTGCAGGTCTGGAACAATCCCAAGTTATTCCTACAGCTCTCCCTGCCCCAGTACAGCCAAGGGAAATATGGGGCTGGGGGCTGCAGGTCTGGAACAATCCCAGGTTATTCCTGCTGCCCCTGCACAGCCAAGGGAAATATGGGGCTGGGGGCTGCAGGATGGGCTCAGCTTTGGCTCCCCTTGGGGCTCTGCCCTTCAGCACACGCTGAGAACTTGCCCAGGCTGCGGCAGCTCTCTCCATCGGGCTCCAGCATCCATCCCTCGTAGCAGGAGCACTTGACATTGTACTTGTCCTGCTCGCACTTCTGGCTGCACTTGAGGTGCTTGGCACAGTAGCTCTGGATCTGGCAGGTCTTGTTGTCACCGCCCAGCTCCATGCCCAGGGGACAGGAGCACACGATGCCCTCGCCGGGCGCCACCGTGCAGTTGTGGCTGCAGCCTCCGTTGTTGAGGGAACACTGGTCTGCGGGGACAGGACACGGCTGTCACCTCCCGGTGCCACTCTCGGGTCACCAAGCGTCCCCCGCGCCCGGCCCTGCGCTCACCGCAGAGCTCGCCCTCGTCGGAGCCGTCGCCGCAGTCGTCGGAGCCGTCGCAGAGCTTCTCGGGGGGCAGGCAGATGGAGGTGTTGTTGGCACAGGTGTGAGAGGGGGGGTTTGCACACCAGGACTCGCAGTTCTCCTCGTCAGAGTTGTCCTCGCAGTCGCTGTCCCCGTCACAGACCCAGGCCTTGCTGATGCACCGGGCTGAGCGGGTGGGAAGGGAGCAGAGCAGAACCAGAAGGGAAATTATTCCAGGTGTTTCCAGATGTTATTCCACACGTGAGGGACATAGGAGGTGTTTGAGTAGCTCAGGGCTCCCCAAAAGTCAGATGGGACAGGAAGGTCAGCCCCAGAACTGGTGTCTCCAGGAATTTACAGATGTTATCCCACACATGGGGGGCATATAGGGGTGTTTGAGAAGCTCAGGGCTTCCCAAATGTTGGATGGGACAGGTCAGGAATGTCAGCCCCAGAACTGGTGTCTCCAGGAATTTACAGATGTTATCCCACACATGAGGGACATGGAGGGTGTTAGAGTAGCTGAGGGCTCCCCAAAAGTTGGATGGGACAGGGTCACACACAGGGGGCATGGGAGGTCTTTGAGTAGCTCAGGGCTCCCAAAAGTCAGATGGGAAAGGAAGATCAGCCCCAGAACTGGTGTCTCCAGGCATTTCCTGATGTTATCCCACACATGGGGGACATGGGAGGTGTTTGAGAAGCTCAGAGTTCCCCAAAAGTTGGATGGGACAGGTCAGGGAGGGCCTGGGGGCTCAGAAGTTCAGCCCCAGAACTGGTGTCCCTCCTCCTTTGTCCCCAGCCCACCAAAGTGTGTCCCATTCCTCAGAGAAGAGCAGAAGGGATCTGAGGATGTCACCATCCACCAGGATCACAATTCACAGGTCGGCTGTTGGTGTTTCCCCATTATCCCACCACCCCCAGGCAGGATCCCCGTGCCCCCTGCTCTCACCCGAATCCTTGCAGCCGAATTTGACGTTGGGGTCGCAGACGTGGGTGACCCCCTCGCAGTTTTTCTCGTCGCTGGAGTCCATGCAGTCCGTGTCACCGTCACAGCGCCACCGCATGGGGATGCACAGCCCGTCCAGCCGGCACTGGAACTCGTCCGTGTGGCAGCCCCCGGGCGGGCGTGTGGCTGTGGGGAGGGCACTGCTCACTGCCTGCGCCCCGGGGAGCTGGGGGGCTCCAGGGCTGCGTGGGGAGCAGCAGCAGGAGCACTCAGCCAGCAGGGAAACAGCTGGATGCAGCCAGAGGCACAGCTGGATGCACCCAGAGTGTCAGGATGGGGATCTGGGGCTCCAGGAGTGGGCAAGGAGCAGCAGCAGGACCACTCAGCCAGCAGGGAAACAGCTGGATGCACTCAGAGGCACAGCTGGATGCACCCAGAGTGTGAGGATGCAGTTCTGGGGCTACAGGACAGGGCAAGGAACAGGCACTCAACCAAAAGAGAAACAACTGGAAGCACCCAGAGTGTCAGGATGGGGATCTGGGGCTCCAGGAGTGGGTGGGGAACAGCAGCAGGACCACTCAGCCAGCAGAGAAAAAGCTGGATGCACCCAGAGTGTCAGGATGGGGTTCTGGGGCTCCAAGACTGGGCAAGGACCAGGCATTCAGACAGCAGAGAAGCAGCTGGATGCATCCAGAAGCAAAAGATGGGGATATGAGGCTCCAGGAGTGGATGGGGACCAGCAGCAGGACTACTCAGCCAGCAGCAAACAGGAGGGGGATCTAGGGGTCCAGGACAGGCACTTAACCAGCAGGGAAACAGCTGGAAGCACCCAGAGTGTCAGGATGGGGATCTGGGCACTGAGTGTGGCCCTAAAAAGCTGCAAAATTCCCTGAATTTTGGGTAGGACAGGGATCTGAGCACTGAGTGTGGCCCTAAAAAGCTGCAGAATTCCCTGCCTGGAAGCAGGAGGGGATCTGGGCACAGAGAAAGCTGCAGAATTCCCTGAATTTTGGGCAGGACAGGGAACTGAGCACTGAGTGTGGCCAGAGAAATCTGCAGAATTCCCTGCCCAGAAGCAGGACAGGGATCTGGGCACTGAGTGTGGCCAGAAAAACTTCAGAATTCCCTTTCTAGACGCAGGAGGGGAATCTGGACACTGAGTGTGGCCCTAAAAAGCTGCAGAGTTCCCTGAATTTTGGGCAGGAGGGGCATCTGGACACTAAGTATGGCCAGAGAAAGCTGCAGCATTCCCTGCCTGGAAGCAGGAGGGGATCTGGACACTGAGTGTGGCCCTAAAAAGCTGCAGAATTCCCTGAATTTTGTGCAGGAGGGGCATCTGGACACAGAGAAGGCTGCAGAATTCCCTTCATTTTTGGCAATGGCTGTGCTTGGGGGGTCTTTCCCACGTGCTGGGGCTCACCCTGGTTGGTGCAGTTGGCGTGGGTCTCGTCACTGTAGTCCCCACAGTCGTTGTCCCCATCACAGGTCCAGTGCACGGGGATGCAGCGCCCGCTGTTGCACTTGAACTGGTTGCTGGAGCAGGAGTGGCTGCAGCCGGCCTCGTCACTGTTGTCCCCACAGTCGTTGTCTGCAGAGGGAATTGGGGGGGCCAGGGGGTCAGCAGGAGCCCGGCCAGGACGGGGCTGGAAGGAGGGAGGACAGCAAAGACCCCTCGGAACAACGGGGGACAGCACAGACCACGCCACAGAGGGGACGTGGGGTGACAGCAGCCCCTCGTCAGTGCTGGTGGTGGGACCCCCACCATGAGCTGGAGACCCCCCGGCCCTCCCACCCCACAGCACCAGCAGCACACAGAGGAAATGAAACACAGAAACTGCATAGATCAGCCATGAACCTGGGGGGGCCTGGGCTCCACTCTGGGGGATGGGAGCTCCTTTGGGGGTGCTGGGACAGCCAATTGGGGGGGTTGGATTGCCTGGAGGAAACCCCCATGCCTGCTGTTTGAGGGGGGGGCTTGGCCTGGGGGTACCTGGACACTGGCAATGCAGCCCCTCTGCTGCCTGGCACCACCACAGGGATCCACTGGGGGTGCCCCACCTGAGACTGGGCAAGGGGATTTGCTTCCTGGTGCCTCAGGGTGGGCACGAGGATGGTGGCACTGATGGGGATGATGGCATTGATGGGGATGATGGCACTGGTAAGGACAGTGGCACTGATGGGGATGATGGCACTGATAGGGATGATGACATTGATAGGGACAGTGGCACTGATAGGGATTTGGCACTGATAGGGATGATGACATTGATAGGGACAATGGCACTGATGGAGACAATTGCACTCATGGGGATATTGGCATTGATGGGGACATTGGCATTGATGGGGATGATGGCACTGATGGGGAAGAAGGCACTAATGGGGATGGTGGCAGTGATGGGGACCTTGGCACTGATGGGGACAGTGGCACTGATGGAGACAATGGCACTGATGGGGACAGTGGCACTGTGGGCACAGTAGTACTGATGGGGATGATGGCACTGATGGGGATGGTGGCACTGATGGGGATGGTGGCACTGATGGGAAGGAGGGGGGCATCACCAGATGCACCAGGGGCATTGCCAGAGGCAGCAGGGGCATTGCTGGAGAGGAGGGGGGCATTACCAGAGGTACCAGGAGCATTACCAGAGGCACCAGGGGCATCACCAGAGGCACCAGGAACATTGCCAGAGGCACAGGGGCATTGCCAGAGGCACAGGGGCATCACCAGAGGCAGCAGGGACATCACCAGTGGCACAGAGAGTTCAGGGGGGCATTGCCAGTGTCCAGCAGCCCCCAGGGCTCACAGCCCCCTGGAGGGGCAGGTCTGGGGGCTCAGGGGGGCTCAGGTGGGGGTCTGGTGCATGTTGATCTATGCACTAACCGGTAGGCTTTGGACAGTTCTTTTCGTCAGAGCCATCCCCACAATCTTTTTCTGAAACACAGAACCACCAGACAGGAGCGTGGGCACGGTGACAAACACAACACAGCACAGGTGACAAACACAGAGGGTGGCACAGAGACACCGGGACAGGGACAGGGACACGGACAGGGACACACAGAGCCTGGGAGGCGAGACCAGAAGCAGCAGAGGGTGCTGGGGGAGTGGGGGGCAGCCAGGGTTGGGGTACCCTGGTGAGGCTCAGGGGCTCCATGGCACGGCCTGGGTGCCACAATTGGGGGTCCCAGCAGAAGGGACCATTCCTCAGCTCTAAAGGAGTTCAGGAAGAATTCAAGGAGAGTCAGTTTGGGGCAGCCAGGGTTGGGGTACCCTCATGGTGCTGCAGCTCCTGCCCCAGGCAGGTGAGGCTCAGGGCAGCACAAGGGGCTCCATGGCACAGCCTGGCTGCCACAGTTGGGGATTCCAGGAGAAGGGACCATCCCTCAGCTCTAAAGGAGATCAGGAAGACTCCAGGGAGAGTTCTGCACCCCCAGCTTGGGGTAGCCAAGGTTGGGGTACCCTGGTGGTGCTGCAGATCCTGCCCTGGGCACCTGGTGGGTTCCATGGCACGGCCTGGCAGCCACAGTGGGGGGATTCCAGGAGAAGGGACCATCCCTCAGCTCTAAAGGAGACCAGGAAGACTCCAGGATGAGTCCTGCACCCCCAGCTCTGCTCAGCCAGGCACCAGTGTCTCTCCTGCTCTGAAGATGTTAATTATTCCCAACAAGGAAGAGCAGCTCAAGGATTGATAGAAACTTGTGGGAAAGGAAAATCAACCTTGGGGCAAACCCTCTGTCCCAGGTCTGGCCCTGGAAAGATCCAAGGGCAGATGGGAGCTGGCTGGGAGAGCTCTGCTGCTTTCCCTGGGGCTGCAGGGCCTGGCTCAGCCCCACCAGCAGCTCTGGCCATGCCACACTTGGTTCCAGCACCAGGGCAAGGTTTTGGAACAACAAAAGATGCCAAGGTCTGAAACAATCCATGCCAGGTTATTCCTGCAGCTCTCCCTGCCCCAGCAAAACCAAGGGAAATGTGGGGCTGGGGGCTGCAGGGTGGGAGAGCTCTCCTGCCTTCCCTGAGGCTGCAGGACCTGTCTGAGCCCTGCCAGCAGCTCTGGCCGTGCCACACTTGGTTCCAGCACCAGGGCAGGGTTTTGGACCAAAAGATGCCAAGGTCTGGAACAATCCCTGCCAGGTTGTTCCTGCACAGCCAAGGGAATGTGGGGCTGGGGGCTGCAGGATGGGCTCAGCTTTGGCTCCCCTTGGGGCTCTGCCCTTCAGCAGAGGCCCAAATTGCCCAAATGGGGTCCCTGCCAGGCTGCACCCCCTGCTCAGGTCTCGCCATCCCCTGGGGACAGCCGGGCTGGTGCTCACCGTTGTCACAGCGCCAGTTGATGTTGATGCAGCGCCCGTTGTTGCAGGTGAACTGTGTCAGGGGGAAGCAGGTCGGGTAGGCTGCAGGGGAGGGAGAGGCACCATCAGCACACCCCAGCACACAGCAGGGCACACCTCAGTGCACCCCAACCCTCCTCACAGCCTCGGGGGGCACCCCCAGGGCTCCTGCTCCAGATTGCAATGAAAGATCTATTCCATTACCATCTGTAGGGCAGATTATCCTTTGTCAAGTGGGCAGTTTGTCTTATCTCTCTCTTTGAGTGACCACAATCACTCCTCCCTCAGGAGGGGACATCAGCTGATAACAGCTATTGAATGTCCCTGCATGGCTGATAAGAACTATGACATCCCATTGGGAGATGTGAGCCCAGAGGGAGGAGCCAAGCATTCCTACCTGGGTACAATCTGGGATTTCAAACATTCCTACCTGGATATAATCTGAGATTTCAAACATTCCTACCTGGATAGAATCTGAGATTTCAAACATTCCTACCTGGATAGAATCTGAGATTTCAAACATTCCTACCTGGATAGAATCTGAGATTTCAAACATTCCTACCTGGATAGAATCTGAGATTTCAAACATTTCTACCTGGATAGAATCTGAGATGTCAAACATTCCTACCTGGATAGAATCTGGAGATTTCAAACATTTCTACCTGGATAGAATCTGAGATTTCAAACATTCCCACCCAGATATAATCCAGAGGTTTTTAAGACACCAGCACAGCTTCTCCACTGGATTCCCCAGAGGAGCAGCAGTTGCCTCTTCCCCTGGATCTCCAGAGGAAGACTCCACCCTTTCCTACAGGATCCCTGCTCCAGCAGAGCCACCCCTGACACTGCAGGAGGGCTGCAGCCACAATTCCAATGGGACTGACACCAACACCCTGACCCACAGGGTGCCAGGTTGGGTTCTGACTCTGTCAGTGCTGTTCTAGTTCACTGCATTGTTTATTTTATCCTTTTATTTTCTTCCCTATTAAAGAACTGTTCTTCCTGCTCCCATATTTTTTGCCTGAGAGCCCCTTAATTTCAAATTTATAGCAATTCAGAGGGGTGAGGAGGGTTTACATTCTCCATTTCAGGGCAGGCTCCTGCCTTCTTTAGCAGACTCCTGTCTTTCTAAACCAAGACAGCTCCCAGCCCCAGCTCACCACACGAGGCAGACTCATCAGAGCGGTCCCCACAGTCATCATCCAGGTCACAGGTCCAGGAGAGGGGGATGCAGCGGCCACTGGCGCAGGAGAACTGGTTGGGGGAGCAGGTCCGGGCTGGCCAGGAGGGACAGGTGGAGTGTTAATGGCCCGTTGTACCTTGTTTGGTCAGGGGAAGGTGGGGAACAACCCCCTGGGCTCCCAGGTGCAAAGCCAAGGTGTGTGGGCACATGTGAGACTGCAAAATCTCAGGTTGTGGCTCAGCACGGGCTCTCCTGAGGCTCCCTGAGGGCAAGGCAGGGTCCTCACCTGAGCAGGTGGAGTTGGACTCGTCCTCGTTGTTGCCGCAGTCGTTGTCCCCGTCGCACAGCCAGCGGTTGGGGATGCAGCGGTTGTTCTTGCACTTGAAGCGGTCTGAGGGACAGGTGTGCTGGTCTGTGGGGGGAAACACACTCAGAACCATCCTCATCCCACCCCCATCCCTCCAACGATGAGAAAAATGGGATAGAAAAGGGCTGGAGCCTCAAACTTGGCATCAGAATTTCAACCAATTCTCCTGTGATGCCCCCAAGGAGGGCATGGATGGGACAGGGACAGGGGCAGGGACAGAACTGCCCCAAAAGAGGGCATGGATATCACAGGGACAGGAAGAGGGACAGGGACAGGGTCAGCACTGCTGAGATGGCACAGGGACAGGGACAGGGGTCAGTGCTGTCCCAAAGGTGGACATGGATGGCACAGAGACAGGGACAGGGACATGGGTCAGGGCTGCCTCAAAGGAGGGCATGGATAGCACAGGGGCAGGGACAGCACTGGCCCAAAGGAGGGCATGGATGGCACAGGGACAGGGACAGGGTCAGCACTGCCCCAAAGGAGGGCATGGACAGGGTCAGCACTGCCCCAAAAGAGGGCATGGATGGCACAGGGACAGCGTCACTACTGCCCCAAAGGAGTTGGAGAGGGCACAGAGGATTCCTGGCTACCCAACCCTGCCCCAACCACTTCCTCCACATCTGGAGGAGCCCAAACCCCAGCAGGCAGGAGGGATCACCCACGGCAGAGCTCGGGGGCCTCGTCACTGTTGTCCAGGCAGTCGTTGTCGCCGTCGCATTTCCAGCGCTCCTGGATGCAGCGGTTGTTCTTGCAGGCGAACTCCCCGGGCTGGCACTGCGGCGGGGGGATGTAGGATGGGTTGGCTGCCAACAGGAAAGCACAGGCAGGATTTGAACCAAGTGATCAAGTGCAGCATCCCACGGGGAGAGTCCCCAAAAGGGTCCCAGCCTACCCTGGCAGGTGACAGAGTCCTGCCCCAGGATCTGGTCCTCGGCGCAGGCGCACTGACGACCACGAGGGGTGGCCAGGCACAGGCTGCTGCAGCCCCCGTTGTTGACACGGCATTTGTTGGAGCCCACTGTGGAGGGAAAGGGTGAGGAGATGGCATTTCAGTGCCCAGGGAGCCCTGCAGACCCACTGGGGTGCTGGGAGCCCCCAGCCCCTGAGGGGGGTCACAGCATGAAGGCAGCTGGAAACACCAGGTGAGGCCAGGGGGACACAGAGCCTGATGGAATTAAGGTGGGAAAAAAATGGAAGGCTGGAAGGGAAGGGCATGAACAACAGGAAAGAAAAACACAAAGGGTGAGGAGAATGCATTTCAGTGCCCAAGGACCCCTGAAGACCCACAGGGGTGCTGGGAGCTCTCAGCCCCTGGGGGCAGTCACAGCTGGAAGGCAGCTGGAAACACCTGGTGGGGCCATGGGGACACAGAGTCTGATGGAATTAGGGTGCGAAAAAGATGGAAAGGCAGGGAATGAACAGGAAAGAAAAACAAGGAGCATGGGGATGGCTAAAAGGCAACAAAAAGAGGTGGGGGGAAGCTCAGCCTCTCCCCCAGCCCCTGGACTCCCTCAACAGCAACCACAGCTGGAAGGCAGCTGGAAACCCCAGGTGAGGCCATGGGGACACAGAGCCTGATGGAATTAGGGTGGGGAAAAGATGGAAAGGCAGGGAATGAACATCAGGAAAGAAAAACAAGGAGCATAGGGATGACTAAAAGGAAAGAAAAAGAGGTGAGGGGAAGCTCAGACTCTCCTAGACTGTTGAGGAACAACAGCTGCTCTTGAGGGAGTCCTGGAAACCCCAGGTGAGGCCATGGGGACACAGAGCCTGATGGAATTAGGGTGGGGAAAAGATGGAAAGGCAGGGAATGAACATCAGGAAAGAAAAACAAGGAGCATGGGGACGGCTAAAAGGAAAGAAAAAGAGGTGGGGGGAAGCTCAGCCTGCCCCCAGCCCCGGCGGGCTCTCACCTTGCTGCTGCTGGGCGTCGTACATGCGGATCTCGAAGATGGGCGGGCGCTCGTTGCGCAGCAGGCTCACGGCCTTGGAGGCCTGCTCCAGCCGGTAGATGCTGCCGCTGCGGTACTCGGTCCAGAACAGAAAATTGCTGTAGTGGCACAGCCCGAAGGCGTGGTTCAGCTCCGGGCCCTCGTACACGATCTGCGGGGGTGGGGAGGAGGAGAGGGGATGTGAGATGGGGTGGGTGATCGGGGACAGGGATAGGGACAGGGACGGGGATAGGGTGATGGGACAGGGACAGGGATAGGGATGGGGACGGGGACAGGGACAGGGTGATCAGGGACAGGGATAGGGTGATCGGGGACAGGGACAGGACAGGGACGGGGTGATCAGGGAGAGGGACAGACACAGGGACAGGGATAGGGATAGGGGCAGGGATGGGGATGGGGACAGGGTGATCAGGGACAGGGACAGGGATGGGGTGATCAGGGACAGGGACAGGGTGATCGGGGACAGGGATAGGGTGATGGGACAGGGACACGGACAGGGTGATCAGGGACAGGGAGAGACACAGGGGTAGGGATAGGGATGGGACAGGGACAAGAGACAGGGACAGGGAGAGGGTGATCAGGGACAGGGATAGGGAGAGGGACAGGGACAGTGACAGGGACGGGGATAGGGACAGGGACAGGGTGATGGGACAGGGACAAGAGACAGGGACAGGGGCAAGGACAGGGTGATCACGGACAGGGATAGGGATAGGGACAGGAATAGGGACAGGTATAGGGACAGGGTGATGGGACAGGGACAGGGACAGGGACAGGGACAGGGACAGGGACAGGGACAGGGATAGGGACCGGGACAGGGATGGGGATAGGGCCAGGGAGAGGGACAGAGACAGGGTGATTGGACAGGGACAGGGAGATGGGAGGGGAGAGCAGAGAGGCTCTGTCAGCTGGGATGGCACTCAGGGACACATGGACAGGGACAGGGACAGGAACAGGGTGGTCAGGGACAGGGTGATGGAAGAGGAGAGCAGAGAGGTCACAGCTCAGCTCCCCGGTGCTGTGGGTGATCAGTGGCCCAGACCCCACTCGCCTTCCTCTCGGTGCCATTGAGATAAACCATCTCGATGCGGTCGTAGAACGCATCCACCCAGTAGAGGATCTTGGCTGGGATGTCCAGGCTCAGCCCGTTGGGCCACAGGACAGTCTTGGAGGTGATGAAGATGTTTCGGTTGGATCCATCCATCCAAGCCCTCTCAATCTTGCCCCTCTTGCTGTCCTTGGGATCCTCCTCCCAGTCTGTCCAGTACATCCACCTGCCATGGACATCAAACTGAGCCTTGGCCTGGCCACCACAGCTCGTGACAAGACCCAACCATGTCCCCATGGCCCCACCAGACAGCCCAGCCCACCCAGGCACCCTCACCCATTCAGGGGGTCCACCACGATGGCACGGGGGTGCGTCATCTTCCCCTCAATCAGAGTCTTCCTCGTCTGGGAAGCCTTTTCCAGCCGTGCCACGCTGATGGTCTTCTTGGGGCCATCATCTGTCCAGTACAGGTTGTTCCCCATCCAGTCCACAGCGATCCCCTCCACATTGTGGATGCCTTTGGGGGGAAATTGGAGTGGGTTTGTCATCAGCCAGGAGGTGAAAAGTGGAAGCAACAGCCCCAAAAGTGCCCAATCCTGACCCAAACTGAGGGGGATGATGGACACCCAAGGGAAAGTCTGCTAGAGCTGCTCTTTGAATAGAGAAAATTTCATGAAATGCTAAATATATTGAAAATTTGGACCGTAGACATGTCAAGTGGGATCATCCTGAGCTAATAGATGTTCGCATATTCTGGGCATTAAGCTCCTTGTATCTCAACAGGTGATTATTATTATGATAACATTATATAATATATATAATCATATTATCATATAATATTATCATTATTATTATTAAATTATTTTATTAGGATGATAATATTATATGATAATATGATTATATATGATATATATATTCTATATTATATATAGAATATATGATGATATTATATTATTATTGCTACTACTATTAGTATTATTATTTTTATTATTACTATTAAAATTTTATATAAAATATATATAATTTATATATATTACTATAATTTTTTATTGTTATTACTATATATTATTTATAATTACTATAAATTATTGTCATTTATATTACATATATTTTATATATATATAAATTACTATTATTATTCTTATTACTATTAAATTATTATTATATATAAATATATATCGTTTTTTATATATCAATTACTCTAATTTTTAAATTTTATTTTATTTTTATTTTAATTACTATATATTATTTATAATTACTATAAATTATTAGAATTTATATACTATACATATATAATTACTATTATATATACATATATATACTATTATATATACATATATATACATATATACATATATGCATATTATATATACATATACATATATATACATTATATATACATATATAATTACTATTACTATTATATTGTTATTATTATTTTATTATTATTATTATGATTTTATTATTATTATTTTATTATTTTATTATTTTATTATTATTATTATGATTTTATTATCCTTCCTGCAAGGTCAGGGCCCTTGGCCACTCACCATCCTTCAGGATTGTCTCCCTGTCCGTGCCATCGATCTTCTGGCGCCCTATGAGGTAGCTGGTGGTGTCAGCAAAGTAGATGTAGCCAGTCTCAGCATGGAAGTCCAGAGCCCTGGGGTTCATGAGGTTCTCGATGGGGATCATGTGCTCGTCTGGCACCTTGGCACCCATGTCCATGCCACGGATGATGCCAGGGCGTCCCTTGCCGTACACCAGGAACAGCTCGTGCTCGGGCTCTGCGGAGAGACAGCAGTGCCATGGGGGTGGCAGGTGGCACTGGGGCTGTTGTGGGGTCACAGCAGGGAATGCAGAGCCTGTGTGTCCAGCCCCTCAGCCCAAAGATGCCCCCAGGAGGGCAGCACTCACTCTTGCAGGATTTCCCGTCGCTGCCCAGGCTGAACCCCGAGCGGCAGCGGCAGGTCCGGCTCTTGTGGCTGTTCCCCAGCAGGCAGATGTCAGAGCAGCCTCCCGGCTTCCCAAACTGATCTGGCTCGCAGGCGTGGCTCCTCACTGGAACACAGAGAGGGGCTGAAGCTGCTGGGGACACTGGGGGGACAGGCAGCACGTGGGTATCACTGGCTGGGGGCTGTGTACAAATCACCAACGGGATGGGGCTGCTGTGGAACTGCCTTGAGCTGTTTGATTTTCCAGCATCAGTCTCATTCCATGGTTATGACAATGGGAAGATGCCACCAGCTCACAATCCAGGCAGCAGACCAAGAACTTAATGTTACAACTCACTTTAAAAGTTTTTTGACCAATCCCACAAAGCAAAAGCACATTGACAGTAGTTCTATCCAACCACTATAAGCACAGGTACCTTTGGTTAAACAATGTTTGCTTATTTTGAATACAATACCTGCTTGTAAGCTTTAAAACACAACGCACAGAGCTCCATTATTAAGTTTCAAACTTCCTAATATCTTGCTAGATAAACTTTTCTGTAGCTTAGGGAGTTATTCTAGACAAGCGTTAATACACAGACCACTGTTCTATTTGTCCTTACTTTTCTACTTTTAAAATAATTTTTCTGCTGACTTATCTCATGGTTGTTGCTTTAGCTCTGCTCACAGTTCTGCTGTATCTGGGGGCTGCCTTTTGCAGCTTTCCCTAAACCCTCTGATTTTGTAGATTCTCACAGTGGAGGACAGAGACACAGAGGGGACAGAGACACAGAGGGGACAGAGACACAGAGGGGACAGAGAGCACAAGGCATCAACCACAGGGACATGGGGATGCCCCCCTGGGCTCTAAGGGGGTTCACTCCTTGCAGGAGCTCCCAGGCAGTCAGGGAAAGGCCAAGCACAGCACAGAGATGGAAAAGGACTTTCCCATGGGAAGGATCCCTGAGGAGATGCCAGCATGTCCCAGCACATCACCACAGTCACGGGGACACACTGCCCCATCCTGCTGCACCAGTGGGACAAGCCCTGGGAGGGGGGAAAGCCAGAGAGCCCCTTAATCACACTCCTAACCCTGCTCAGAAATCTCCTGATTAATTTTATATTCTGGAAAATGCCGAGCAGGCTGCAGACACTATAAGAGGATTTATAAGGAGTAAATTGATTAACTGCAGGAAGGTGCTGGGGGTGGAGCAGGCAGGGATGGATGGATGGATGCAGGGAGGGGTTGGTGCAGCACTGGAGCCTTTCAGCTCCTTGGAATTCCCTCAGTGCTTGGGAGCATCAGGGTGAACGTGCTGGCAGTGGGGACAGAGAGTAAGAGGGAGCATCAATATTTTAAAATGTCACATTTGCTCCCACATCTCTGTACTCTCCATGATCCATCAATTACATGGAGCAGCTCTCACAGGAAGAGACACAGAGCTAGCAGGAAAAGGGGGATGCTTAGCAGCCCCCAGGACCCTGGGGAGCAGGAATCCCAGAATCCCTGAGGTCAGAAAAGACCTCCAACATCACTGAGTCCAACCTGTGACCAACCCCCACCTTATCAACCCAACCAGAGCACTGAGTGCCACATCCACTCAATCCCTGCACACCACCAGAGAAGGTGGTGAGGGAGCATCAATATTTCAAGATGCCACATTTGCATTTCAAGATCCCACCATCTCCATACTTTCCATGATCAATCAACCACGTGGAGCAGCTCTCACAGAGCTAGCAGGAAAAGGAGGACACTCCAGTATGTTTAGCAGCCCCCAGGGCTCTGAGGAGCAGGAATTCCAAAATCCTCAAGGTCAGAAAAGACCTCCAGTATCACCGAGTCCAATCTGTGACCAATCCCCACCTTATCAACCCAACCACATCCACTCAGTCCTTGCACACCACCAGAGAGAGTGGTGAGGGAGCATCAATATTTTAAGATGCCACATTCGCATTTCAAGATCCCACACCTCTGTAATCTCCATGATCCCTCAACCATGAGGAGCAGCTCTCAAGGGAAGAGACACAGAGCTAGCAGGAAAAGGGGGCACCCCAGGACGTTCTGGGAAGCAGGAATCCCAAAACCCCTGAGGTCAGAAAAGACCTCCAGTATCACTGAACCAACCTGTGACCAATCTCCACCTTATCAACCCAACCACATCCACCCAAACCTTGCACACCACCAGAGATGAAAACTCCCAATACCTCACCACCTTTCCCATGAATAAAATTCCTCCTAAAACCCCACCAAAGCCCCTGGCAGAGCAGCCAGGGAGCTGTTACCCCAAAGTGAGGGTCCCACCTGTGGGCTGGCGCCGTTGGTGGTAGATGTGCAGTGCTCCACCCTTGTCCACCCGTGTCACCACCTGGTACTCGGTGCTGTTGAAGCGGTTGACGCGGATGACGCTGGTTTTCTGCTGGGCGTTGGCGTTGTCCGAGTTGGTGGCGTACAGGTAGTTCTCAAAGACAGTCAGCCCGTACAGGTGTTCGATCTGGAAGGTATCAGGTGAGAGGCACAAGGGATTTAGGAGTTGAGAGAGCCACAAGGGATTGAGGAGTTGTGAGAGCCACAAGGGACTGAAAAGTTGTGAGAGCCACAGGTGATTTAGGAGTTGGTGGAGTACAGGTAGTGAGAGCCACATGGGATTCAGGAGTTGTGAGAGCTGGGTTCCAGGACACACAAAACTCCCAATCCCACCTAATGGCTCTTGTCCATCACTGACCATCAGTGATGGCCCCAATCCCACCTCATGGTTCTTGTTCATCACTGACCATCAGTGATGGCCCCAATCCCACCTGATGGCTCTCGTCCATCACTGGCCATCAGTGATGTCCATTTCACCTGAGGGCTCCTGTCCATCGCTGACCATCAGTGATGTCCATTCCACCTGATGGCTCTCGTCCATCACTGGCCATCAGTGATGTCCATTCCACCTGAGGGCTCCTGTCCATCACTGACCATCAGTGATGGCCCCAATCCCACCTCATGGTTCTTGCTCATCACTGACCATCAGTGATGGCCCCAATCCCAGCTGATGGCTCTCATCCATCACTGACCATCAGTGATGGTCATTCCACCCAATGGCTCCTGTCCATCACTGACCATCAGTGATGTCCATCCCACCCAACAGCTCTTGCCCACCACTGACCATCACTATGGTCTTGCCCATCACGACCATCCTTGGCAGGACCACGCTCAGTGCTCAGCACTTTCCTTGCTGAACCTCTACGGTCACAACTGCAGACCAGCAGCACCCAGGACACCACGCTTGGACCCCTCTCCCCCAAGCCACTCACCAGGATGCCCTGGATGATGGTGTGCCTGTTCTTGCCCTCGTAATCCACCACCTCGATGTAGTCCAGGTAGGCATCAGCCCAGTAGACCAGGCGGTTCACCAGGTCCAGGGTGATGCCGTGGGGGAAGACGATCTTGCTGTCCACCAGCTTGGTGCGGTTCTGCCCGTCCATGTCGCAGCGCTCCACCTTGGGGATCTGCCCGTAGTCGGTGAAGAACACCTTGCTGTGAGACAAGAGCAGGGAGGGGGCTCAGAGCCAGGCTGAGCGTTGGCAGGGGGAGGATTTGGATGTGTGGATGCTTCTTGGAGCCTCTGCTGGTCAGAGCGACTTTGAGATGCTTTAGAAAGTCTCTTCTCTTAGCCTGGCAGTTGAACAACCTTGTTCTCAAGCTTGTTTGTTGTTTCTTATCTATAAAATTCCTTCTCTGACCCACTGAGCTCTGTCCAGCAGGTTGGGTTGAGGCACACTGGTGCTATCTTCTTATACTAAAAACTACTTGTACAATATTTACAATTGCCTGCCAAAACCTATCACCTATGTCAGACAGGGATCTTCTACTCTAAACCAATTTGTAAGTGCCACCATCACAGCAGGAGATGGAGGCCAAGAAGAAGAAGAAGAAGAAAGGCTGGACACACTTATATTCCTCCATCTTGCCTCCTGAACCTCCATTCTAAAAACCCCAAAAATCGATTTTTCACCCCGTGACAAACTAATTATTATTCTACCTAAAGTTCCTTGACTTGTAATCCTTCATATAAAGGTTGGTAATTATTTTTTCCAAGGGCTAAATCAAAGGCACAGGGGTTTTTGGCCTCTGTGCCAAGCTCAGGTAGGGGCTGGAGCCCTCCAGGTCATCCAGAGGGATTTTC
Organism: Geothlypis trichas; assembly: GCA_009764595.1. NCBI lineage: Eukaryota > Metazoa > Chordata > Aves > Passeriformes > Parulidae > Geothlypis > Geothlypis trichas. The sequence goes on from WSPJ01000056.1 coordinate 142,880, forward strand.
TGGGTTCTGACAGATGCCCATGGGGTCTGGCACTGAGTTCCTGGGAGCTCCAGATGTGTTGGTGTCACTGGAAGAGGCACACAGGCACAGGCTGGGTTGTGTTAAACCCAAAGGACTTAACTCAGTCACCTCTGGGGCTTGTCTGCACCAGCCCTGGAGCTCTCTCCAGGATTCTCTGTGAAATTTGTTTGTTTATATGAAATACTCCTGATTTTCTGCTCAATAACACCAGCTTTTTCCATCCCGAGCCAGGAGGGAAGTGCCCATCAGCTGGTAAGGAGGGGAATTTTCCTCTTTAGTGGTTATTCTGCCACAGCAGCTCCCAGGGGCTGGCAGCTGCCAGGGGTGCCCTGAGCTGCCCCCATGACTCAGCATCCTGGCATCCTCATCCTCAGGGCTGTGCAGGAGGCAGTGGCTGGACAGACACACAGACACCAGGGAGCTGCTGTGGGTGTGCACAGAGCCATTCCAGCTCCCAAAAGCCATTCCAGGTCCCAAAAACCACTCCATGTCCCAAAAGCCATTCCAGCTCCCAAAATCTGGGGTAAAGCTGTGCCCATGTCTTGGACAGACACACAGACACAACAGAGCTGCTCTGGCTGTGCACAGAGTCACTCCAGCTCTTAAAAGCCACTTCAGCTCCCAAAATCCACTTCAGCTCCCAAAATCCACTCCAGGTCCCAAAAACCACTCCAGGTCCCAAAAGCCATTCCAGCTCCCAAAATCTGAGGCAAAGCTGTGCCCATGTCTTGGACAGACACACAGACACCAGGGAGCTGCTCTGGGTGTGCATGGAGTCACTCCAGCTCTTAAAAGCCACTTCAGTTCCCAAAATCCACTCCAGGTCCCAAAAGCCACTCCAGGTCCCAAAAGCCATTCCAGCTCCCAAAATCTGGGGTAAAGCTGTGCCCACGTCTTGGATGGACAAAGAGACACAAGGGAGCTGCTCTGGCTGTGCATGGAGTCACTCCAGCTCTTAAAATCCCCATTTAAGCTCCCAAGAACCACTCCAGCTCCCCAAAATCTGGAGCAAAGCTGTGCCCACATTGTGTGGCACCAGCTGGAAGCAGCAGCTGATCCTGAGCTGGGCCAGGTGTGTCCCACAGGACTCAGTTCCTAAAAACCACTGCAGCTCCCAAAAACCACTCCAGGTCCCAAAATCTGGAGCAGAGCTGTGCCCATGTCTTGGACAGAGACACAGACACGAGGGAGCTGCTCTGGGTGTGCATGGAGTCACTCCAGCTCCTAAAAGCCACTTCAGCTCTTAAAATCCACTCCAGGTCCCAAAAGCCATTCCAGCTCCCAAAAGCCATTCCAGGTCCCAAAATCTGAGGCAAAGCTGTGTCCACATCTTGGATGGACACACAGACACAAGGGAGCTGCTCTGGCTGTGCACAGAGTCACTCCAGCTCCTAAAAACCACTCCAGCTCCCCAAAATCTGGAGCAAAGCTGTGCCCACACTGCGTGGCACCAGCTGGAAGCAGCAGCTGATCCTGAGCTGGGCCTGGAGGGTGGGAAATGTCCCCACAGGGAAAGCTCAACAAGGCACAGGAAACCCCCCAACCCCAGAGGGTCCCCAGGTGTCCCCAAGGGTGGGGAATGGCCAGGACTCACCCCATGGCCGGGTCCAGGGCGATTCCCTTGGGGTTGTAGAGCTCCAGGTCCAGCAGTGTGACACAGGTGTCCCCGTTCTTGTTGCACACAAAGATCCTGTCGTCGATGTCATCCACGAAGTAGAAGTTGCCCGTGAGCCAGTCGATGGCCATCTGCTCCACATCTGGGCCAGGACAGGCAGGGAAAGGGGGTGAGGCAGGGAGGGACAGAGCCAGGAGCCCCCAGGGTCACAAACACAGCATGGCCAAGGAATGAACCCATGGGAGCCATGAGTGCATTGGGACCTGCACCTGGAGCCACAGGGCACCCAGAGAGCACCCACAGGGCACACACAGCATCCATAGGGCACCCAGAGCACCCATAGGACACCCACAGCACCCAGAGGGCACCCACAGCACCCACAGGGTCACAAACACCAGCACAGCCAAGGAATGAGACCATGGGAGCCATGAATGCATTGGGATCTGCACCTGGAGCCACAGGGCACCCAGAGAGCACCCACAGGGGACCCACAGCACCCACAGGGCATCCACAGCACCCATAGGACACCCACAGGGCACCCACAGCATCCCCAGGGTCACAAACACAGCATGGCCAAGGAATGAACCCATGGGAGCCATGAATGCATTGGGATCTGCACCTGGAGCCTCAGGGCACACACACAGCACCCAAAGGGCACCCACAGCACCCACAGGGCATCCACAGCACCCATAGGACACCCACAGGGCACCCACAGCACCCACAGGGCCACAAACATCAGCACGGCCAAGGAATGAACCCATGGGAGCCATGAATGCACTGGGACCTGCACCTGGAGCCACAGGGCACCCACAGCACCCACAGGGCACCCATAGGGCACTCAGAGCACCCATAGGACACCCACAGCACCTACAGGGTCACAAACACCAGCACAGCCAAGGAATGAGACCATGGGAGCCATGAATGCATTGGGATCTGCACCTGGAGCCACAGGACACCCATGGTACCCATAGGGCACCCACAGGACACTCACAGCACCCACAGGGCACCCAGAGCACCCACAGGGCATCCACAGGACCCACAGGGCACCCACAGGACGCTCACAGCATCCACAGTGCACCCACAGTACCCACAGGGCACCTAAAGCACTGGAAATTCAACCTGCAGAAACACTGGGAATTCATCCCACAGGAACATTGGGAATTCATCCCACAGGAACATTGGGAATTCACCCTGCAGGAGCCCTGGGAATTTGCCCTGCAGGGACACTGAGAATTTATCCCTCAGAAACATTGAGAATTCACTCTGCAGAAATACTGGGAATTTTTCCTGAAGCAACACTGGGAATTCACCCTGTAGGAATACTGGGAATTCATCCCTCAGAAACACTGGGAATTCATCCCTCAGAAACACTGGGAAATCATCCCTGGAACACTGGGAATTAATCCCACAGCAATATTGGGAATTCACCCTGCAGAAACATTGGGATTTTTTCCTGCAGCAACACTGGGAATTTATCCTATAGGAATACTGGGAATTCACCCTGCAGGAGCCCTGGGAATTAACCCCACAGGAACATTGGGAATTGATCCCTCAGGAACGTTGGGAATTGATCCCACAGGAACATTGGGAATTGATCCCTCAGGACCCCCAGAGGGGCAGGGGGAGCTCTGCCAGGCCCCTGCTGCAGAAGGGAGGGGGCAGCAGGGCAGGGGCTCCAGCAGCCCCACGGGATGGCACACGTGGCACCCAGGGCAGATCCCGCTGGGCAAGGTGGGAGCAGAGCTAATCCAGAGCTGCAGGGACACCCTGGGGCCTGGAGCAGGTGAGAGGCAGCACCTGGCAAGGCAGCATGTGGGTATTTAATTAAACCAGTGAAAGCCAGTGAGTATTTAATTAAACCAGTTAAATCCGATCAGCCCAACGTGCCTGAATTCCTGCCTGGCCGGGGCTCAGCTGCTCAGCCCCTCCTGAGCCTGCCAGGACAGAGGCCAGGCTGAGGGGCTGCAGCTCCAGAGATCCCAAGGGTTTTGGAGAGCTGTCCTATGGATTGGGGTACCCCCAGACCCTGCATCCCCATCAATGCAGCACCAGAGTGAGAATGGACAGGGCAGGGCAGGGATGGGGCAGAGCAGGGATGGGGCACAGCAGGGATGGGGCACAGCAGGGATGGGGTACAATGACCCCCAAATCCCAGCACCCCAAGGCCAGCAGGACTCAGAGAGCTCTGGAGGAGTAGGGATGGGGCAGAGCAGGGATGGGGCACAGCAGGGATGGGGGCACAATGATCCCCAAATCCCAGCACCCCAAGGCCAGCAGGACTTGGAGAGCCCTGGAAGAGCAGGGATGGGGCACAGTGATCTCCCAGCCCCTGGACCCCAAGATCAGGAGGACTCAGAGAAGTCTAGAGGAGCAAGGATGGGACACAATGATCCCCAAATCCCAGCATCCCAAGGCCAGCAGGACCTGGAGAGCTCTGGAAAAGCAAGGATGGGGCACAGCATGCTATCAGTCCCAGGACCCCAAGGCCAGCAGGACTCAGAGAGCTCTGGAGCAGTAGGGACAGGACAGAGCAGGGATGGGGCACAGCAGCCTCCCAGCCCCAGGACCCCAAGGTCAGGAGGACTCAGAGAGCTCTAGAGGAGCAAGGATGGGACACAATGACCCCCAAATCCCAGCATCCCAAGGCCAGCAGGACCTGGAGAGCTCTGGAAAAGCAAGGATGTGGCACAGCATGCTATCAGTCCCAGGACCCCAAGGCCAGCAGGATTCAGAGAATCCTGGAAGAGCAGGGATGGGGCACAGCATCCACTCAGCCTGAGCACCCCAGGGTCAGCAGGACCTGGACACCCCAGAGGAGTAAGAATGGGGCACAGTGACCCCCAAATCCCAGCATCCCAAGGCCAGAAGGACCTCGACAGCCCTGGAGGAGCAGGGATGGAGCACAGTGATCCCTCAGCCCCAGGACCCAAGGCCAGCAGGACTTGAAAAGCCCTGGAGGAGCAGGGATGGGACACAGTAGCCTCTCAGCCTGAGCACCCTGAGGTCAGCAGGACTCAGAGAGGCCTGGAAAGAGCAGGGATGGGGAACAGGGAGCCCCCAGCCCCAGGACCCCAAGATCAGGAAGACTGAGAGCCCTGGAGGACCAGAAATGAGCCACAGCATCCTCTCAGCCTGAGCACCCCGAGGTCAGGAGGACCCAGACAGCCCTGGAGGAGCAGGGATGGGTCAGTGCAGCCCCCCATCCTCAAAACCCCAAGGTCAGCAGGACCCAGACAGCCCCAGAAGAGCAGGGATGGGTCAGAACAGCCCCTCAGCCCCAGGACCCCAAGGTCAGTGAGACCCAGACAGCCCTGGTGGAGCAGGGCCAGACAGCACTGAATTATTAACCAACACAGCAGGGAAAACACGAACCCAGCCAGGAGGTTTTGCAATGCCCCCACCCCACCCTTGATCCCGGGGCTCTCCATCCACACAGCCGGGCTGGGGTGGACACACGGAGAGTTTGGGGGGCACAAACCCCAAACCCCATCCCTGAGCGAGCCAGGCCAGCTCACACAGCTCATTCTGTGCCCTGGGGACAGGAACGGGGACAGGGTGGGGACAGGGATGGGGACAGGGACGGGGACAGGGATGGGGACAGGGATGGGGATAGAGATGGGGACAGGGATGGAGACAGGGTGGGGACAGGGAGGGGACAGAGATGGGGACAGGGATGGGGACAGGGGTGGGGACAGGGATGGGGACAGGAGTGGGGACAGGGATGGGGACACGGGTGAGGACAGGGGTGGGGACAGGAGTGGGGACAGAGATGGGGACAGGGGTGGGGACAGAGATGGGGACAGGGGTGGGGACGGGATGGGGACAGAGATGGAGACAGGGGTGGGGACAGGGACGGGGACAGGGAGGGGGACAGGGACGGGGACAGGGATGGGGACAGGGTGAGGACAGAGAGGGGGACAGAGATGGGGACAGGGATGAGGACACGGATGCCGACACTGACCCCTCCCCACTCCGGAAGGGCGAGGCTGCAGCGCCCGCAGCCGCCACCCGGCGAGAGGCAGCTCGTAAAAACAAGTGGGGCCAGCCCGAGCCAAGGAATGAGAATCAACCCCAGACAGGGCTCCCAACACACTGCCCAACGTGCCAGGGCTGGCACAGGGCTCAGGGGGCTCCTGCTCCAACCAGGACCCCCCAGCTCCTGGAACAAGAGGGGTTTAGGATGAAAACTTGGGCTGGCAGGGTCCTAAGGATGGGGGGCTATTCTGGCGAGAAACACTTGAGCAAAGGGATGTAAAATCAAGTGGGAACAGCTCAAGCCAAGGAATCAACCCCAAACAGGGTTCCCAATGTGCTGCCCAACGTGCCAGGGCTGGCACAGGGCTCCTGCTCCAACCAAGACCCCCCAGCTCCTGGAGCAACAGGGGTTTGAGATGGAAACCACCTAAAAATGCACACTGGGGTGACAAGTTCTGCCCCTGAGACAGAGTCCTGCTGTCACCCAGAGCCGTCCTCTGCTCCCCAAACCCCCCTGTGACATGGGGAGGGGGTGGCAGAGCCTTGGCAGGGTGAGAAACACTCGAGCAAAGGGATGTAAAAACAAATGGGAACAGCCCAAAACAAGAAATCACCCTCAAACAAGGAGGAAACAACCTCAGTGAAGCCAAAGAATCAACCCCAAACAGGGATCCCAATGTGCCAGGGCTGGCACAGGGCTCCTGCTCCAACCAGGACCCCCCAGCTCCTGGGAAAAGAGAAATTTGGGATGAAAACCACCTAAAAATGCACACTGGGGTGACAAGGGCCACGTTCTGCCCCCGAGACAGAGTCCTGCTGTCACCAGCAGCACCCACCACCCTTCCCTGCTCCCCAAACACCCCTGTGACATGGGGAGGGGGTGGCAGGGCCCTGCCAGGGTGAGAAACACTCGAGCAAAGGGATGTAAAATCAAGTGGAAACAGCTCAAACCAAGGAATCAACCTCAAACAAGGAGGAAACAACCTCAGTGAAGCCAAGGAATCAACCCCAAACAGGGATCCCAATGTGCCAGGGCTGGCACAGGGCTCCTGCTCCAACCAAGACCCCCCAGCTCCTGGGATAAGAGAGATTTGGGATGAAAACCACCTAAAAATGCACACTGGGGTGACAAGTTCTGCCCTCGAGACAGAGTCCTGCTGTCACCAGGAGCACCCACCACCCTTCCCTGCTCCCCAAACCCCCCTGTGACGTGGGGAGGGGGTGGCAGGGCCCTGGCAGGGTGAGAAACACTCGAGCAAAGGGATGTAAAAACAAATGGGAACAGCCCAAAACAAGAAATCACCCTCAAACAAGGAGGAACAACCTCAATGAAGCCAAGGAATCAACCCCAAACAGGGATCCCAATGTGCCAGGGCTGGCACAGGGCTCCTGCTCCAACCAGGACCCCCCAGCTCCTGGGAAAAGAGAAATTTGGGATGAAAACCACCTAAAAATGCACACTGGGGTGACAAGTTCTGCCCCTGAGACAGAGTCCTGCTGTCACCCAGAGCCGTCCCCTGCTCCCCAAACCCCCCCTGTGACATGGGGGGTCACCCTGCAGGAACACTGGGGATGGGGAGGGGGTGGCAGGGCCCTGCCAGGGTGACAAACACTCGAGCAAAGGGATGTAAAATCAAGTGGAAACAGCTCAAACCAAGGAATCAACCTCAAACAAGGAGGAAACAACCTCAATGAAGCCAAGGAATCAACCCCAAAAGGGCTCCCAACGTGCCAGGGCTGGCACAAGGTTTGGGGGGGCTCCTGCTCCAACCAGGACCCCCCATCCCAGCTCCTGGGATAAGAGAAATTTGGGATGAAAACCACCTAAAAATGCACACTGGGGTGACATTCTGCCCTCCTGCTGTCACCAGGAGCACCCAGAGCCCTTCCCTGCTCCCCAAACCCCCCTGTGACGTGGGGAGGGGGTGGCAGGGCCTTGGCAGGGTGAGAAACACTCGAGCAAAGGGATGTGCAAGAATTCCCCAAAAAAAGCAGGGCTTGGCTGGCGCCTGCGTGGCTGAGTCAGAGTCACAGGACCGGGGAGGGATCCAAGGCAGGGGCGGATGGGGAGCGCTGGCAGAACGGCTCAGGGGGCCCCACCACGGCTCAGACCCCCAAATTCTCCTCCTTGAGGGGTCCAACCCATCCCAGAGCCCCTTCCCCACCTCTCCCTCCGAGCTGGGGCTGAGTCCAGCCCAACAGTCAGGGAGGAAAACACCCAAAACAAGGCAAAACACCCAAAACAAGGCACAGAATTCCAGCTGAGCCCCAGCCCAACACTCAAAGAGGAAAACACCCAAAACAAGGCACAGAATTCCAGCCCCACACTCCCCTCACAGAATTCCCTGCCCCAAAAGGGGAAAAGAAGGTCCTGGTCCAGCTGGGGGTGCCCAGATGAGCCCCAGCCCCACATTCAAAGAGGAAAACACCCAAAACAAGGCACAGAATTCCAGATGATCCCCAGCCCAACATTTAAAGAGGAAAAACACCCAAAACAAGGCACAGAATTCCAGCCCCATGTTTCCCTCACAGAATTCCCAGCCCCAAGCCAGGGGAAAAGAAGGTCCTGGTCCAGCCCAACACTCAGAGAGGAAAACACCCAAAACAAGGCACAGAATTCCAGCCCCACACTCCCCTCACACCCATCCTGCCCGAACCAGGTGAAAAGAGGGTCCTGGTCCAGCTAGGGGTGTCCAGATGAGCCCCAGCCCCAT